>CM026067.1:18552961-19152961 GCA_014839685.1 Anableps anableps | reverse complement strand
TGTGAGTTTTAGTGGAAGCCAACTGTATTTTTAAAACATCATGGGTGCATATTCATAACAGTCCACTGCTTTCTTAAATAAACTTTAGTCTGAGAGATTTAAAGTTTTGTTCTCAGTCGAAGTCATAAATTGTTGTGATCGCCTTACTGTAGGCATGTTACTCCTTAATTATCGAGACTAATCTTCACTGTAAATTGTGAGAATTAGAGGGCATTCACTTTCAGATTGTCTCAACAATCTTTTACCTATAACAACTTTTAATTTGTCATCTAACTGTAATTAGTATTGCATTTTAATCTTAATCAAGTGTTCTGGTTAAAAATATGTACTCTGTTTCTTTAAGTTGTACTGCCATTTAAAGGTTCTATCAGTAGCATCATGATAAATGTAGCACATATTTGCCAGTGTTAAAGTCTGCTCATGGTTGAAATGTGGCTAGACCCCAGACCAGCAGCATCCAGTTTCTTTGAATCCCCCACTAAATGGTTTTTTTTTTTGTTTTGTTTTTTTTTCCTCTTTTCTTCCTTCTTTCTCAGTATAATCAAAATGTTTAAGTGTTTAAGAAAGGCAACATAAGAATGTTTTTTTTAAAAGCTAATTTCAGTCTGAACTCAGGCCAAACTAACACTTCAGTGTCGGTGACGGCAGAAAACTAAATAGCAGTTGGTCACAAAAGGTTGTTGTCTGTCGACACCCAAATTCAGTTAATTGCTGAAAAGTTTGCGCGCATTGTTCAGTTTTTTTTTTTTTTTTTGTTTGTTTGTTTTTTTTCCCCCGTTATTGTTTAAATGAAATTATTGTGCATTTTGCGTTAAGTGAAATGTGATTGTTTTAGTTGCCTGTACAGTGCCATACAATCCCTGTTCTCCCAAGCTTCTCCTTTGGGCAATTAATTTGTAATTGTCCAAAAACAAAAGTAAATGGTAAAGAGAGACAATCAAACCTTTAAGGTCTGCAGACATTGAAACACAGAGACAGCGGGTGCTGCATGTGTTGTTTGACCCTGTCTCCATGTGTTAAATTTCCCAATCAAAACTTTTACATTTTTCAGCACAGAAGTTGTTGCCGCCTGCTTAGTGGTTGCCTAAATTTGCCTTTTTTTCTGGCACAGTGATGTTTAATCAGAATGTTTTGAGTAAATATGTTCTGACTATGAATGTAAATTACACATGGTGTGAAGGCTTAAAAACATCTTTCCAAATTTCTGCGTTGTTTTGGCTTCATCACCTAAAATAAGAACTGGCAACGCATACATCTTTAAGAACTTAAAAAAAAAAAAAAAAAAAAAAAAAAATAAAAAAAAAAGGAAACTATTAAAATGCATTTGGAATGGAAACGTGACTCAATTTCACCATCCTGACTGCCATCTTTATGCAAGCCTCACTTACTGTGTGTGATGTTTCCCCAGCTCGCTTGTTTCCTCAGTTTGACAGTGTGCTTTTCTTTTCTTTTTTTTTTTTTTTTTTTTGGTGTGGTGTTGCCTTTCTGAAGGATCAGAGGGAGGCATGTCATTCAACTCATTTTTATGTGCATTACCAGTTTATTGTACACTCAGTGTTGTACAATACATGCAGCTTCTTGTATGAAAAAAAAAAAAAAATCCTTAAAATAAGGAAAATCTTTTGTATTTTTGATTTCTTTTTTTTCTTTTTTTTTTTTAAAAGGCATGACATATCTACTTTAAATGTATTAATGAAGATTTAACTTTACATCAGATGGAGTGGTTTTTTTTTTATTTTTTTTTTTTTTATTTTTTTTTTTTTTTTTTTTGTTTTCTTACGGATATGTGTTTTTAGTTTAGGACTGTCAAAAAACGGTTAAACTTAGCATGTAGACAGTACAGCTTGCTTTGTGGGAAAGTCATGAAATAAATTGAAATCATGACATTTTTCTGCAGAGTGCTCCTGTTAGTGTTTTTGTTTTTTTTTTGTTTGTTTTTTTGTTTTTGTTTTTTTTTTACCAATATCCGTTAAGCCATTTTACTTGCAAGAATTGCTGTTTGTGCTGACGATGTATTTAATGTTTTCAGACATCTTTGTTATCTGTCAGGCTGTATGCTATTGTAAAGTGTATATACAGTTACATTGAATTTCTGAAACAAAGTTTTAAAATGAAAAAAAAACTTGTTTCATTTGTTTTTATTTCACTATTTTAAGATGATGATTATATTTGCATTATGTTAACTCTAAAGTTTATGTAATGAGGCCAGAATATTCACCCTAATTTATAATCGTATTTTAAGCTACTTTTTGGAGTAGACCCCAGAATGAATCGGTTGCCACCATCCTTGACTGTTGCACAGTAGAGAAAAAATATTTAAGCATTATTTTTACCATGCTCACTCTGCTCTTAAAACAAGTAAGATGGGTTTATTAGTTGAAAAGATCAGAATTATTGTCTTGAGCACCAGTGCATCTAAACAGTTTGATGGCAAAAGTCATTTTTGTGTGTAATGTGTATTTAGTTTCAGTATTATAAGCTATTTTAAAATCTTGCATTTGTGTTTTTCCTAATTGTCAGTTAATGTTTGGATTAAGGTCTAATTTATGTCTTTAGTCAAAAACAATCAATATAGTCTTTAGAATTGGAGTTAATTTTAAAATTTTTGACTAGTGTTCAAGTCTGCCATATATTTTATATGGTACTGCATAAAGGAAGAACAGAAATGTTTAATGAACATGCTGGACTATTTGATACTCTTTAACTAGTTTAACAGTTAAAGTGCAGGATGTTGCGGTAGCAACGCTGACTTTACAGTTTTTATAAGTTGAGATGCCAACAAAATGTTACTTTTAGTACTATGCCTGAGGTAGTTACTTTTGGTCACTATAATTAAAGATTTTTGGAGCACTTAGTCACTTTTTTTTTTTTTTTTTTTTTTTTGCCATTATTCATATGGTAGCAATGCTGGTGAAAGCCAAATCAAACTTCTGCTAGAGACAAAAGTATCAGCAGTTTTTTTTTAAATTTTTTTTTAATTTTTTTTGTTTTTTATTAAATGTTAAAATTCAATCTCAGTTTGAACTCTGATTTCCAGTTCAAAATTGTCTTTGTGTGAGTTTTACATGTTCAGTTTAATTATATATCACTAATGTGTAACAAAGTTCTTGGAATTATACTTGAAATTAAATTCAAAACAAAATTATTTCAATACAATAAAAATATTTTTATCCTTTTAGTCAGCTTTAGATCTGAACTCATTTACATACGGTTTCAAATCAATGTATCATTCATATCATGCAAATTTGCCTTTCACTTTAAATTTTGAAAAAAATCTTTTGTTACTGTAACGGATGGATGGACGTGTCCCCCTCTCCCTCCCCCCCCTTGGAAAAAAATCCCGAGTCTGTTATATTTGTGATTTCATGATTCAAAATCACAAGTTTATAGTCACTAAATAAAGAAGAAATCTGAACTGAATGCGAGAGGTGACTAATGATCCAACTGATCATTAGCTTAGGCTAACTAGGAGCTGTAGAGATCCACAGCTTATGTTGAAAACCTGTTCCTACCTCTGAAGGAGCAACAGAGAATGCTTTTAAATCAAAGCATATTCATGTGACAGAATATACCATTCATAGCCCAGATCAAAATCTAATCGGCAGTCTGTGGAAAGAGTTCTCAGCTTGAGCTATTTTGCAAGACGGAATAGGCAACCATTCTTTCGATGTACAAAGCTGGAGAAATACTCCGAAACAAATGAAGGTGTAAATGCAGTGAAAATGCTTCTAGAAGGTATTGATTCAGGGGTACTGAATACAAAATGTATGACATTCCTCAGATTTTTTTTTTTTTTTATTATTTGCAAAATTATTGGAAATTATGTTTCTTTGTCTTGCTCCATCACATAAAATACCAATATTTTACTCTGAGGTTTGCACCTGTGATTTGTCAAACTGTGGAAAAGTTCAAGAGATGTACAGTTTTGCGAGCATCACTGAGTGATTTAAATAAACACCAACAGACCTGCTTGTAAAACTACAAATATATAATTCAGGTCACTGTCTATATTTTTTTCCCACCACTTTCTCTGACAGTAAACATCGTCCAAGTCTAAGCAGCAGCTTGTAAACAGGAGTCACAGGCCGCTGATCAAGGCATGGGCAGCAGCCGTCAGATAACTCCTCCAGCAGTCAGTCTGGTGTCTTCTGACTCCTCTGGCAGGAGTCAAGTTTCAGACGGAGGACTTAATCAACACACAGTGTTAATAATGCAACATCGATTGATGTGCTTGTCGAAATCCCTCCTGCGTTTCACAACCGTCATTTCGCACCTCCTTTTCCCCCTTACAGGTCTCTTTCATTACGCACCAGTCAGATCAGGTGCGGAGCTCCAGGTGGAGCTGGAGGTGAGGAGTCTACTGCTTCTAATCATCTAATAGATGGGCATCAAACAATGAGAGGAGCCTAACGCATGTTGCTGCGAAAACTAAATTTACAGTCTCATCCAATATGACACCTCTTCTTCATCCAGTTCTGCCCGAGCCACATGTTTTTTCTGAAGTAACAGGATAACGTGAATTTTTAAGAAAAAAAATTGTATTCATCTGGAGTGATTGCCTGCCTTGCTCTGAGGACAATTAAAATGTGGTCTTCACCAGCCCTTCGTATGGTTTGCATCCTCTTTGGTGAGTTAAACAGACTGTTTGACTATTTAAACCAGTGCTGCCATGAACAAAAAGAAAACAATTTCTTGAAAGTGAAGTGCCAGTTTGTAAATTGCATAAAGACAGTATTTACATACACGGTGCTGTGCAAAAGTCTTAATTCCCTGCAATATTTGTTTTTCAAACATCAGGGACTATTCTAGGAATTTTAGGAGTATGTAATACATTGTAAAACTAGATACTTCGATTTTTGTGGTTGTAAGTAGAAAACAAACTATGACGGTGTTCCTTTTTTCATGAAAGTGTTTTGTATCAATAGGTTCCTTAGCATAATATTTGGAGATTAGAACTAGTTTTACAACCACTATAGTGGAGTCTTTAGGCAAAAACTACAGCAATGTGGAGATTATGTGAAGATATTCTGATAACATTCAGAAACAAAAAGCTCTTATTGTATTCAGTGTCTCTTCCCCAAACTCTTAAACTCCTAAGCAGGTGATTAGCTCCAAAAAAGATTTTTCAGAATTTTTATATTTTAAATGTTTAGCCAGACAATTTATATTCTTCACATTCAGAATCTCTTACACAAGGGTCCTGTAGGCCAAGACAGAAAACATTTCACAACACCAATTTACAACATGTGGAAAATTAACAAAAATCTAAAAACAGATAAAAACATCAAAGAGATCATTCTAAAAATTAAACACTGAAGACATCAGACTATATATTCAGTAGGTCATTAGAATAATGACCCTAACGTTAGTCTGCCAAAAAGATTTACATGTAAACTAGCAGTTAAATGAGATACTAAAGCCTGAGAATTTGTAGATCAGAATCTCAAGAATCAATACAACAACATCCTGTACTGAAAAGATTCTTCAAGAAATGCTTGAGCAGGTTAAAACCAGTCATTTGAAGCCAACAATATAAGTATGCATGTGGTGTTCATCCTTTGGTGCATACACCCATTCAGATCCATATAGATTTGTATTCAAAATGTGTTACTGCGAGTAATTTGGCAGCTCTATGCTTCATAGTGTTCAAATTCACAAAAAACGCCTCTATATTTCTGTATTTTACAGAAAATGGATCCTGTCACATGGTTTTATATTCAGCATATTAAAATGCCTTTCTGTGTGCTTTGTATATTTCCACTCTAACGTTCTCGGAGATACATTGCACTGCAGAACTCTTTCTGGACAATGCTCCTGCTGATCTGCCCTATTCAGCCAATACTTTGTTCTGGTTGTATTTTAATCTTCTCCACCATCAAGGAATCCTCAATTTACTCTATTCAGAGTTTTTTTTAGTACTTTTATGTTCTTTGTTTCTTCTTTCCCTATATTTTTATTTTAGTTGTTTTCCAGTGGCCTTTATTTGACAATGTTCAGACAGGAAAGCAGGTTGTGAGAGAAGAGGAAGACATGCGACATAGGTCATTAAGCCAGGACTCGAACTTGTGAAGGCCGTGTCGAGGACTTAAGGTCTCAGTATATGGGTCTCGCTCTTTACCCCTGTACCATTGCATCGCCCCTCTCCCCCTATCTTTATTGGGTGGCCCTGTGGAAATTATTTGTAGAAATGACAAAAATAGCTTTTGTATAATGCTGGATAAAAGCCATTCAACTTTACTCAGTCACAACAGTTATCTCCTTTTGGTATTCTTATGACTTGATAATGTATTTTTCTTCATATGTATCACCACTCAGTATAAGCACCTTATTGTAATAAACAGTGAGTTTAGATCCGTAGAGACATACTACAGAGAAATACAAGTGGTTTAAAACTTTTGCACAGTATTGAGGTTTGGACATTATTTCACACTAATTTTAGTTCAAGCCTTAATAATTAATATTTTTTTGTGTATAAATTTCTTATATGATCTTCTGAGGAATTCATTTATCTACTTATTTAAACAGGGATCATATTTGATGTCAAGCTGGGATGTTCACAAACTCGATTAGCTGCAAGACAAATTAATGGGATGCCCGCTGAGGACAAGAAGTTAGAGGAGGACATCCAGAAAGTTATTAAAGAAATCCACTCCCTCTCTGCTGGAAACACACGCAGCTTTGCCGTCCCTTCCACAGAGGAGCCCCTCAACCTGAATATGTATTATAGCATCCTGAGTAACCTCAACAGCCTTTTTCAACCATTGATGAGAGAGGGATTCTTTGATGACCTTCCCAGAATACTGGTTTGCCTTCTCTCAGAAAAGCAGGACTGTGGACTCGTGGCAGAGCTAACAAAGACAGTGTCCCTGGAGATAGGGCAGCCACTGCTGATGTTTTTCTCCTCGCTCAAATCTCAGACATGTACTCCGCTGACCACTGACGGAGAGACAAGCAACTTCTTTGGGACCTACCTGAACATTGGGAACACAGTGACAGCGGCATTTAATGGCTTTCAGCAGATGTTCATTAATATGCTGTCAAACCTTATACTGTCTGAGAACTTGACAAATGTTCTGCGTAGCCTTCTAGATTCAGTTGCAGCAAATGTGTTACATTTCATAATAATGTTTCTTGAAATACCACTGGACTATGTCAGAATAGCTTTAGAGTTTGGAATTCAGGTTCCATCCCTGGCTGAACAAGACATCTGTAAGCAAGGTAAAATATGTTATTTATATGATAAGAATATGGAAGCTTTTTTGTATCTGTGCTAATTACTGTTATCCTTTCGTTCTGCAGGAGACCTCAAGCAGCTAATTATGTGGTGAGTCATTAGCTTTTCACCATCTCTACTAATATTACCAGAAAGAAGAGACTGCTTTTAAAATAAGGGCCTTTTTTTAGTTGCAAATTCAAGTGTAGGATAGTGGCAGCTGGTGAAAAAATTCTTGGCAAGGCGGATGTACCAATAGATTTCATTTCATTTCCTAGTCCAGAATAAGGATTCACATGAACGGTAGGAAAATGACTACAATGCCACAACAATATAACATTCTTCATACAGCAAAATAGCATAAAGGCTTAAACTAGCTAAAAGTAAAAGGTCTGCTCAGTAACTTGCAAAATATACAGAATTTAATCATTAGATCAGTGTCAATAGCTAACTCTGAATCAGACTCAAAACTGTGAAAAACACCAAACTAATGTATGATCGCCTAGAAGTTTAACGCTGAACAAACAACAGACTAAATTGTATTAAAACTGAAGAGAATCAACTAATGACACCAGACAGCGGTGGCCTTCTCAACTGAAAGAACTAAAACACACTGGTATAGGATGAAATAACCATGGCTACTAACATAAAATTAACCCAGAAAACCAAAAGACTTAACCAGGTTCTGCTGGAACCACAACACTAACCAATCCTCCTGGATTTATCTAACAATCAGGCACTCCTGAAACTCTTACAGATGCAAATGATCATAGATCTGAGTCAGCAAACAGGACTTCAGCTCCTCTGTACAACATCACATCAAAATGGCCATCTGACCCAGCAAACATCATATCAACCAAACATTAATATTATAACAGCAGTAAAAACTCAAAAAAGGCAACAAGAGCATCGTCATTATTAAAAATTTTAAAAAGGAATCTTTGCAACATTTATCTAGAGCAGCATTAGCATTATGCTAATCAGAGCAACATTAGCATCAAATAAACCACACAAACTTTCATAACTGATCATCAGCAAAGAACAAATGACAGCAGCAGATGAACAGAAAAAGTAAATAATGAAAAAGAGCAGAGCAATATGGCAACTAAAACTAATAAAGCACACTGAGGAACAGCAGCCGTAGCTTACCGGCCATCTGTAAAATCCTCTACATTGTTATTCAAGGTGGATAATTCCATCTAAGCCGTTGCCACCATCAACTTTATCACCATAGCAACCCAAAACTTTTCGGAATCTTCTATGGTAGGGGCAAAATTCCAAACGCCCCAAGACATTAAATTCAGTGATGCTGATTGGCTAAATATTTATTATTTTTCCCTAGCAATCACACATGATTGGCTATTTAATTTCACTACTGTGTCGCTCTGACCAGCACCCCAGAAGAGATCTGGCAGGAGTTTTGGGGGGACATTAATTGTTGAATGAGAGTCAGTTAGAGGGACTGTGGTATAAATAATCCAGATTAAATTTAGGCACACACAATTAAGGAAAACTGGCTTTGATAATACATAATATTTATAGATCATTTTTTAAAGATTTTTCCCCCCTCCACATTCGGGAGGGCGGCGCCCCAGCGCCCCCGATGGACCAGCCACCACTGGAATAAGGCGATCCAACAAAAGGCTGTAAAGATTTTGAATTTGGATTTTTGATTATTAAAAATGTTCAAATTGTTGGTGATGTTACCAAATTCTAAGGTAGAAATATGCAGAACAACAAAAAAAAAAAAAAGATCTACAAGTGACAGGTGCCTATGAGTCTGGAGGTGAACATTGGGTTCAAACTTTAAACTGACTGTAGATTTTGGTTCTTTCAGTGCTCCTTAAGGGAAAGAGGTTTTTTCTGTTATTGGGATCCCCAGTGACTGTATCTGGAACGCCAGACAGTGTGAAAGAATTAGTGATCATGATCAAGATCAACTTTATTATGGAGTAAGCTTTTGTCATATAGCGGGTGTTAAAAGACTATAAGACTGAGCTAACCATATTGCTCCAAAGAGAGTAGGATCTGTGCAGCTTGTTGTGTCTTGAAATCCTAATAATAGGTTGGTAATACATTTGTTATCTTGTATTGGAAATTTTCAACAGGACATTCTTGGTCAAATAAAATAAAGTAATAATATTTGAAAACAATGAATGAAAACCTCAAATTAATTCTTATGTCAAGATGACAGGAAAATAGACTTTTCTGATATTCATTTGTATCAGTTTTACCAAACTTTAATCAGTACAACACTACTGGTGCAGCTCTTATTAAATCTATAAGTTTCTAGTAGCTTTATATTGTTTTGCAGCAAAATGGCCAGTAAATGGGTTCTTTCTTCTTCAGGGGACTAAAGCACAACGTGAGTTGGTCTCTTGGCGTTCCACTCGTTGACATTCTCCTGGAAACCTTCCTGCCCTCAGATTCAAGATCCAAGTGCCAGACTCCTTCCAGCATCCCTTTCCAGCGCAGCACATTGCAGCCAAACAATCACACCTACGTCAACTACAAGATCTCGTGTGATCATCGCAACCTAGCCGCTCTCAATGATACTCTGTGTGGTGACATCCTCATGGGTTTAGGAGATGGATCATCTATGTCTTTGTTAACCTTTTGCCAGGCCCTGAGCTCCCTGAGCAGCAGCCAGATGGAGCATGTGTGGAGAAACATGTGTTATATTTTTCAGGCACTGTTGTCTCCACTGATTGCCAAGTCGTCTGACTGTGTTGTTGGAGACACCCAGCCTTCGTCTGTCTCCAGCCCTCTAAATGAGTCTCAGTTAGTCTCTCCATCGGCTCCCCGTCGAGTCGCCAGGGAGGCCTCAAGTCTCCGACAACTCGCCTGTGACTACAGCAGCTGGGTGAACAGCACTGTAGATGCTGCTCTTGTGTCTTTCTGCAGTGATAATGAGCAGGGGGAGTTTGTGAGGCAGGTCTGTAGCAATGCTTCACTGATGAAGAAGCTGCTCTCAGATCAGATGAACATCTGGCTGTATGCATTCTGTGCTAACTCTTCTGCAGACACTGCATACATGGTGAGTCAGTTCTGCATTTATGAGCAGTGGATCAACCAGCCTGCTCATCTTGTGGACTCTGCCCTGTTGCAATTCTGCATTAGCCTTGATTCTGCAAGACTGACCAATCTCATCTGCGAGCACACTGGATTCTTGATGCTTCTGATCTCCAACCCTGACAACTGGCAACTGATGCCCAACTGTTCAAACGCACCCCCTCCACCACCGTTCCCTGATCCCAGTTTATTAGAGCTGAATTCCTGCCAGTACTCAGAGTGGCACGACGTGATGCAGATTACCACAGAAATTTTATCAAAGTGCATCCTCGTTGATCAGAGCAGATTCACGAGTGAGGTTTGTGTGAACAAAACGTTTCTAAACAGCCTTCTGCAAAATAAAGACAATACATGGCTCGAGTCCCACTGCAGCACCTCTTTGGTTCTTCCACCCCCTGGGCCAACACAGCCCTTTGACCTGGCAGCATGGTGTGACTACCACACATGGGGGAAGAAGGAGGTAGACGATACAGTCGTCGGCCTCTGCTGGCAGAATGATCAGGTTGCCTTTCAGGAGAACGTGTGCTGCAAGGCAGATGTGTTTGAAAAGCTGCTAGAAAACTCTCAGAACAAATGGCTCACATCAGTCTGCACTGACATGGAGGAAATAACTGTGACACCACAGGTGGGTACCTTACAAGCTTGACACTGTTTAAGTGGTTAGAAAAATGACTTAATTTTGTTTGATGGAAATAATGTGTACACATAAAGGTTTTCAAAAATTATGGGTTAAATACATGAAAAGTCTGCAGGCATGCATTATAATAATCCACAAGAATAAATAAGCCAAAAAAAACTAAAGGTTTACAGTGCATTTTTCAATGCAATGCAAACAAGTTTTGTACTATGACATGAAAACAGTAAACAAAGTAAATAAGAGGGATGCAGATCTTGTGTATAATATATAACTGCAATAAAGTCATAATTTGCTTCAAGGACGTAATGTGTGATACAGTTAAGGTTGTATACAATTATGTACTACCCCTAAATGAAAAGTTAGAAATTTGTGTTGTGGGGTTGTGATGAGCAGTTTCTGTCTCATCAATGGTAGATTGTTGTCCAACGAGCACAGTTTATAGAAACAGAGATAAGGTTCTCCCAGGCCTACATCTGATCATAGGAAGGCCAGTCTCAAAAACTATTTCTGCTATCTACTAAATAACAAAACTTTACAGAAGTTAATAAATTATATTTTATGATAGCACCATCATTTTGTGATTGGACAACTATTAATATCAAAGTCGACAGTTATTTACTATAAAGATCATGTTGGTCCACAGCCCATTACCAATAGTTAAATACTTAATATAAGTAAATGCAGAAGTGACAGCAGGGCAAAGTTTAACTACTATTATTTCAGTGATCCACTGTGAATTTAATAAACTGGAGTTGTTTTAAAATCATAGAAATTCTCTTTTTGATTGATCCCACTCTGACTAGCTGTACCACTGGAGGTAAGATAGTGCCTGCTGATGACAACTCCACTGGACTTCACTTCAAATGTTTAAAGAGCTGATCAGTTGTTAATTGGTTGGTGCCTGACTACTCATTAGCATTTTAAGAAGAACTTAGCAAACCTTAAAGGACTCCATGAGATAAATAGGTACATTAAGTCAGATTTTTAAAAGTCATATACTACAAATGATGTATTTACTGAGATGGCATGACATGCTAGTTTGATTAAATGTAACGTAAAATAATGGATGTGTTGATATATCACTGAACTGTGCCACTTTTTCCACTGAAATCACTTTAAATTGATCAGTTAAGCTAAATACTGTACTACTATATTAAAAGACTGACAATAGTGAGGCATTTATTTAAAGAAGCTCATGATGTGTTGTAATTACTTTCAGTGTTTGTCATATGTTGTCTGTAATTTAGGTGTGCAGATACTCTGACTGGACCCGTCCCATCATCGTGGACATGACTGAGCTTGCTCTGTGTGCTGAGATTGACCCACAGAACTTCACCTCCAAAGTCTGTGCTAATAATACAGTCCTCCAGAACCTGCTAGCCAATCAGGACAATACCTGGCTGATACATTACTGCGCCAACCATTCAAGTTCAGTTATTTCTCCTGTTGGAGGTGGAGGACAGACCATCCTAACTGGATTCAAAGCCGCTGAGCAGTGTCTGTACTCCAGCTGGATCACTTCTCTTCCAAATGCAACACTCCTGGCTCAGTGCTGGGAGAACGACCAGACCAATTTCGTCTCATCTATCTGCCCTAATACTGGCCTCCTCTTGTTTTTGTCCCGGGAATCATCTACAGCCTGGGTGAGCAGCATGTGTACGACCTACACTAACTACACCACCTCCACCACCACCAACAACAACAACAACAGCACCGCAACAGAACCCAATGTTTGTGCATCACAAACTCTGATGAAACAGTTCAGCTTGATGTGCCCACATTACTTCATCCCAGACTGTCAGCCTTGTCCCAGTCAGAACATGGTTCTGCAGATGATGGTGCGCTGCTGGGTGGAGAACCTGAGCTCCAGGATGGAGGGTCTGCTGACTACACCTGTGACTGAAGTGTTGAATCGGGCGGTTTCTACAACAGTGGTGATCCTGCTGGCGGTGGAGGACTCAATGGGTCCCATTTGGCAAGTCAACAACACCATAAGACAAAGTGTTCTGACATCTGTAGTTGACTATTTAAAGAGAGAAATCAACCAGGACAGAAAGAGGGTGTTGCTACAGTGCTTTGGGGTAAGTAGTGGATTCTGTTGAGAGTGAAGTGCTGTTATGAGGTGACTGAGGATAACAATAATGTACTGAAACCTGTTGAACAATTGGCAGTAGTAAAGATTAGACATGAAGAACTCCTCCTTTCCTTTGAAAAGTGACAGATTTTCTGTGTAGTTCTTCTTTCAATTTATTATTGATGTAAACATGCATCAAATCAGTTTTCATTCCTGCATATGTACAACGTTTGACCTGTGGCTTGTTGCTGGTTTTTGATTACTGTCATTGATACTATGTGATAAGTCTTTGCAGCCTGGTGTAATCTCTACAAGGTTACACCTAATTTAACAATGACTCTCCGTATTGTTCAAACATCCAGGGTCATCGCTTCATTTCTTCATAGTTTGTTACTAAGGAGACAATCTTTCTTGTAGTAATTTTATAACACTACAGTTGTAATAATTTTATTTAGGTAACAGGTCCAGGAGGGAACCACAGATGGGCACTATTTACAGTTTAGATTACTTTTGACGGCAGTCAGAGGACATCAAAGGAAAGAGGCATGAATAGTAATACAGGCCACATATTTTAGAATTTTATTTGTAAAAATAAAATACCAATATGCTGCTGTGCATAGATTTATCTCATAAAATCCTAACATAATACACTGGGGTTTGGTTGCAACAGGTGAAAAAGCTGAACAGGTATTAATACTTTTGCAAGGCACTGGATCTTACCATTTCAAAACTAAATGTGTTTGGGATTGAAAGCTTGGTTTAGAACCTGCCTTGCACAAAGCCTATTTCAAAAAGGATTATTGGGCGATTTGATACAAACTGTTTATAGCAAGTACACATTTGTGTGCAACTGTTAACTGCATCTGCAAAATATGTAACACACAGCAGATGGATTATTTGAAGAATGAGGCACTACTTGGGTCCTGGATTTTCTTTCCCACTATTTATTTAGAAAAAATTGGGGAAAGAAATACCTTGAGATATTTTAATCAGCTTTAGACAGTTTTAAAAAATGTGCTTTTTTCATTTTCCAAAGCCATTTGAAGGACAGACTGGTCACCTTACTGAGATTTTGTCTTAAGCAATAATTCAAATTTTAATTGTACCTTTGTGGTTCAAAATAGCTACGATAAGCCTTTAGAACAATGTTACCTTATTTATTTATTTTATTGAAAAAGTATGGACCAGTTTTTTTTTTTTACAAGTAGGAAAAAGCACCTAATTACAATGTTAAAAGATTTTAAAATCAAAATAACAGTTCCTCTGACAATGGTCACATAAAAGAAATGAACTAAAAATAAAGTGGAAAAAAGAAAAGAAAAATAAGAAAATCAAAAGTTTCAGTGAGAGTGGAAAATTTTATTGTAGTCCTCAAGATCACAAAAAACATTTAAAGTTTGGTTCTCTGGAAAGAATAACTGAAGTATGGTTCAAGACATTTTTCCAGTAATGTATGCTAACAGTAAATCATAAGTGCTGTAAAACCTGTGTGTGTGTTCTTGCTGCAGATAGTACTCAGCAGTCTGCTGCAGACAACAAGAGATGTGAGCAGCAATGAACTACTTTTCATCAAGGTTGGACACATCCCCAGTCTCAATGCTACTGTATGATTCAATGGTCCTTTGCTATCTGATTTTGACCTCTCCCTGAGTACTTTTGGTTCTCCTGCTGTTTAGGAGTACTTCAGTTTGCCTTTGAGCAGCCTGAGGCCGGTGCTGACTGCAGCACATATCAGCACCGTCAGACTAATCCTTCAGTACTACAACAGATTCAAGAACACCCTGCAGGTGGTTGAACTGTCAATTAAGCAATCACTGCATACCTACATCTTATTTTATTAATCCTCCACTTCTATTTATCTGCTCAGTCCTACTAAATTAAAGGGCAGAGTATATTGTATTTTCACCAAAAGTGTCGCTGTTGCTCCTTTTTACCAGTTATCTGAAGAGTATCTGTCCACCATGGTGTCAGTGCTACTCAAAACCCACCAGGCAACAGATAATAAACTTCTCCTTGAGCTGGGCTCTCTGCTGGCTGCAGCCAGTCCAGCTGATATCCAGACTCTGCCATCTGTACAGAACAATGCCAACATGTAAGTAATAACTTCAGCTGTCATTTTTATTGAGTGCAATGTTCATGAAATTAATTGAATTCAATAAAGCATCAGTTTAGTCCCACAAAAACAATATTAATACAGCACCTTCAGAGAGATCAGTTTACTTTTGCAATTTTTTTTCAAGCCGGTTAGTGTCTCATAGATTGTTTTTCTTGTTATTGCACTTTTTTTTTTTTTTTTAGGTTAGGTTTGTTTTCTCATGAAAGTATATGCTCACCTCTCCAAACCATTGAGGTCTTGTGTTCTAATCATTTCCATGGCCACAGGTGTCTAAAATCTAGCACCAAGGCATATAGACTCTTTTTGTAAACATTTACAAAAGAATGGGTCGGTCTTAGGAGCTCAGTGAATTCCAGTGTGGTACTGTGAAAGGATGCCACCTGTGCAATACGTTGAGTCCCGAAATTTCCTGACTCGTGAATATACCACAGTCAGCTGTTTGTAGTATTATAGTAAAGTGGAAGAAAATGATAGCACAAATTGGTAGGCTGTGTAAAATTCCAGAGCTGAGTCAGTGGATAAGGCGCATAGTGCACAGAAGTTGCCAACTTTCTGTAAAGATTATTGCAACAAAACCCTAAACTTCATGTTGTGTTCAGATTAGATGAATTAAAGTTGAGTGAGTCTTCTCATCCAACATCAGTGTCTGACTTCACAAATGCACTTCTGGAAGAATGGTCAAAATTCTCATAAAAACACTCCCAAAACTTGTGAAAAGCCTTTTTTTTTTTTTTTTTTAGAAGAGATTAGACTGTTATAGCAGGAAAGGGTAGACAGACATCATATTAAATCTTATGGTTTAAGAATGGGATGTCACTCAAGTTTATATGTTCCTGAAGGGGAATGAGGAAATATTTTGAGTATGTAGTGTATTTTTACCTTGATATTCTCTAAAAATGTGGTTATTATTTACAAAAGCATCCTAAATATGCAGCTTAATCCAGGTGACAAATATATTCAAGAGGTAACAGAATCCAAGAGGACCAAAGAGACAGACATCCACAGTACTGTGTAAAAGTCTTCAGCCCACCCTTGAGTTCTAAATCTGTTATTATAAGCAACAAAACACTCTTGTAATGTTTGGAAGCTATCTTCATCAATAGTTCTCAAGGCTTTCTGAAAACAAACAAAAAGCTTTTCCAGTTTGTTTTCTCCATTTTTATTGACCTTTGTTGCTTTTCAATCATTTTGTGAGCACAGCATTATAAAAACTGAAAGAGAGGAGAAATAGAAGCCAAAAGAGATAAAGTTAATTCTTTACAACAGTACCCAGCAAATGGACAGTGTTTAAAAATTTTATGTTTAAGGAACAGGAAATAATTCATTAAAAATCTTACATAGTTCCTGAGAGATGCATCCTCCTTCAGTCAGTCATCTACTTAATATGGTTTTCAGCTTATAGCTCTTCAGGATTCCCCTTGTATGGTCCAAAAATAATGTCATATTTGTCAAATTATGTTACTATTGGTACTTTTAAGAGATTAATAGAAATTAATGAGAATAAATTGTGTCTTCATGACAGGTTGCGAGTGAGAAAGTACCTAAAAATCCAAATCCATTGATTAATTTCAGAAAGGTTCATTATGTGTGGACACAGCACTGGTTTCTCCAAGAGATCAAAAGCCTTTTATGTCTGAGTTACAGGGATTTTTACAGTTATGTTTAATAATGGAGTTTCACTTACCTACATACATACATTGCACTTCTTTCTGAGCACATCTCTGGTGTCAGACGTCTGTGAGAACTGATGTGTCATTGTGCCACGAGGTGCCAGCCACATGCATTATGTATAGAAAGTAAAGGAAGCTTGCTCACTGAGTAGATTTCAATCTTTGTAAAGTCTGTGTTTCTTGTAATCTTCCACTAAAGGAATCTTTTCTTGGACTTTTGTAAATCAAGCCTGTTTAGAACACTGCAAATCATGAAATGTGACAAACAAAAGTCAGTTCAGAAAAAAGGTTCTAATCTTTTTAAGAAAAAAGAAAAATTACCATAAAGTAGGCCAACAACACAAAAATCAGGCAAAATTAGGTTATAACAGTTTGGTTTTGTTCAGACTGTTATGAGAATAAACGTAAACGTCACAACAGCCAAGCAATAAAGCAATAAAGCAGTATTCTGCATATTTTACAGATGCAAAAACCATCACATCTACTAAAAAGAAAATAAATTCTAAATTTCTGTCTCAAATTTTCAAATGCTTCACTATAATACTGTTTGTGCCTTGATTTCAGTTTTTGTAATGATCGTTTTTTAAAAGGCCACAGCAAGTATTTTACAAGCTTTAGCAACATTTCTAATACTTTTATTTCCTCCTAGACGGGAGACCATTAACACAAACTTGGATAGAATGAGTCTGGCCCAGCGAGAGGCCTTTGGCTTGTGGTACAGCAAAATAATGTCTCCCGCCAACATCACTGGAGGTCATCAATCACTCATCAGGGACACAGGAAACCTGATCACCTACTTGCCTTTCCACAGCTTCCAACACCTCTCAGCTGCTCAGGTAACATCCCTTTGAGCTCTGACACCCTGCTGGGGAATCTGAGAACCCAGGACACAATTCGATTAGCCATGGGGCACAACAGAGCTACTATTCACCAACTGCTCAAAAGAAAAGCACAGACTCTTCTTTTATCTGCCATCACCATTAGAAGTGATCCGCTTATGGTATCCAAACACGCAGAAAGTAAAACCATGCTGAACTGCCCCCTCAACCTAATATCTCCTTGTTCTATTTTTGGTGGCAAGATTGCCATCAAGTGTTTGCATTAACTGGTAGTGAGTCTTTTGTACCACTATGGAGGAACTTTGGTCCTTGGTCTTCTCTTGAAAGAATTGTTTTAATTCAGCCAAATCAAAGGGTTTCCAATTATCAACATCCTGTTATTTGCTATATCTCCTCAATTGGATTTTTACCAGACTTTGACTAGACCAGTCCAAAACTTTCAGTTTGTTTTTAGTTATTCAGAGCAGTTGCTGATGTGCTGTGACTGTCTTGCTGTCTAACTAATGTGTGGTTAAGCTTAATATAAAGAAATCTTGGCTGGACATTCTCCTTTAGTATTTTCATGGTTCCCATTATGGCAAGTCATTTAGCTCTTGAAGCAGCAAAGACACTCCAGACTCATCCTACGTCCACTGCCAGTATGTATTCCTTTTTGGAAATACTGTGTTAGTTTTACACCAGATCTAACAGGATGAGAAAGTTATGCTTTTTCATCAGTCCTCCAGTTATTTTACAATTGGAATCAAGAGTCTGGAAGTTTGGAAATTTACACATTTATAAGAACCCCAAACATATTCCCCTTAATCTCATACTTTATCTTTAGTTAAGATCAGATATTCTGTCATATTTTTAATCTTGGTATCCCCTACAAAGATGTTTAAAAAACCTTTCAAAATAAATGTATCTTTTTGTATCATAGCTTTGCAATAGTTTTCAAACACTGACCTTGCCACCCTTACCACCCTCCTCACTGAGATAGTTGGCAAGATATTTTTTGTCATCGTTCCATCTTAACATTAAATCAATACAGGTGGAAGCAGTTTATATAAATGGCATGCTCTCTTGTCTTTCCCATTTTGAAGAGTCGCCAAAAGGAATGAACCTCTGAGTCACATTATAAGCGTACCTCATGAAAACATTAAATTTGTTAAGAGATCAAGAAATTTAGGATGAAACAGTGAATACATGTACACAAATTAAAGGTTAGATTTTCCTTTTTTTTCTGTAGAGATACATGTTTAAATGCTTTTTACACCAGCAGTGCCAATCATTGTGAAGGGAGCTGTACATTAGTTTCCTTGATAACTGCGTTATTTACAATATTTCAATGCTTTATGTTTTTCTGCAGCTATTGTATGGGCTGGATGTGTTGCAGAGAAACATCCTTTCACCTCTAAAGCAGGATTTCGTTGCCAACAAACTCTTGGGGACTTACAGGAACCTGACAGCTCAGGACTTCATCAGGTCAGGAAAACACATTAGATGTTTTTTAATATTATTTCATCCACAATTACCATTAAAATTCATTTTCATAGTCATTTAAAAGTTGGGTAGCAAGTGATGATTATCGTTTCCTCATATAACAGCAGGGTATTAATAAAAGTTATAACTGAGAAATTAAAAAAAAATCATCTATCTTTTGAAAGTCGTGACATAAAAAATAAACATAGCTGCAACTGAGAATATTAGTATTAAGTCATAAAATTTTGATTTGTTCTGAGTGGTAACATGGTAACATGGTATGTATTGATGTTTTTTTTTTTTTCTTTTTGTAAGGTGTGTGATTTCCAGATGTGTGTTAAAGCAGTGTTTGTAATTTCAGACTGGGAAATCTCTCATGCCTGGCAGATCCACAGGACCTCCTTGTTTATAGAAACACTGAGGCCTTCCAGGTCATCCAGGAGAGTATTATGAACTGCACACTCAAAGGACTCAGTGTGCCCAGTCAGCTGGTAGGAGTGGATCATTCTCTGCTTTTCTTATTGTTTTTTTTAATATGTATGCTACTTGTTGTATCTGACACTGAAAGATGAAAAAAAAAGACAAAAAAGCAAGTCATATTCTTTGTCCAGCTTTCAGATCTCTTACTGAACAACCCAGAGTTTCAGATCCCGTCCTCACTCAGTCCTAACCGGTTGATAGAGCTTGCTCCACTCCTGCCCTCACTGGGTGTGACTTTCCTGAAAGGTCTGACAGCATCCCAGCTACTCTCCGCTCTTCCTGCCCTCAGCGTTGTACCATTTACACCAACACAGGTAGAGCTGAGCTGGACCTTTTCAGTCTGCAGCTGTCAATTCATAGAACCTTAGGTAAAATGACTTCCTCATTCCTTTGGACAATCATGATTAAAAACTGAGCAAAGGAGTGATGCATTCCTTTGTACTGTAGATTGAGTTACTGCAAGTTGAGGCAGCTTGCCTCCTCCTGTTAAGAGGAGATTGTTCCTTTCATCGGTAGCTCAGTGCTTGCTCAGGATGAGATATAGAAACTGTGATGATTTTATGCAATCTGCTGATTTACTTAAACAACAGTTTACTGTGCAGCCTGAATCTAGTTTTAGATGTGGGCACTAGAGATTAAGCACAAAGCATTATTTTTGATGCTTACTGTAATCTCAAAATTATTCAACCCCTTTCTGACAAGCATCAGTAGAGCATATGCATGTTACAGTCTGCCGCCAGCATCAGGATATGGCAGCATTCCTGAGGAATCTAAGCCCACTCCTCTTGGGCAAAAACTGAAACCTCAGTTGCTGCTGCCATCACGTCCTGCTGCAGATCTTCTACCATCACTCATTGACCATCTACCTCCTCGGGTGGCAGTTGTTCAAAGCTTTCCTTTTCTTTTTCTGTCATGTACAGGTGGCCAATTTTGTAAACTATGCTTCAGCTGTACCTGTACTAAAATCCTGTGCCTTTGCTTTCTTTTTGTATCATTTTTCTTGTTTGTGCAAGGTAATGATGTCTTCTCTACACTTTTGGACAACTCTTTTATCTTGGCCTTACTTTACTGATAGTACTCCAGATATTTGAATTGTCCTTTATCAAGTACACATGATGCAATCAATGAAGCCCTTGTTTGGTTGCATCAGATGATTTGTCCATAGTTGATATGGAAATGTGTGCTCTTATGAAGACTTCTATTCAGGGGGCTGAATAACTTTGACACTACAGTAGTTAATCAAAGTAAAAATTTAGTGTTACATTTTGGAATAAATTGTTGTAATTCCATTTTTTAAAGCTATTTAAAGCTGCAGTATGTAACTTTTACAAAAATGTTTTTTGCATATTTGTTAAAACTATCATCATGTCGCAACAGTATGAGACAGATAATCTGTAAAAATGATCAAGCTCCTCCACCTCTTCCCTAAGCCACTATTGTCGTCTAAAGAAATGCACCGCTCCCGAGCTAAAACAACCAATCAGTGCCAAGAGCAAGGTATTACTGCTGTCAGTCAACCTCATGTATATGCTGCTAAATGTGCTGATGGTGAAGAAACAACTTGCTGTTCTTGGAAAACTGTTTATCTGCCGTCATCGGTGGCCATGCTAACTAGCCTTAGTGGCAGGCTATGTTGTGGCGAACCAGCTGTAGCATAGCAGTGAGAGCAAGGGGGAGAGTGTGAGCAGTGCATACATGAGGGTAACTGACAGTGCTAAGACCCTCCTGCTGGCTCTGATTGGTTATTTCTGACTGAGTGATGTATTTCTGCAGTTAGTACTGAGAGCACTGGGAGAAGGCAGAGGAGTTTGATTTTTTTCACAGATTATCTGTCTTATATTATCTGTCATGACATAATGGTAATTTTAACAAATACGTAAAAAACATTTTTCTTAATAGTTACATACTGCACCTTTAAGATGGTCTATTTCATTTTATTTATTGCAAACACCTGGACATTTTTTATTGTGCTGATAAACCTAATTTTCAGTGGTGGCTGGATAACTTTACGTCCAACAGTTATCTGCTGTAAACTGTAGGGAATTAAGTTTAACAGCAATTTGTGTTTATTCTCTGTGTTTTAAAGGCCTCCATAATTGTGGACAAGCTGTTTCTAACTAACACAGTGAGTTACTTTAAAACTTAAAATCTTCACAGACTGAATACTGTGAAGAGGAGCTCCTTTTGCTGTGTGGTTCAAGCCTCACACCCACCTTCCCTCTCACCAGCTGATCCCAGGTGAGCTGCAGGAGCTCGGTTCTCTCATAGTTGGTGTAAAGACAGAAACCCTCCTGGCCCTCACCTCTGACAGACTGCTCTACGCACTGAAGGCCCTCGCCCAACACACTCCCGCCCACTGCCAGCCACACATGCATGTCCTTTGTGCACCGGAAGCAAATGCCATTGCCACCAAACTATGGGTATTGAAGGAGCAAGGCTTATTCACACTATTTGTCACATTTAATATAAACATGTTCAGTTTTAAAGTTCAAATTTGAATAGAAGATCTGAAAATGAAACTGAAAATCAAAGATTTAATTCTGTATTTGTAGAAGTGATTTGCAACACAATTTTTTAGGGCTTCCCAGAAGTTGTCAGCTGGTTGGACGACGTTGAGCCTCTGCTTAGATGCACACCCCTGCTAAGCATCCTTCCAAGAACTCGCCTTCTTGTGGAAAAACTCTCCAATACATCCACTAAACCCTGGAAAACACAGCAGGTATTGGAGAGCTGCCACTAAATTTGAAAACGTACACAATTGCTTTAGAGCTTCAATATGAAAATTGTGCTTCAAGTTTAATTAATGCCCAACACAAGCTCACCCGCTGCCTACCACACAAACAGGGCCCTGTGATGTCAGAGACGTTTTCATTCTTATGGGACTGGTAGCAGTGATGTCAGAAAAGTTTCTGATTTCTTTGTGATTCCTCTGTTTGTACGGCAGAATCGTGATTCACCACTAAATTATTATAAGCAGCTAAATAAAAAGACTTAATCTTCTTTGACGTTGTAAAGTGATGCAAACATCATGCCTCTTAATGCCACATAATCCTTGTATCACATCTTGAAAATTTACAGAAAAGAGATCACCTTTTTTTCCATTTTATTCTCCAGGCTCAAGTAATTGTCAGGGAGCTGATTAATACTAAACAAAATCATATCAAGCAAGATTTTCTGTAAGTATATTTTTATTTCTGACGTGACATTTTTGGCAGATTTCATGTTTTGTTTTTATAAATAAAGAGAAAAGAGTAGCAGAAATCTTTCTGTTTTCATAAACCTAAACATCTGTAATGTGTTTTACGTTAGTAGTACCTTTACTGATTGACTCTCGCTTCTGTGTGTGTATTCAGGAGCCTGGGAACACTGGGTCAGGGTGTGAGCTGCAAGGACTTGCAGGGACGTTTTCGGGCTGATAGGTCACTTTCTTCTGTAAGGAAGATCTTAGCCTTCCTCAGACAGCAGCCTGGTGTTCTTCACACTTCACTGGTAATTTTAACAGTGCAACCAGATCATAATATATCATATTTTCCTATAATGCAAGTAATATCTGTGTTGTTTTGTCCTACTGGACAGAAAAACTGTGTGATTGAGGAGCTCGACAAATTTGAGTTCTTTACTGACCTGCTTCAAGATCTTGGAGCTGAAATTGCTTTGTCTATGCCGTGAGTCAAAAGCTGCAATTGTCCTCTCAGACTCTTAATATTCATAACTGTCAAAAATCTTTTGTGAAATATTACAGCTGGTTGCCTAAAAATGTTTTGTTCTGAAGCTGCCTGTTGCTTTGTTTTCACTATAAAAGAAGATTGGGCTGAGTTTATAATACAGGAAACATGAGATTGGAAAGCAAGATTTTCTATTTCTTACTTCACTGCCTGACTATACATTTTTCATACACACACACACACATTTTTAGACTGCAATTAAAACCCATGTATTTATGTCGTTGTTTTCAGGGTGAGAACCATTAAGAAGTTTCCTGCAGAAACGATGGCGACTCTGACAAAGATGATTGTTGCCTCCCCTCAATGCTTTCTCACATTATCTAGAACAAATCAAGAGCTTCTAGTGGACAAAATAGTCCAGAGGATGGTATGTAGATTAATTCCCCCACTCTACCTTAAATTACATTAGTAAAATTAAAATGTAAATAAGAGTTCAGAGTTTGAGGAGTTAAATTTTTTTTTAAATACAATATCATTCTTAACACTTCCTTCACAATGTTTTTTTTAAAGATATCTTTGTGGGCTCCAAATTGAAATGTTCCACTATATGACTTCTCAAAGTGATTTGAAAAAACTGGTAGTTGCTTTTATCCAAATGAGCACATAAGTGTAAGTTTAATAAATGTCTCTTTCGAAATATTTTCAGAGCTTCATCCAAGATACGGATCTGGGAAAAAAAAGGAAAAAAAAACAAAACAAACAAAAAAAAAACAAAAACACTGTTATTGTCATGTTTGGTAGCAGGTAGTTGAGGACCCAAATGCAGTGAGGCTGAGGCAACGAGTAGTTCTTGAAGATTTAATGAAAAATGATTAACAAAAACACTTACAAAGACCCTGAGAATGCAGGAAGCCAGAGCAGAACAAAAACAGGAGCCAAAAACAGTGGCACACAACAGGGAAGAAAATGGGCACGTAAGAGGAAGTTAACCGGCAGAATAACAGGAGTGGGAGAAAGAAAGGCGCTTAAATACTATGAGGGTGAATGCTGCAACAATGACTGGGGCTGATTGGCTAAACGTTTGGAGGTGTGAAGAAGGAGCTAGAGGGAGACTGAGGAGAGAGAGAGAGAGAGAGAGAGAGAGAGAGAGAGAGAGAGAGAGCGCGAGAGAGAGAGACCGAGAGAGAGAAAGAGAGAGAAAGAGAGAGAGAGAGAGAGAGAGAGAGAATGGCAACAGGGGGTGAGGGAGAGTAACAGGGAAGCAAGGAGGAGAATCTAACAGTAATTGAGGATAACTAGACACAAGGAAATAACTAGAATAACTAAGAAAAAACTGAACTAAAGTAAAAACAAAAACAAGACTGATCAAATCAAAGCATAGGATAACAAACGTAATCTACAAATAACTGGAAAACTCAAACTGAGAACTAGACTAACAGGGATAAATTAAGATTAGCGAAATAATAAAAATAAGAAATAAATACAAAGAAACAAAAATCCAAAGAGTACAGAACATGACAGTTATGACTGTCATGTTTAGCTGATTCTTTAGTTACTTTTGTGCAACTAAAGAATCACAAATAGTTTTTATATTTCTTTATTTTCCTTCTATTTATTACATTAGAAAGAAGTATGTGATCTAAACGCCTGAATTTGGTAACAATTAAATCAAATTTACACCCGGTTAAGTCTTAAATGTTGATATACTTTCCCTCTGAATCATAAGTTTAAGTGCTCTACTTTATCATTCAGATATTTTTGACTTTTCTCTGTAGGACATGTACACTGGGCCATTCACAGAAGAGGAGTTTCGTTCACTGGGCATTATGGCGCCATTTGTGGTGGATTATGTTTTCATTCAGGTGGACCGAAGCTTCTTCACTCAAAACCTGGGTTACCTTCAAAAGCTTTGCTACAGCAGTAGTAAGATGGAAATTGTGGCCCGTATCCTGCAAGAACCTGCTATCTTTGGGTAAAATGATCACAGACTGAAAAGAGACTCAAAACTTATTCAATCCACAAAAGCAATGCTGAAAATGTTTATCTAAAATGAAAACGAATAAAGTACAGAAACTAAAGTGAAAGCAAGCATTTCATAAAGCAAATTTTGAAAACCACAGCAACTTATTTCAGCTCTACAGAATTGTTTTAGGAATGAAAGAAAAGTTTTTTACAGCTTAAAAGAAGACAACTATTATGTTGGTTGGTATTTGCCAGAAACAAAAAAAAAACCATATTGTTTACTAAAAAGGGGTAAATATAATGTGACCATCTAAATCTTGACGATTTAAGAATACTTTAGCCTATATAGAACAATTATGTTTTACGACAATCAAACCATTAAAATTTTAATTAAGCTAATCTTCACTTTTAATACATGTTTAGTTTCAATTCATATTCAATGTATTTTCAAGTTAACTATATTTTATTTCAATTTAAACAAAAACTACCTGAGAAAACCTGAAATGTTCCCAATTTTCTTTTTGTCAAGTCTTCATCTCTGATTAATTAAAAAAGAAAAAATGTGTGGTTCTTATTAGTTCAAATAAATTATTTGAAAATAAGAACAGGATCTGTCCATATCTAAAACAAATTTATACATCAAATTTACTTCTGGATTTGATAAATCCCAGCATTACACTACAACTTAGACTAAATACTTAGGATGGTTTTTGTAAGTTTTCCTGTGTGTACATTTAAGTATGAATGAAAATGCAGTGATGTGCCTTTGAAGAGAACACGAGTCAAGTTGAATTATACAGATGAGCTTTCAGGTAGAAATACAAAATTTAAAAATGTTTGTAGAATAGTAAAGTGCCGGGCTCATGAAGGGTTTGTGTATTTGCTTACAGGCCAGTGAAGAACTGGAACCAGGCAACGCTGAATGTAGTGGGACGGTTTCTCTTCTTCCTGCCTGTTAACATTTTACAGGAGATTTCATTGGTGAGTTCCCTGAAACAGATTCTGTTACAGATTCTTTCCCGTAACATACCCATTGCGGGTTTTGTTTGATTGGAACATGATCTCAGGGCAGGTTGGGTATACAAAGGCTGAAAAGAAATCCTTCAGGTGTCAGTTCTCTAGCGTGTTTCAGGATCAGGTGGTAAAGTTCCTGTTTTCCTGTGAGCTACCCACATACAGGTGTTTTTGCTTTTGTTCCCACAGCCGCTGATGACAGTGGGGCGCATAGAGAAGCTGTTCATGAGCCAGCGTCAGTGGGAAGATGGAGACGTGGGGATCCTCTGCTCAGACATGAACGAGAGAAAGGCAGTTTTTGAAAAACAACAGTTTGTTCTGCAGTTTTTCCTGGGCTTCCTTAAAATAAATTTTTTGTCAAGTAAGCATCACTTTGGTTCCTGTAATTTAAAAAGAGATTCTGTGGTATTTTTTTTAAAGGGACAGTTGATGTAAAAACTGTTAAAATGTCAGTTTTTTGTGATGTAAAAACGTGATCATGAAAAATAATTTCAAAACTTTTTCCACCTTAATACAACATATATCCTGTGCCCATATATCCAGCAAAACAAGCATAGCATGTTTGTATTGAAATCAAAAAAGTATAAAATTGCAAAAAGTTTGTTGCTTATGTATGCACATCCTTAAACTAACTTTGTTAAACCACATTTTGTTGCAATTCCAGTATCCAGTTTAACTGAGTACAAAAGGATTTTGTTGTTCAAAGGCATCAGTAGAGTCTGACAGCAATGCATGTTGAGCTCCAGGAATTTCTGGTTAGTATTGACTGTGTTCTACATGTCATTTCCTGTATTCTTAATATGTGTGGACCAAGGAGTAGTGCTTTAAAGCTGCAGTATGTAGCTTTTACGAAAATATGTTTTTTTCCATATTTGTTAAAACTATCACCATATTGTGACAGTATGGTATAAGACAGATAATCTGTAAAAACGATCAAGCTCCTCCACCTCCTCCCTGAGCCACTATTGCCGTCTAAAAAAATGCACCGCTCCTGACCTAAAACAACCAATCAGAGCCAGGAAGAAGATCTTAGTGCTGTCAATCAATCTCATGTATGTGCTGCTAAATGTGCTGATGGTGAAGGAACAACTTACTGTTCTTGGAAAACTGTTTATCCGCCGTTATTGGTGGCCATGCTAACTAGCCTTAGCGGCAGGCTATGTTGTGGTGAACAAGCTGTAGCATAGCAATGAGAGCAAAGGCAGTGTGTGAGTGACGGGTACACGAGGGTGACTGACAGCGCTAAAACGCTCCTCCTGGGTCTGATTGGTTGTTTCTGACTGAGTGGTGTATTTCTGCAGTTAATACTGGGAGCACTGGGAAAAGGCAGAGGAACTCGATTTTTTTCCACAGATTATCTGTCTTATATTAGACTGTGACATCAAAGTGATAATATTAACAAATATGTAAAAGACTTTTTTTATTTTTTTATTTTTTTTTTTTTTATTTATTTATTTTTTTTTTTATAAAAGTTACATACTGCAGCTTTAAGATGGAACCTTTTTCTTCCAAAGAAAACATCCAGATAAGGCTAAAATCTCCCAAAATCATGAGAGAAGAAAGCTTCAGTCAGTCAGTTACGGTGTAAGGTGTCCACTAGAAAGCTGAAGATGAACAGGAATTAATTTTTTTTTTTTTTTTTTTTTTTTTTTTTTAGCATTCTAGTGTTAAACAACCAAGTCAGCAGAAAGAATCCCTTCACCACAAGAAAAATGATGTTGTGAAAAAGCCAACCCAGAGTCTGGACGTAAATCTGACACGAAATCTGTGGATTTGCATCAACAGGGCGATAGAATGCAGACGTCCTTACAGTTTGATAGATTTAGAAATGTTTTACAAAGAAACGTGAGCAAATATTGCCAAGCCAACTTGTACAATTCTGATAGACTTCAATCAAGACTGAGTGCTGAGATAAATTCAACTGCTTCAACAAAATGTTAGTTTTGGGGGGGGGCACACTAATTCAAACATTTTATTACAGGTTTCTTTTTTCATATTTATTACTTTAAATACATGTGTTTTTTCAGGGTAAAGGTGGATAAAGTTTCCGATTTTCTTCTTACTACTCATTTTCACATCACAAAAACCTGGCATTTTAACAGATGTGCAACACTTCTCATATCCACTATATGTTATATTTCGGTGATATGAAATTTACTTATAAGGATAACCTTTAAAGAAGCATTCATATAAACAGTTGGTTAATTTTGGTGATGTTATTCAACTCACTGCCTGGAAAAACAAGCAACTTGACTATGTCTAAAAATTTATGAAATCTACAGAACTAAAGCACAATGATAAACAGCTGAATTTGTGAAAAAGGTTTAACTAGTTGGATTTATTTCCTGTTGAGGTTATTATAAGCAATGAGAAACCAGCCTGTAGATGAACCTAAATGTCTGCTTTCTCTCTCAGTGACTCCGATGGTTCCTTCCTGTGAGATCTTGCACACCACAGCCCCCTCTGCCTGGACCTCCAGCAGCCTCAGCAGCATGTCTTCATCGGCCTTCTCCAACTGTCTGGAGCTGATGGGCCATGACCGGTTCCTTGCTTCCTACCAGCGTAGCGAGATTCTCAAAAGAGTCAAAAAGGTTAGGCTCAACTGGGACATACAGTGGTTTGCAAAAGTATTGATAACCCTCAAACTTTTCCATATTTTGTTACATTACAACCACAAACATAAATATACTTCATTGGAATTTTATGTGAAAGACCAAGACAAAGTGGTATACAATTATGAAGTGGAACAAAAATTATACATGATTCAAAATATTTTTTACAAATAAAAAACTGAAAAGTGCAAAAGTATTCAGCCCCCTTTTCTTTGAGTGCAACCAATTGCCTTCCAAAGTTGCCTGATGATTGCTAATGACTAAATAAAGTCCACCTGTGTGTAATCTAAACTCAATACAAATGCAGCTGCTCTGTGATGGCCTCAGAGGTTGATTAGGAGAATACTGGGGAGCAAACAGCATCATGAAACACACCAGACAGGTCAGGGATAAAGTTGTGGAGAAGTGTAAAGCAGGTTTAGGCTATAAAAAGATTTCCCAAGCTTTGAACATCTCTCAGAGCACTGTTCAATCCATCATCCGGAAATGGAAAGAATATGGCACAACTGTAAACCTACCAAGACAAGGCCGTCCACCTAAACTTAACAGGCTGAGCAAGGAGAGCACTGATCAGAGATGCAGCCAAGAGGCCCATGGTGACTCTGGACGAAATGCAGAGATCCACAGCTCAGGTGGAGAAATCTGTCCACAGGACAACTATTAGTCATACACTGCACAAATGTGGTCTATATGGAAGAGTGGCAAGAAGAAAGCCATTGTTAAAAGAAACCCATAAGAAGTCCCATTTACAGTTTGCCAGAAGCCATGTTGGGGACACAAACATGTGGAAGAAGGTGCTTTAGTCAGATGAGACCAAAACTTAACTTTTTGGCCAAAATGCAAAATGCTTTGTGTGACAGAGAACTAACTCTGCATATCATATAACTGCATATCACTCTGAACACACCATCCCCACTGTTACATATGGTCTCAGCATCATGCTCTGGGGGTGCTTCTCTTCAGCAGGGACGGGGAAGATGGTCAGAGTTAATGGGAAGATGGATGAAGCCAAATACAGGGCAATCTTGGAAGAAAACCTGTTGGAGTCTGCAAAAAACTTGAGACTGGAGTTTCACCTTGCAGCAGAACAATAACTTTAAACATAAAGCCAGGGCTACAATGGAATGGTTTAAAACAAAACATATTCATGTGTTAGAATGGCCCAGTCAAAGTCCAGACCTAAACCTAGTCGAGAATCTGTGGCAAGACCTGAAAACTGTTGTTCACAAACGCTCTCCATCTAATCCAACTGAGCTTGAGCTGTTTTGCAAAGAATGGGCAACAATTTCAGTCACTAGATGTGCAAAGCTGATAGAGACATACTCTAAAAGACTTTCAGTTGTGATAACAGCAAAAGGTGGTTCCACGAAGTATTGACTCAGGTGAGCTGAATACTTTTGAACACCGCACTTTTCGGTTTTTTATTTGTAAAAAATGTTTTGATTCATGTATAATTTTCTTTCTACTTCACAATTGTTTACCACTTTGTGTTGGTCTTTCAGATAATATTCCAATGAAATATATTTATGTTTGTGGTTGTACTTTGATGAAATATGGAAAAGTTCAAGGGTATGAATACTTTTGCAAGCCACTGTATATCAGTACTTCATTGGCGAGGTAGCACATAGCAATTGATGAGTTTTAACATTTCAATCCTGTCTTCTTCTCGGTCACCCTGTAATGACGCTCATGTGTGAAGATATATGGACCCGTTTCCTCCTTCTCCCAGTCTGTGATTGCTCAGCTCGGTGGGATAGCAACAGAGATGTCACCAGAGGAGCTGAGTGCTCTTCGACTGACAGAGAGAAGGAGTATAGGTGCTATGGGAGCTGTCAGCACCTGGAACAACAGACAGGTAACCTATTATTGCATGGTAATGTTCTTCAAAATGTCATTTTTACTTTTTTTAAATATTTCGATTACAGAATTTAGAGGTGATAATCTTAATGGAAGAAAACTAACCTTTTTAAGTACAATATAATACTTATTCACACCAGTATATTCTACATCCTGTTGCCTCGACCAGGATTAACCAAACATCAGATTTTGCTCATCTTTCCAGCTGACTGCACTGTTTACTACCGTGTTAAACTCTACCAAGCTGACCCCGAGTCAGCTCGACTCCAGTATGCTGGTAGCCCTGGGCCACATTGTGTGTGGAGCTCAAGCCACAGAGATCAAGACTTTCAACAATGTGGAGTTCAGGTGAGCTCAGGTACCACAACAAAGGAACTGCGTTTTTCCAGCTCAGCCTGGCAGTTGTATTTACAGTCTTCTTGTGTTGTTTCTCCCCCTGCCGGCTGCAGTAAGGCGGTTCTCTGGTTGGGGCAGCTCAGACTGTCCTGCTCAGAGGGGCAGATGCTTGCTTTGGTTGAGCTGCTCACCCACAGTCTTGCTTTTGGACCCATGAGTTCATGGGGCACAGATGTGTTTATTGAGATTGGAGTTCTGGCAGGTACTGGATCTTTGACTTCAGTGTTCAACTTTGACTGATACCTTTAATCTTCTGATAAGTCAACTTAAATTAATTTGTCATTCATTTGGAAATTTTTTTTTAAATAAAATAAAATAAGACTAAAATAAGACATTGTTTCTCAGAGATTATTCAACAGATTAGGGTAAAGCAATGATTCCAAACTGAAAAACAATTATATGAAAACTCAAGTTATATAAAACATCCAAAATATGTGCACTTAAAGTAATCTTAACAGCAGTTTAGCATTTTAACAGCTGCCTTTTCAGCTTCCCTCTTGATCCTTTGCAGGACCAATAAACTAAAGTCTCAGCTCTAAGAAAAATTCATTTTTCATTTGGTTAAGTATCCATGTATTCGTATCTAATATGTTTACCATCATTGTTACTTCACAAATTTAATCTAAAACTTATTTGACTCTAAATGTATTTATGGCTTGATCTCAGTATTCTTCACTTCCAGTCCAATCCAACTTCATTAATACCACAATTTCAAACGATCTACACATAACTAAAGTGCTTTGCAGTTAAAATAAGTTAAAAACTAATAAGCAAACACAAAAATGTAACAATATTCAATAAAAGAGCAAAACAAAAACACAAGCACACAAGTAACAGCCCTATAGTAAAATAATAAAACAGTATATGATCAACTAAAAACAAATAATATGAAAATGAGCTGGAGCCAACATTTTGTGAGCCTGGGTTATTGTCTGTGAAACTGTTTGCAGCTGGTCTTCCTGACATGGCCATGTCAGCTCTGGTGAAAGAGCAAATCCAAGGAATCCCACCCATGGCTATTTCCATTATACCACCTGAGAAGTTTGCTGTAAGTCAGCCACATCTTTGGACGTCTCATGTTTATCAAAAGCTTTTGCAGAGTGAATTTTTCTATAGTTCTTGCATTAACTCCTCATTTTGTCTTCTGCTGCCTCCATGTTGCGCTGCTGTTTGGTTGTTTCTTCAAGGTGGTATTTCACCAGAGGCAGATTAGTATGTTCTCCTACGAGCAGGCTGTTGCAGTGACTCCGCAGCAGGTCTCGGCTCTGACAGATATCCAGAAGGAAGCTCTAGCTATGGTGCTGACTCCCTGGGAGGATGGGCCAGTAGGCCCCAGAGGTAAAACACAAAATCAAAGCCTATGAAATTGTTGTAATCTGATACCGATTCCAGAGGAATATGTTTGTTTAGGTTTTGTTTCAGCTGAGACAGCACCCAGCCTTTTGTTGATGAAAAAGACTAACAGGATATTACCTTTTGCATTGCTCTACATTCGTATTGGTTTCATTGTTTTCCTGTAGGACCATGGTCACTGGGGCTGGCACTGAACCATAGCCTTCTGTGCATTACACTGGGACTGCTGATGCTGCTAACCATCCTGTTCTGACCTGAGACATGAACCCCATCACTCTACTGGATCAGAAGCTCAGTCATGACAATTTAACTTTGCAGTACCCTACTTATTTGAAACCTTAAACAACTCTGGACTTTAAAATATGACAGGTATTGAAATCAGAATGTGTTTTCAGCAGCAACGAATTAGATATCTAAAGCCCAGAGTGACAGAGCAAACCTTATAGTTTAACTCATAGCAGAAAAAGATGTGTATGTATACAGTATTTATTTTTTATAAGCCTAATCGAATCCATGCTGTCCTAATTTATTACTCTCTATATATTTGTTGCAATGTAAAATGTATTAAAGCAACTTCTGCCTCAAACCTACAGATTTGTATATACTTTTGAAATGATGTATTCTAAGAGGGAGTAGGTTCTCATTCTATTGTTGCAGTGTGTTTTGTATTGTTGTGGACACTTTACATTAGTTTTATTAAAGACCAAATGTGTTAAATAAATTCATCAGGGACCATGCATATTTATTTATTCGCTATGTAATTTCACTCTTTTTACATCCCGCTTCTATTGACCACCTTCTTACTGTTATGTTTATTATGCCATGTCTATTTCTCTTAGATGGTTTTCTTTGCCAAGCTACTTTCCTGATATTAATTTTTTTATTTATTTGCACAATCCTCCAAACTATTTTTTCAAATATGAATTAATAACTCCAATTATGTTTTCATAGCGACCCACAGTTCTGATTGAAGGTTTATTCATACACATTATGTACATCAGTGTCATTAATTTGTTTTCTTTTTGTTGATTATGGTTATTAGATATGTGAACTATTCTTTTTCAACTTTTAATGATTATACAAAATGAAGCCTCAATTTTTTTCTTTCAATTGGATACAAAAGTTTAAATTTAGAGCAGGTTTTCTCTAATCCACAGAATCATATTATACTTGTACAAATTCAAATGTGTACTGTACATACATTAATTGAAATCTTTTAAGTGATGCTAAAGGCACCAAGCAATCTTTTAGCGCTTATCTTTTGCCATGTTCATAGTTCATAGTGTTCATAATTGACTGATGCTGGCAGTTTCTCTTTGACAGCAATGGACTGACCAATAGTAAGAGCACTGGGAAAGAACAAAAAACTCAGAAGATCTAAGAAGGAGAGCGGTTGATGTGCACTAATTTTGAAAACATTTCAAAGCTCTTTCTTAATATCTGTAGAATCCATGATTATCAGTTCATAAGGTAAGGTTATTCAGATGTGTCAACTGCTTGCAAAAGACTGGAAGAAAATGTCATCAGATGAAAGGATATTCATAAAGATGTTCAGGAGCAAACATAAGAAACACTAAGGCTAAACCCTGCTATATACTGATGGAAACACCAGTGTCACTGTCCATAGTAAAGGGAGCTTTATATTGCCATAGAATTACAGGGAACCAAAAAAGAAGAAGGCTATGGCCTAAAAACGGATACCTTCAAGTTCAACTGAAATTTCTCATTTCCTCCTTCTAAAGAAAATATTATGGTCAGACAAGAGACGATAATTAAGTTGCTGAAGTCACACTGACATAAAGCATGTTAGGGGGAGTTGGGAGGTACCTTACTTAAGACCTCTGTACCAACTGTCCAGCCTGGTGGTGGTACCATCATGCTGGGAGCCGGGTTCACGATTGATGACACTGTTGCACTGCACAAACTAAAATTAACAGCTATAGTTCAAATGTGAACACAACTAGGTCCTACAACAGGAAAATGATCTGAAACAAACATCAGAGCTGTTGTTAAACTGATAAAGCAGGCTAACCTTAAGCTCCAGGAATGGCTTTCTCAAACACTTGACTGGTGCCCTATTGGAAATTTGAGGATTTTACCTAAAAGCTGAATCTATGCTAGAAATCTAACCAATTCAAATGAAGCCAACAGTTTTTCCTAGGGCAAATATTCAGACCGATTTCTATCAGAAGCTTTTTAGTGTGGTTAGGGTACAACTTGCTAAGGGGTATTTAACCGAATGGTGTGTGTACTGTAGTTTGACCCTGTGTAGATAAGACACATTAGCACACATTAAAATCAAATCAAAAGTGTGCACCCAATTTTCATTTTTTAAATAATCAAAATTGGACGCTTTATAATCAGTTCACACAGTCATGGATGTACAAACTTTCTTTTGTCCAAATTTATTTCATATTCTTTGTGTCATGGTGTGGAAACAATCATCTGATGTTGTAAGTGAACAAAACAAAGGAGGTGATTGTAGATTTCAAATGAAAGGATTAGGTCAAACACTATTTCCATCATGGGAGAGAAGTGGAGATGGTGGAGGAGTATAAATACCTTGGTGTTCACCTGGACAACAGACTGGACTAGCGTTGCAACAGTCAAGCCATCTACAAGAAGGAACAGAGCAGAGATTACTTCTTGAGGAAGCTTAGGTCCTTCAAGGTTTGCAGCAAGTTGCAGCAAATATTCTATAAATGTGTTGTGGAGAGTGCAATCTCTTCTGCCATCATCTGTTGGGGTAGCAGCATCAGAGCCAGGGACTTAAATAGGCAAAACAATCTAAAAGAAGAAGGATGGTTCTGTTCTGGAACATCTGGAGATTATTGTGCAAAGAAGGATTCTTCATAAAATTAAGAAAATTACAGACAACCCCGAGCATCCTCTTCGTGTGACTGTTATACAAAAGAGTGTCTTCAGTCAGAGGCTTCAGTCAGAGGCTTCCTCAGAATTGCTGTAATACACACTGTTACAGGAGATCCTTCTTGATCATCAGCATGACAACAACTCTTGGAAGAAAATTGTAGAATATTAGCTGCAACAACATTTAATTTCCATCAGGCAACAATACAGAAAGGTTTGAATTTGAATTTAATAATATCAATATTAATAGTTATAAATGTCATAAGGGAAACATAAACTAATTCCACTCTTTCAGTAGCCTATGAATAAATCATTGAAGCATTTGCAAACATACGACTAAGTTCAAATTAATTTGCTTCCATTAAACGTTCTTTTACATAAAACATATTTTTTATAACAATAAAAAAACTCAGGTTGATTCGAATTAACCAAAGAGGAATATGTTCGAGCATTACTGAAAGTAACAACTGCCCTCTTTTCATTATGTTACTTTTGTTCCATTTTTTTCAGTAATTTCACCAAGCGCGGTGGATTTCATGTCATCCGTGCCTACCAGGTCTGTGTCGTTTGAGGTCGTGTTGGGTATGGCACTGGGGAAGTGGTGACTGGAGATAATCCGGGAGTGACGTCCAGAACGTGGGAGCAGTTTCTGAGTGCGGCCAGCCAACGGGCTGCAGCGCTGACTTTACTGCGAGCCTGTCAAACATAACCAACACAGCCGACATGGCGGACTGGGGTGAGAAACTAACTTAGGAAGGACAGCTATATGTACATCATCCGCTTGTAGCAGACTTTGTTTAAACTGCTCAACAGTCTGTTATTGTAAAACTCAGTCGTTAGATGTGGATTGGACTGACGAATATGATGTTGTTGGTTTTACAGACGCTGACAACTTCGAGCCGGAGGAGCCGATTAAAAAGGCGGCAGTGCTGGACAAATGGGAAGGCGAGGACGAAGATGAAGACGTTAAGGTAATTCAACATGACTCGAGCTTTATAGTTTGGGGTTTCGTTGTATTTGTCAGGTTGGATTGGGGGCATTTGCTGTGAAATTCCGGGGTATTTAACGATGAATTGAAATATTACCTTCCCGGCTGTTACGCCATGCTTCAGCGCGGCTCCTTTCTCCCTGTCAACCCTAACCTCGGGTTAGCTTTGTGCTAACTGACTGCTAACTCATGTGGCTGTAAAAGACAGCCCTTTACTGACTGGCCAGATGCCACTGTTCGAGTTAAAACTTATCGTTTATACGCTTAATGTTAATGTGTCAACTGACCGCCTTGGATTAAAATGCAATTGTTGTGTGGGAGTTCCTTTAAGTGATGAAACTCTTAAGGTAAATTTCGATAGCCTAGCTATAAGCTAGCATTTTAACGGGCCACTTAGCTCCTAGCATCTTAGCTTAGTTTAAGTTTGCCTGTTTTTAAAAGTGAACTTTAACATTTGACAGTCCGAGTTATATCGTGTTTTATAAATGTTTAGTGAGAGGTGACAAAAGTTTTGTATTTTGACAAATGTATTTGTATTAAATATTTGCAGGAAAGTGTCCGGTTCAGTTTGAATTCCTTCAGGTTGAGTCACGTTCAGCATGCGGCATCGTTAGCCTGCTAACCAACTCTAGCCTCAGAGGAAAGCATCCAGTGGGTTGATGACTCAACTGAAGCAAGAACTAGGCCAAAATTTTACGAAACTACGGGGAGCCTTTAGGTTTTATAAAAATATAAACTGCAGTCCTTCCAGTAATATTGACTTGTTTTCTCTCCAGAAACTTCACACAGTTGGCGTTAGGAAAGAGCTGGCAGAGTCAATTGTTATCGGTCACATATGGCGTCAAAGTTTCTAGGCTGTTTACTGGTTTGTAGTATTTTCTAGGTCTCGAAAACAGAATATGTTGTAAAGTGAGAAACATTTGTCTACTCTAGTCATCCTTATTCTAATATTTGAAGGATCATGTACACTAATATATTAGTACACTTAAGTAATGGGAGTCAAAACCTGTCAGTCACCATAACTCCTGTAAATTATTAGCCACCACAAGCTATTTTTAATTATGGAATTATTGAATTTGAGTTATGGGCTCACAGGTGCGAGCACACATGGGTGGCCGTTTTTCAGGTAATGCAACTTTTTACCTGTTAATGATGATGTTTGTAGTAAAGTCTAGTGCTAGTTTATATGGTGATGTATCTTTAAACTGGGACAACCCTTACATTGAATAAATTAGATTAATTATAGATTAAACAATCAATCCATCAGCCATTTTTGTTTGTTTTTGGTAGGATAAGATTTTGCATTGATTGCATCATGACAAACTTACTTACACTTATATATACACCACACACACACACCTCAAGCAGGGCAAGGTGAAGAACTTATTTATAATTGAGACAGAAATTTAAAAAAGGGGAAGTTCAAAAGTTTGAAATGGAAAATGCAGTGGACACCAAAGTTGGTGTAAGGGACAACTGTTGCATCTAAAGCCCAGAGCTGTGAACCGTTGTTTTGGATTTAATTTAGACTTGGTCCTTTTCATTTATTTTCTTAATCACTTAAACTCAACTTTATAAAACATAGTCATCTACTGAACCCTGTTCAGTAAATAATCGAGAAGTAGTACATGGTCACCAACCTTTAGGAAACCTGCCAAAAATTGTAGAAATACATATTTTTAAAGATGACTAAATAGATATTGCCAAAAGAAAAACAAATTATTTTATATAGTTTTGTCTACTAATGTGTAGAATTTCAGTTTTATAAAGGAAAATATAAGGTTAAACTGCTTTGCTTGTTAAAGTCTTGGTTTTTAGCTTGAATTTTCTTTACATGGGTTTTTTTTTTTTTTTTTTAAGCGCAATTTGCTCACTAATGTAATATGGAGGTTAAAAAAAAAAGTAAATTAACCTGAGAAGGTTGTGTATGGTTTAAACAAATACTAGGTTTCAAAGTAATCTTTGGACAGAAAGATAAGAGAATTAATTTACTCTTCAATCCAAAAATAAAACAAGTCATTACATTCAAATATAATCTATCAGTTTCACAATGAAAATGGGGAAAACTACGTGGAAGAGACTGCTTACAGAATCATTTTTAATGAAGGGATGTCATTTGTCTCATTATTTCACAATTATCCTAAAATTTAGAATTGATCCAACAAAGAGAGAGCCATTTTCTGGAAAATAAAATAAACAACTTGGGATGAGAAAGAGCCTGGAATGATTTAACAAAGAATGCTATGTCCCAGAGGACTTGCATACTTGTCAAATATGTTTCATTTGTTGTTCTGAATAGATTGTTGAATTTACAGCAAAGCTTTTATCAAGAAAATTATTAGAACCTTGTTTAAAAAAAAAAATCATTATCTTTTTAACCATATATTTTGTGTACAGGATAACTGGGATGATGAAGATGAAGAGGAGGAGAAAAAAGTAGAGGTCAAGAAGACGGGTAAGTTTTTAAATATGATTGATTGTTGCACATTATACCTAACCTTTTAATTTTAACTGTGAACTTTGTTTTCAAAACTAAATGGTTTTTATACATATAATTTTGTTTTTCCAGAAACGAAAGTTTCTGAAAAGAAAAGACTGACTGAAAAGATTAAAGAGAAGGAAAATCAACTAAGGAAGAAACAACAAGAACTGAAAAAGGAGATGGAGGAGAAAGTAAATATCTTCATACAGGAAATGAAAGAGCTTTTTATTGCCTTGTAAATCTGGCTTTAAATTTGGTTTGTGTTATTTCAGCCAGAAGAACTTACTCCAGAGGAACAACTCGCCGAGAAGTTAAGAGTCAAGAAACTACAGGAAGATGCAGACTTGGAGCTAGCAAAAGATGCTTTTGGTAGGAGATGACCCCATATTCAGGGACTTAACTTCTTACTGCTTTCTGATTGTTTCTAAGGATGACTTGAGCTTAGGAATCCAAAGTCCTCTTTAATATGGGTATTTAATTGATTATATAGTATTTAATATGTGCTGTGCTGTAATAGTACTTGTTGTTTTTCTAGGTGTTAGTACCATCACAGGAATTGACGCCATGTGTCCATCCTCCAAAGAAGAATTCACAGAATTTGAAAAATTGCTGAAAGAAAAGATAACTCAGTTTGAAAAATCAGTCCACTATTCAAGTTTCTTGGATTCATTGTTTCGGGAACTTTGTATTTCATGTAAGAAAGCAGCTTTGCTGACAGTATCACTAAATGAATATTGGTGCATTTTTAAATTCTTGAACTTTAGATTAACAATAATCTGCTCTCTCTTACAGTGGAAGTAGATGACTTGAAGAAAATCAGTAGTTCACTTTCAGTCCTACTTAGTGAAAAACAGAAACAAGAAAAAGTAAGTGTCTATACTATGCTTTTGTCTTTTGCATTTTGATAAAGCTGTATAGGCAGTAGGGGGTGCTGTTAAACTACTCCAGTTTGGTACTGTCTTCATATAATAATGGAAATGTGTGTTTAGTTTCTATACTTTCTACACAAAGTCTACATTTTGGTATTACTTATGCTTCGTGGTTTGTTGTTTAGTTAACATGTAAAGCACTAGTTGGATGATTTTCTAAAAACGTTTCCTATAATTTAAGTCATTTGTATTTTCTTTTTCAGCAAAACAAAGGAAAGAAGAAGAAGAAAGGAGTGGTACCTGGAGGTGGACTGAAAGCACAGATGAGAGACGACCTTGATTATGCAGAGTTTGATGGCGGTTACGCCCAGGACTACGAGGACTTCATGTGACATAGGCTCCATTGCTACTTCCCTCTCCTTTCTAACCCTCAAAAGTACAGCTGTACCTTCCCATGCTGTCCAGTGCCATCCTGGGAAATCTGAACTATGTGCCGCCCCTTTCATTTTGCTTCAGTTACCAGAGGGACTATACCTGGGAGCATCCAGTCTCAGCACTCTTTAACGTACAGAATGGCCTTTTCTGTCTCATTCAGCCTCAACTCGCACACGATCATGTGGAATCTGTTGTGTGACCCAGCTTCAAAGGAGAATACATCTGTAACTGCTGCTGTTTGAATTTTGCAGGGCTCTTTTTTTTTTTTCTTAAATTAAATGTTGCTCCTGTTAAAATAGCAGTATGGCAGTTGTAAGAAAAGTGACATAGAAACAAGGTTCTATGCAAATTCCTAAACCAGAATGTCATGTATTATAGGTTGCACTAAAGTGTGGTTAGGTCTTTTACAGGAAAAATGTATATAGTTAATATCTCTTGGGTTGCCAAATGCAGAACAATTATTCAGTTTATTATTCATCTCTGGAACAGTTGAATTGTGGGTTATTTGAGAAAGGCACAACATATGAGTAGTTGTAATTTTACAGAGTGCACATGACATTCAATATAAGATAAAGGGATAGAGTATAATAAATGTGACTTAAAAACCTCACAGCCATTCTCTTGATACATCTCTGGAATATCCTTGAAAATATGGAGCAAGTGATGCTTAAAAGTATTTTCTTTTGCATGACAAAAATGTAACTAATTTGAGTTTTACTAATGCAGAAAACAAACAGATCAGGCAAGTAGAGTAACTATCTGCAACTGGTCTCTTTAATTGTTGCTTCTGCAGGCTTGTATCAAGTGTGATGAGGAGCGGAGGCTAATAGGCTTTACCCCCACATGTCTTCATATGGGCTTAAGTTAGTTGAAAGGGGCATCTTTTCTCCTTTTTCTGCTCTAGCTCATGACCAGTTCCAATCTTACACAGGTGATTCAATACATGCAATTTTGAAGATATGACATCTGTTTTTTTAAGCATCTTAATTTAATAAATGACTGGTCAGGAGAGCAGATTGTGTGTTGGTCCTTCTTAATGTGCATGAACAAACCCTGAAACATCCATTATTCATATTTGTCGAAAACAATGTCAGTAAGAATGTTACACCTAACCGTACTACTGCTGTTAGATTTGACAGTGGTTATTTAAAAAGACTTTCTAGGTTATGAAAGCATTCATTCAAAAAGCTAAAACAGTTGACAAACTGGATACCCTTGGGGTTAATGGGAAAAAAAAAAAAAAACAATAAATGGATAATACAAAAACAACCTCATACCCAGTGCATGTTTGGGCCAAATGACCTGGAAATTATTTACACTTAACAGTGTTGCAAAGCTAATCAAGTTGGATTTTCATCGTATGATGCATAGTAAGACAAAAAGATTGACAAATATATACACCAGTAACATTAAACCCAAAACTTAAAGACAGGTGAGGAGTAATAAGCTGTTTCTCAACTATGGCAGGTACCTGAATGATCACTTGGATAATGACTAGGGTCAACCTCAAATCAGATTTGACAAATTTAAGCAAATCCAATCATGCAAAACCTGTTTCAAAAACTTCAACGCATGGGCACTTTTGAATATGTATTAGCATAAATATATCTGGATTTGAATGCCTTGTGGTCCATTCCAGTTATGTTTTACTGGAAGCAATTACTACAAAGAAACCCATTAAGTGTTACCAACAGGAAACTCTAAGGGAAGAAATTCTTATTTGCTAGAACCACTTTCCATTGAATTACTGTTGCATTTGTTTTTCAGAACTAAAGAAACCTGTTGGACGATTGTCATGTCCTGGATGACAGAGAAGCTACACTAATGTACAGTTGCTTTAAATAGTTACGCCGCAAGGTTCTATCAAGCATGTTTGTTTCAAGTTGATGTACTGAATTTTGTAACTGAGAAACTGCATAAATATCAATTGATCTCAAGAAACTGCATAAATGTCAACTGACCTCTAATAAGTACCTATGTAAAAGAAACTGAGGTAAAAAAAAAAAACAGTAAAATCATTCAAACATGGGATATTTCTGATGTCTGAGATCTTGAAATTGCCCCCAGGCTAAACAATCCAACTTGTCTTTGATCATTAAAACCTTTATGTACTGCAGGTATTATAGTGACTGCTCAAATGCTCTGCACAGCACCAAAAGATCCAAACTACCACTTAAGTTTTAAATTTAAATTGATTGCCAGATTGGATCTCTTAAAGATGGGGTGTTATGTAAAATCAGCTTTTATGACCTTTATATCTTATATTATTCCATCATTAAAAACATACCTGGAGTGTTGCTTTGATTCTTTCATTCATGTTTGAGGAATTCTTGAATCTCCTATGGCAGTCATTCAGGGGTGCCTATACGCTTGCTCATACAAAGCTCTGCCTATTTACACAAAGCTCATCCTTGGAGCTGCTGTCTCCAGCTGAGGTTCTGCCTCACAGAGCACCCTTTCCCTGGAACTTTACCAGACTAGCGGCAGCAGCAATCAGCAAACACCTGGTGGAATTGCAAGTCTGCTGAACATATTATGCAAACTACTTCTCCATCCAACACTCCTGAGAACTGTTATAAACGGCTTAATGGAGTAGCATTGTTGTGTTGATGTGCTGAAGGTGGTGAGTCAGAGAAAGTAGGAGCTTTTTTTTTTTTTAAAGAGGCAGAGGCCAATTTCAAGGCCTCAAATTGCGAAGTCAAATTTCTTTTAAGCTATGTTTGACATATACAGCATTTTTATAACAACTGAAGCTAACATAGTTACTTGACTGTGCTATAAAATCACACTATTTGCCTGGAAAATACACAATATCCCTCCTTGAACTAACTCTTGGGTTAGATGAAACTAAAAGCATGAAGAAAGAAAACTATAGGGATTCTTTGAGCTATATTATTTGTGCTGCATGGAGCTTTGGATATAAGTAGTGGGACATAAAAAAGTTGGTATGGGCATGTGTGATTTTAAATGCCACTGGGCCACTCAGAAATTTTAAGGTTGCATGAATATAATGTCTGCTTTGATCTAGCTAAGTGTGACAATGTTGACTTCATAGAGTTTGACTATATGAAAGAACGAGGTCCTAAAACAAACTGCAAAAATAATCCAGGAGCTTTAAAGGTAAACAAGTGAAATAATGTAAATGGGTAAATATCCTATTTGCAGCTGGATTAAGATGTATTTCATGAGCTGATGTCAAATAGATCAACATACTGCAGTAAAGTGATTAACCATCAAGAAGGACATACAGTATTTAGTGAAATGTTTCAGACTTCAGGCAGTGTAATAAAAATTAAAGTTTATTTCTTTTATGCAAATTTGTTCAATTACATTTTAGCCCCTGAGAAAGTGGGCTGTACATATTTAAAAAGCTATAATTTCTCAATCACTAGTCCAATTTGGATGTCGATACACTAATACCGAAGGTTTAGATTTTACCATTTTTATTATAAAATATAACTGCAACATGAATATATTTTGGTAAATCCTTTAAATGTCAAAAACTGCTTCAGTGTCCCATCATTTCCAGACTTTAGAGTCACTTATCTTTTGCCTTGTGGATCACCTCTTGTAGGATTTCTGGGACTACGTTTACCACTCCTGCGGGGTATATTGGCCCTTTCTCCACGTCTGGTTTTCCTGTTGTCTCTTCTTACAACACTTGTTACTATCTGACTTTGAGAGTTCTGCATAGCTTGAAAGACACTTTGGCGTGTCACCTCACGGTCCCCACAAGTGAAACTTAGTGCCACGCCTTCGTTTGTTTTCATGACCCGAGATGTGCCATCAGAAGTGCCATCAAAGCAGCGCCCAAGTGCAATCTCTTTTGCTGTGCGGGGATCCTGTTCTGTCTCTGTGTAGATTCCGTAGTTGTGGCCAAGAGAATCAAGAGGTGCCAGCATGGTGAACTCATTGGTGTCATTGTTGACCGCTAGAGGTAGGTGGTTTACAAGATAATCTTGAAGCATTGTGTTCACATGGTCTCTCTTACAGCTACCTTGAGGAATCACCTTCACTAGGGTACGATCCACACGGTTCTGATCATACAGCATGCCACTGCACTTGAACTCCAGACACACCGCTGAAACATTTGCATGTTCCATATCACGAATGCTGCGCATGTCTCTGAGACCATACAGCTGGCCTACCGTCTTTGGATGGGTGCCACCCATGTTACGTGACCTTACATTGATTTCATGTGGATTGTTGATTTTAACTTTGATGTAGCAGGCCCGGTATTCCATGGGTTTAGGCCACCAACTCAGGTAATCCTCTGTCCAGCTCATAGGGTCATCTTCATTAAATGGTACAGTGTTGTAATCATAACGGTCTCCTTCAACTCTTGAAAACCTGAAGTGTGCTGCACTAAATGGTGCTTCTTCACATTCTTTCAGCTTTTCAAATGCATATACTGGTCCATTAGATTCCTCGGCTGCATTAGGACTTGGTTTTGCCACGTTGATACTAAATGCTGTTTTCTTTACTCTACTGTTCTCATGGTCTGTTCGCCTGTAGTTGAGTTTTCTCAGGTAAGGCTGGGGCACACCGACAAGGCTGGGATTGAGCTTAGGAGCAGAAGGCACAGCCTCCAGTTCCTCCCCTCCAAGGTTAGCCATCACATATGCAGAATAAGCATCAGGTTTTTGTTCATCACAGAAAGCTGGAAGACAAGCTCCATTTGGACCAGTGACAGTGCTATCAAAACGACCCCAGGCACGTGGATTAGAGGAGTAGCCAGCTGTCGGTTCCATGTTTATGAGACTCACCACAACTCCCTCTACCTGCTCACTGGGCATGAAACGCTCGCTGCGGAAAGCTCTCACTTTTACATAACACCTGCGATTTTCAGGGACATCCAGATTGAACAGACGTCTCTCTCTGATCTCCATGTTTCCGATCAAAAACGTTCTCTCCTCCCTTTTGCCTCTCTTTCTCTTCTCCATCTGCAGGCTCCCTTCCTCCTCCCACAGGCCAGTTTCAGGGTTCAGTGACCAGAGCTTCATGTTACTGAGGTGCTCTGACATCTTCACCTGAGCAGAGTCCAAGAACACCTTCACCTCACCTGCATTTAGAGGCTCATTATTTTCCTCAGCTCTAAAGTCAACTGAAAACATGCCGTAGGTTCTCAGTGGAAGCACATCGCCTTCACCTCCTATAAAATTAAGGTCACTTGAAGCAGCAGCAGCGGTAGTGACATCTCTCGGGTCTAAGAATGTAACACTTGCATTGACATTACCAGTAAAGACTTCTCCATTCTCCTTATAGAAGGAATGAGGAGGAATCTGGATTTGGACCATTGCTTCCTGGCCCTCTACCTCCCCGAGATCTAGAGTGTTAGTTGCTGAGGAGCTAATGGTCACAGGAGCTTTCTTTCGTAGAAGTTTGATTTCATGATAAACAGCTCCCCCTTTTGTGTTAAATGGAAGCACCTTTGTAGTGTTGACAAATTTTTGCATGTTGTCAACAAAAGTCAACACCAGTCTTTCAGTGTCTGGGGGAACCTGGACAGAGAAGGTGCCTTTGTAACCTGTGCGGCTGATTCTGATTCCATTCATGAAAATGTGGCCAAACCTCATTGGCTCACCATTGTCTGCAGCAATGGCCCGACCATACACAACAGCCTTGGTGTCCACGCATTTCTGACAGCCACACTCTGTCACTACCATCGTGGGGAGCTGGTAGCCTTGGCACATCAGCTGTCTCTCTTCCATCTTTGCCACACCACAGCAGTACGCCACATTGTCTTTGCACCTGATGGCATTATCCAGCTGTCCAGCACATGTACCTGAGGGGCACTTGCCCACATCGTAGTAGAAGGAGTTTGTGCTGTTTTGGTAGCAGTCATGTGGAAGGCGAATGAGGTGAGATTTAGGCTCGGGGTTGCATGAATTCTCACCTCTACCTGTATTTGAAATGTATGAATAAAAATTATTTTAACATAAGATCTACACTGTTGATCAATGTTCAGTTAATTTGTAAAAGACAAACCTATAATTTTTAGAGTGGCGGGTTTGGTCTTAACAGCACCAGATGGCCCACTTGCTCTGCAGTAATACTCTCCTTCTTGCTCTGGATGTAAATCTTTCAGGACCAGCGTGCTCTCGGATTGCATCTCCATAAGAATGTTGTTATGAAACCTGTTGGTTTACAGACATACCACAATAATAGAAAAGGTGATGAAGTTTAACTTTAGTGTAAAATAAATGTTATAGGAATATAACAGTAGCTGTGCTGCAAAGATAACTCTAGTGTGTGAAGATGGAAACGTGGACATTCAGTTTCAGCTGTGTTGTTATTTTTTACTTCTATCCCATTTACCTATGCCTTCTTGTTAGTGTATACATCTATGAAAAATATGTCCTTAGCTGGCCATGTGTAAAAGTACTGCTCAAATAGTTACTATTCCCTTAAATCAGTACAAAACAGGGACCTGAAAACTAGAGTTGGGTATATGAGTTGAGCTCTTACCACTGGTAATTGTTAGGCTGTGGTCTTCCAGTTACTTTACAGCAGAAGGCAACACTTTGTCCCTCTCTCCTGGCTTTACTCTCAGGGTTGCTTAAGACATAAAGCTTTTCTAAGAAAAAAAAAAAACAACACACAAAAAACGGATATGTTACCTTCACTGCTTTCTGTAATTTCAGCGGCAATATACACAGTTAAAACAACTTATTTACATCAAACCTTTTTTCTCACTGTCTGACATTTAGGTTAATTAGGATTAACCAAATCTTTGAATTCAGCAGAATAATGAATGAGTTCATTTGTTAGAGATATCTTTCAACTTATGACACTTTCAAATTTACATACATTTTATTGTATTTGGTACATTTGCTTTCAAAAATTGAGTCAGATAAAACATTTATGGAATCCTTTCATATTGTTTTAACAATAGTTTGCTGGAATTTTTGCCTATTCCTCCTAACAGAACTTGTGTAACTGAGTAAGGTTTGTAAGCTGCCTTACTCACACACAATTTTTTTAGCTCTGCCCATAAATTTTCTCTGGACTTGTTGTCCTTAAGCCATTTTGTAAATAGTTTGGCAGCTTGCTTAGGGCCATTGCCCAAATGGAAGACCCATTTGTGCCCAAGCTTTAGCTTGGTGATCAATGTCTTGAAAAGTTGCTTCAATATTTCTACTTGATATTTTTTCTTCAAGATGCCATCTATTTTGTGAAGTCCACCTGTCCTTCCTGCTGTAAAATACAGCAGGAAGTATGTAAGTATGTTGTATGTAAAATACATACAACATGTTGCTGCCACCCTTGTACTTCACATTTGGGGTGGTGTTCTCAGGCTTGTAACCTTTTTACTTCCAAATCTAACAGTGATCATTTTGGCCAGTTTTAGTATCATCAAACCACAAGGCAGGTCTCTAAAAATTACATTTTGTTTTCCTGACTGTATTTGCAAACTGTCTTCTTGCTATTCGTGTTGCTTTTTGGGTAATTATGATCTCAGTTGTTGTGTCCTTGGGCAAGACACTTCAGCTGTCTTGCCTGCTGGCTGGACATTCACCACAGTGTTTATACTTGCATATCACTTATTCACCAGATAGCATCTGGAAATTGTACTGAAGGATGAGCCAGACCTATGGAGGTCCACAATTCTCTTCCCAATATCTCTGCTGATTTATTTTGATTTTTCCATTATATCACACAAGGAAGCAGTGTATTTGTGGCGCTGTCTTGAAATATACACAGAGGTGTGCCTCTGGATGTATTTCTCATATTATTCTGATATTGGGAAACAAAAAATAATGTTGGTAATTCTAAGTAACCTAAAACAAATGTTTAGTCTGATTTAGTGTCAGAAAGTGAGAAATTAAATTTTCTTTATATGGTTTATGTACAGTAAATATCTGGTTTCAACTGTATGCAGTATAGGATTTTTTTCCCCATCTGGATTTACACAATTCATACCTGCTCTTTTCAGCTGCACACTGAGAACCGAGGTCTGCTCAGTGGTGAGGGGCACAACGACATCAAGAGTTGCATGACCCAGGAGGCTAATTGTCAAAGTTGTGTTGCCATCTGGGCAGATTCCAGGGATTCGGAAATGCCCATTGTGATCTGTGAGGGTAAGGAGTTTGCCTGAGCGAATGATGGCTGCCCCCTCAGCAATTAGACCACCGGCACTTCGCACAGAACCCAAAAGGATGTGCTCTTCACACATGCAAGCATCACAGTCAGCATTAACTTTCCCAATCACACAGTGCAGATAACAGTCTAGAAAGCAGAACAAACACAGACGTTAGTTTCTTTCACACTAGTTTATGTCTTACACTTTTGGAGATAAAGACATTTGGAGGGTAGTTTGTGTAGCTCAACAGAGCTTGGCTCACCTGTCTTCATGCACTCAGGTCCATTGCACGGTTTCCCCTCTATTTTAGGCCCATTGCAAGGTATTGATTGGCAGCTTCGATAACGAAGTTGCACACCCACTTGACCGCAGAGAGAAGGACATGGGCTCCAGTTTGACCAAAGCCCCCAGGTTCCCTGAATGTTTACACTTCTTCCTGGTAAAATAAAAGTACATAATTATTGTACAATTGTTATTCTGAAGGACACATCCGATATCATTCAGAGAGATGTTATAGCTAAAAAAAAAAAAAAAAAAAAAAAAAACACAAAAAAATAAAATTATTAAAATCTTCTGTTTCTGAATGTCCAAACCTTTTGGACAAAGAAAGCGAACGGCATAGTTAGAGCAATTGCGTCCAGGAATTTGCTCTTCATTGAGACACCAGAATCCTACGGTTGGATCTGTGTGCACTGTCTCCCCAGTTTCATGGGCTAGGACCCATTCTGTGGTTCTAGCTTCAACTGCACGTGGAGTCTCACACACTCTGGTACGGTAGTAGAAGCGAATGGCGTCCAGCTGCTCGTGGTCTCCTCGGCCTCCTGGGTGGTCAACATTGAACCATGTGGTCCACTCATAGTTGTCTTGACATTTGAAGTTTACAGAAAGAAAGATAGGTGTTTAGCTTATCTACCATAATTTAGCAATATGTCAAACCAAAAATACATAGTTTAAAACATCAGCTTAATTTCTTTTGATCAACCCACCATCAGAGTGGTAAACAGCAGGATTAGACTCTTTGTTTTCTCCTTTCCATGATCCTGCAAAGTATAAATGAAAGTGAGTGATTAATGTTGGCCACTGTCACAACACTTTACATGCGTGCCACCCTATTAGATATTAAAATTTGGATTGCTAGGTAAGCTCCAATTTACATAGTTGTAATTCCAGCTTCAGTTGACCCTGTTGTATTTCTGATTGGGCAGTCAGAAAATCCAACTTTTGAATACAAAGAGAATGCACCATAACTCTTTAGATTTAGGGGACATTGAAGACCAGGAAGGTCATCTATGTCTGCTAAATCTTGATCAGGAACGGTCAAGATTTTATCTTATTTCTTTTTTTATGGAGAATGGAGGTCTTAACTGGTACATTGAGGTATGTTCCTATTTGTTTCTGCACAGCTCTTTTAAGCTTCCACCCAATTCTTTCAGATATATTGAGGTTTGGACTTTGACTGGACTTTTTATTATTTTATTCTTTTCTTTTTCCATTTCATTAAAGATTTGTCGCTCTGTTTGGGGTGCTTTGGTTGCATTAACCAGTTTGGGTCAAGCTTCAGCAATCTGAAAGATGGTTTCAGTCAAATCTAAAATAAGTATACAGAGGAAAACTAGAACCTTTTTTATAATAAAGACTTCTCTTAGCAACTCTTTGAAACAAACCATGTTTAATTAAGATTTTCCCTCACTGCATAATCATGAATTCATCATTCAATATGCTAAAGTAGGCCTGTAGAGTCAACATTGTACCAGTTTGGTTTTTGATTATTTCCTATGAGCACTGCATGGACTGAGCTGAGGCTAAACTTGCTAGGGAATTCCAGTTCTGGGATAAGTGGTAGCTGCATTAAATGTTTTCCACTTGTGAATGATTGTTCTCACCATGAAATGATGGACTCCAGATTGCTTTGAAACTACTTTAATAACTCTTCCCAGATTCATAAGCATAATATATTTATTTATTTATTTATTTATTTCTCTTCTCCAGGCCTTCTTTGGACATTGGCTTCGTTTTTACTTATTTACAGTCTAATGACGACTTTCAAATGATTATGCTTTTGTTGGGCCTTTTAACTCTGAGTTATTAATAATTTAGGTATAAGATGGATCAACCAATGTGCTAATATAACACATAACAAATAACTAAGAAGGAATCAATGTTAAATAGGACCTTTAGGGCCCTTTGTTACTTTTTCTATCCAGGATTTTTTTTATTCTGTTTGTGAAATTCCTGAGTTTCAGATATTTTTCGTCTGCTGTGTGAACATATTTTTCTTTAAACCTGATACTTCTATTTATGCACCTATGTCCACCTTTTAAAGGAAGCCTTGCTCAGTGTGACTAGAGTTATACTCTGGTATAAAGGCAGTACAGAAAATGAGTGCCAAAGCAACCAAAGTCCAAAGAAAAGCCTTTGGGAAGGCTGAAGAGACATTAATTAAAACCACTGATATATTACAAAATTTTAAGAAATACCAGGTCACTAATAACATTTGCACAGTACTGTTTATGTAGATTTTAAAAAAGCCATTTAAACATGAATGGCAGAGACAAACTAAAACAAGAGTCTCACCTTGAACTGTAAGAACAGTGGCTGCAGTTATTCCCAGAAAGATGAGAAGAGGCTTCTGTGACATTTTCACACTCTACCGCTACACCGAACCCTCCAAACTTTCTCCTATGGTATGTGTTACTTGCCAGCAGCTCCACGAAAAAGAAAATCTTTGGCAGCAAAAACACCTGGTGGAATGATTAAGTTAAAATATGTTCCAAGTCATGAATGCTCAGCACATACTGTACATCACTATAAAAGAGTGAAGCTGTTAATAAAAAGACATTAAAATAAGGAACTGGAAGTACACCTCCTTTCATTTATGAAAACAATAGTTTGTACCTGGAATTAAAGCAACATTTTGCAGTAAGTACATGCAGTGTACTTATTTTCTTAGAGGTTTAAAGTGAAAAAAACCTGTATGAACAGAGCTCTGCTCTCAGATTACACATCTGTGTTAGCCATCACCATTTGTCAGGGGAACACTCAAACATATCTGCATCTACCGTCGAAACTCTGGCCACATAACCCAAACACCCACACACAAACACACAAGAACTGACTTAAAAGGAGGGAAACCTGGACATGAACAACCATGTTGTAGCTTCTTTATTTCTAATATTTTTCAGTGGATGTTTAGAAAAATAAATAAATATGAAGCTGAAAGGGGGGAATAAAGAAATAACGACACAAATGTGCTTTTTTAATATTAGCTTAGGATTGTGATTTATGAAATACGCCTGGTTCGTATTACAGAAGATGTTCAAATTTTAGCCTCAAATTGGTTCAGTTTGATTTTACTACAGCAGGTCGTCTTTAGCACTTTAATTTCTACATGGTGATAATCTGACCTCTCTGGAGAGATTAAGCAACATATCAGAATAATCAGAACACATAAAATTAGGTAGAATTTATTTTTTCTTACCTGCTTTGAACCTTTGCGACTGAGCTTCTGGTTTTATACTATGAATTGCAAAGTCTTCTTTAACCTTTTTCTGAAATTTCTGTCTCACATTTCTCTCCTTCTCTTGGGTTCCTTCTTCTACTCAAACACCCTCCTCCTTTGTTGCTTTTATATCTCTCTGCCTCGGCCACCCCTCCCTCCTCTCTCAACTACTGGCCACAGGGTATTTTTTTGGACCATTAGATTTTTATTTATCACCTCCCCCTGTAGAACTGTGACATCAAACGATTATTTGGTGGTCTGTTGCATAAAAGGGAATTATCAGAGGCTCAACATTACAAAGGCAAGTGTTAATAGATTGACCTCTGTGTTAAAAGATCAATGGTGATTGAGTCAGACCGGGTTTTTGTCCTGTGCTCTACTTTCATCCTGCCTGTCAATTTAGTTATTCTAATTGAAAAGCAATAATTACAATAAAAAGCTGTAATCTAGTATCACACATATATAGAAAACCAAATTTTCTGTTTTAAGGTGATAATTATAAAACACAAAGTTGAAAATCATCTGAACAAGAAATAGTTTATTAATGGGGTTAATGATTAAATAAAGGTTTGCTTCACATGTTTCTTGGTCAGATTTGAAGATGTTAGTTTCACACACATTATTACATTTGTGCTTCTGGGTTCCAAGGAGAAATTATAGTACAGCTGTGTCTACATTTTTTTTGTCTTGTGTTGATTTTAAACTTTGGTGTAATTTGCTGTTCTTAATTTATACATCAAAACTCAGATCCAATTTCAGCTCAAAGAGATACATATTTTAATAAATAAATAGATGCACTGAATATTGTGTAAAAGTTTTAAGCCATTCTAAATTTCCTTTAATTTTGCTTCCAATAAGCAAAAATTTCCAGTGATCCTGCCTGGTAGTCCTCCACTTCTCTTTCCTTCATTTTTTTGAAGATTTTGGTAGGTTTTCTGTCAAGGCTTTGGCAGCATATGTTTTGTGTGCTGTGTGTAATTAAAATAAAAAAAGGGAAATGGAAGATGAAAGGAGACATTTCAGGTGTAAAAATGATCTCCAGTCGATTAAAGTATCTGAAAATCATGCTTTTTGGAGAAATAAGGAATAGAAAAAGCAGCAAAGTAGTTAAGTAGGACCTGGGAGATTAATTGTTTTAAGTTGATCATCTAATATCTTCAAATTTTAAGAAAAAAAATCCTACAATGGACACCCACATATTTGTGGTTCAGTATTTGCAGATTTACCTAAGCTCAGATTTTTCTATGGGACATAACTGAAAATTATTAGTTGAAAATGTACCTATTCATGGATATTTTTGTGGATCATATCTATAATTTTCAAAAGAAAATGCAGCTTAAGATGAAATACCAAGGTGGAATGCTACTTGACAGGCTATTGGCTGATGTTTGCAAAGCAGCCAATCCACGAGCACCATTCATTTTCCTTGGCGCTGATTGGCTGTACCCCTAAGTGCAGAGATAATGGATACCATGGATGTTACCTTCTGCTGTAGTGCCAAGACAGTTACCACTGTGCATATTAATGCACATTAAGGTATATTTGGTGTTTGAACTATTAAAATAGGCAGTTATAAGTGTTTTAGAGGGTGTCTCAGGTATTTGCAGATTTTAGCCATTTTGGGGTGGCTGTCGCCTCTGCTCCAAACATAAATAACCACATGCCATTCTTATTTCTTCTTATATTACAGTTCCTGAAGAGAAACTGTAATATGCTAAATTTGGTATCCACAGGTCAAAGCTTTACATTAACTGAAAGTCAGATATTGTCCACAAAACTTTGACTGGTGCATCTCTACATTTAAGCCTTTTTAAATAACTGATGAAAAAGTTATCATAAGAAGCAGCTGGAAAATGCTTTGTAGCTGAGAGAAATGTTCAGGGTATTTCCACCATGTGTGGAGAAGAAATGTATTCATTCAAATGTTATTTTCTCTAATATAAAAGCTACACAAACTTTCCTGGGACATATCTGGCTCTTTAGCTGCTAATCGCTCCATTGTGTCTACCAGTAAGCTTCTGACTTTGGCTAGTGCTTTGTGATAAGCAGATGGTCTGTAATTGGTTATAGAGGGTACTTTTTTTTTTTTTTTTTTTTTTTTTTTATCAAAAACATCTGACTATTGCTGCCAGAAACCACATTATGACTGTACTTGCAGTAGACGAAAACAGCTGAAGGCTAAAACATTGAAGCGCTGAGTTTAAAGGTTCCTCTGCAAAACTCGAGGGGCAACAAAACCAGCTAATAATTCTCTGTCAAACTACAAGTTATAAACACATTTATCATGATGCCGCCTGAGGTGTTTTTATTATTTTTGATGTGCATAGGAAGAAACAAAGAAAAACACAACTTTGCACAATTTAAGTGTTTTCTTTTAGAGATTCTGTAATTCTTCCACCATGATGTTTTCCCACAAATCATTCATTAGGTGACATCATCACGTGAATTAGAAGGAAAAGAAAACCCACAGGGGGGAAGATGACCTGTTTCTGCACCTCAGTATTTTCTGGCTTCCTCTAGTTCCCAGGCTAAGTGAAGGAACAAATGATGACTACATGGTACAGTGAATAATTATGTTTTAACTACATTCATACCATCAAGTCTGAATTAGTGCTGAGAGTCTAGAGGCAGCTGAAGCATCAAAACAATGCTCAGGGGTAAAATTATGATAATCATTTATGTAATTTTTGTAGTGCAGAGGCGAAAAACACTGCTGTAAAAACAATTTGTCTTTGCAGTGTACTTTGTTCATATCTAAAAAGCATGTAAGTTTTCATTAACACGGTCGGATGAGCATGAAAAACAAATGCATAAGTAATCACTGTGGTCAAAACAGTTCCTCACTGCTTCAAGCAGATTTACTGAATTCATTAGAGGTATTTGAGACATAAGGGGGCTTTAATTGCACTGATAGTCTGATTCTGTTTATTTCTCATCACCTCCAGTCATGAGAATATATATTTGCAGCGTTGTTTTTCTTCTTCTTTTTTTTTAAGATTTAAAGCTGTTTATGATTAAATGTTCTGTTCTCTTATTGTAGTTTCACAGAGAATCTTGTACCTTTTTAAAAGCTGAGTACAAACGCAGTGGATGATGATCTTTGGGTTGAAGAGGGCACAGACATAAAGAGCATGGTTTCCAAAATTTAGATTTTTGTATTGTTTTTCCTTATTTTTCTGCTTGAACTACAGAAGGAGCAAAAGAGGAAGACCAAGTAAAAAAAAAAAAGAAAAGTATGGGTTTACTGTAAGTAAGACAAATGTGCCACCAAATTTAACAGTAGTTAAAAATTCACTGCAAGCATTTATAGAAATGTTTTCCTTAAAATTTTTTCTACATTTCAAAGGTGTAAGACCACTTGAGGTAATCAGTTACTTTTTATCTTTAGATGGAAATTTACATGATCATTAACACGTTTAAGACAAATTGATGGCAAAGCAACTTTTAAAATATGATAAGATGAACCACTTTAATCTACTTTCGGCACAAGTGATTTTTGGTTCATGGCACCCCAATAAGCAGGACTTAGACTGTAGGTTTTAACTTATTTACCCAAGTTCACAAACTTATGTGGAAACAGAATTATCACACTGAATTTTTTGACATCAGGAGTCGACTTTTCTGTTATTTTGAGATAACAGAGTTTTTGTTTTTTTTTTAATGCAAAGCCCATTTTCTTAGACTTTCCTGCGCTATCATTATGAGTTGATTATGATGACACTTGCAGAGGATCTTTAGCATGTATGTCAAAACTTGCATTTGTATTTCTGTTTGCTAAGGGAGCAAAGATGCCACATTTTCAGCTTAAACCATATGGTCACATGGCTGTCCTGGTCAAGCTAAATATATGGAAATACCTAGATACATTAACTAGTTTATCTTTAGAAAAGAATATTTGTTTTCTTAGTAATGTTTTTAACCATTATCACAACAATACATGTAACATTATCTCTACATTAATAGGTAATGTTTGATGATTTTGATAATGGCATTTGTCAAAATGTAATGTTTCTTGCTCGTTAACTGCATGATGTTTTTATGATGTAAAGCACTTTGAACTGCGTTGCTGCTGAAATGTGCTATATAAATAAATTTGACTTGACTTAATAATAAATAGGATATTATCTTGAGATAATGTTATAAAAATACCTTCCAAAGCCTAGCCCCTTTAGTCTTCTAAATATTCTATTCTGTGTATGTTTTCATGTTTACAATATAATTACTAACATATATAGTCATCTGATAAGTTAGGAAAATGAATGGACATTTTATGGCTCACATTTCTGTAGTGTTTTTGATAAGAGGAAGGTGTCATCTTGTGGAAGATATCTGCCAGTCAGTTGAAACAAGGAGGTGGGCTACCTTTTTCAGGACAAATATGAAGCTTTTTAATGGTATCATTGCTGTTTTAGGGTAGAACATATTGAACTATGAAATGGTTTTAAGATATGAAGACTGAGACATGCAAATGCTACCTAACTTCTGTTACAGATATGATTATATACATACATATTTTATAGACAAAGGAAGTAGACTGGGAAAGATGTGAGACTCAGAGGCCCTGATGACAGGAGCAGAAGCAGGTCTACATATTTCTACTGGTATAGTCATTAAAATGGACCAACAGCAGCCACTTGTTTGTCTCTCTCTCATCACTGTCCTGTGTACTGGACAAGGAGACAATTCATGGAGTACAGGCTTTATCTCTGTCAAATACATCTTCAAATTCTGACCTGCTTATCAGAATTCTGTATCAGTTTGTGGCTCTTTCTGCATATAAAGTCAGAATTCAAGTCTAAGTCAGTTTGATACATTAGCAGTCTGGATATCATTATCCATTTTTTGCTATTCTAAAAATCCTCAAACTTAAGGTTCTTGAAACATAATTTTTATCTAATACTGATGTTTACCTGTTTTGTCGATTAATGTCTTCTTTTCAAATTTCCTCTTTAAAAATGTTTCAATCTTTGAAGTCCATCTGTTTTTTTTTCATCATGGTATTATTTGTGTTGGCACACACATATTTGCTGACATGTACAGTTTGCCAGGTCACAACATTCTTACTAGGTAACCACCAAAGATAAAAAGAATCACTTCATAACCAGTGAAGAGGAGAACAGAATAAAGCCCAACAAGTTCACTGATTATAGGTTTGCAAATATTTGGCTATGATGAGACTAAAAATCAAAAGGTAATCATAATCTTGAGTAGATTAATAAGCATGTGTTTTGTGTATATGTTTTGCTCAAAGTAAAAGTCAGAGAACTTAATGTTCTCTGAAGTTTTTATCTTGTGTGTCATTCTTGTTGGTTTGGTAGAGTCATTTTAAAGCAGTTGTCACTTTTTACTGTTGCCATAACGTCTAAGACCAGCCCAGGCAGCTGCTCAGTCTTCTCTGACATGGAAAAGATATTTATGGTCATACAACTGATTGCTGGACATCTTTCCTTCTGGCCATTTTTTTGTAAGTTAGAGAGATGGTTAATAGTACAAATCCAGTAAATTAACAGCTTCTGAAATACTCAGACCAGCTGGTTTGGTGCCAACAACCATGCCAAATTCAAACTTGCCTACATCCCCTTTCCGAACCGTAGTTGGAACTTCAGCAACTTTCTTCTCCCCATCTAGATATCTAAATGTATTCAATTGCTGCCATAGAATTGAGTTATTTTTGTTGAAAAGCAACCAAAAATGTGTACCTAAGCTGGTGAGCATATGATACCTGCTTGAAACAGAAAATCTTCAGACATACAAACAGAAGTGTGACAGGGACATTAGAATAAGATTTTTAAACAACTCTACTTTTGTCATTCACAACACCAGAAGGGTTTGGTCTCTATTGCAGTACATTTCAGTGTTTACCTCAAACATCACTTATGTCTGGTTGTAATGCCTTACTATTAGGCAGCCCTACATTACTCACAGTCAAAAACTCATAAAATCCTAATGAGTATGTTTGTGTTCTAAGTAGCATCTGTGAAAGAGGTGCAAATTTAAAGCATAAGGGGACAAACCACATAGGAAGTTGGCTGCAAAAACAAACGGAAGGTTCCTCTACAAAACAGTGATTAAAATGTCTCAGGCTGCATTTTACTCCAGTTTGGACAGCTGTCATGTTTTCCACAAATGACACTTATACCCACAACTGAGAAAAGCAAATAAAAGTGTACTTTGTTTACCACTTAACAAAAAGATTGTAATCAATGAAATATTTTAAAGTTTCATAAGTTTTGAAGACAAAGTAGGACTGAAACAATACTGGCTTTAGACAAGGGAAGAAAATGGAAATCCTGAGGCCTGTGAAATCTGTTTCCTGCTGCGCTTTGACTCTAACACAGCTGTGTGTTTCATCTTAGGAACCATGTTCTTACTGCATAACTGATTTGGCAATGGTGCAAAAGCACAATGCTATTTGTCTAACTGATGATCATCTTGATAACTGAGGAAAAGGGAGAAAGGTGAACATCTGCACAGCATTATGACCAAATCATTGTCTATACAACACGTTTGAAGCAGAAATGCATGTCCACTGACATGTCTGCGCAGACACGTAGACCTGAATATGAGCAGAAGGAGAGCATGTTGTAAGGGCACACAGGGAAGACCTGGAAATTCAACCACACACAGAAGTACGTAAAGGAAAAACAAGTTTATTCAGTATCGGGAGCTGGTAACTGCTCAGGATGAAACAATGAAGGTCTCCACAAGGGAATCCAACGCACCATCAGGGGCTTAGACGATAACAAGGCAGAGGTAATACACGGGAAGGCAGAGAGAGCAGACTTAGCTTGAGGGACAGGCAATACTCGGTGGTCATGAGGCGGAGCTTGAGTCAGGGTCCAGAAATCCAGAAACAAAGGAATCCGTAACGGGCTTGGCAGGAGGGGAAGATCCGTGGACGGAAAGGGGTCGAAGAAACACAAGAAGGCAAGGCATGAAACGCTGGATCTCTACTGGCTCGTGGCTGTCGATAATCTGGCAGGGAGGCAGAGGCTGAGATATGTTTAAGTAGGATGGGGCCCAGGTGGAACAGGTAAGCAATCAGGCGTAGCAGGTGAGATGAATGAGTGCTTAACACAACATGGACAGGACAGAACATGAATCATGACAGTACCCCCTCCTCAAGGTCCGGCTCCAGAAGGACCACCTGGCTGGTCAGGATTGGACCGATGAAACTCCCTGATAAGGGACTTGTCCAAAATGTGTCGGGCCAGCACCCAGGAGCGCTCTTCAGGCCCATATCCCTCCCAATCCACCAGGTAATGGATGGACCGACCCCAATGTCTGGAGCGAAGGAGGCGACGCACCGTGTGAGCGGGGCCCCCCATCAATGATCCGGGCGGGAGGAGGGGGTTTGGAGGAGGGAACCAACTGTGAAGAGAAGACAGGCTTGACACAGGACACATGAAAGGTGGGACAAACCCTGAGAGTCCTGGGGAGGCGGAGCCGGACAGCCACTAGGTTGATCACTTTGGAGATCGGGAAGGGTCCAATGAAATGAGGGGCTAACTTACGGTTTTCAACCCACAAGGGAAGGTCCTTGGTGGATAGCCAGACCTTTTGACCTTCGATGTAAGTGGGTGCCAGAACTCTGCGACGATTAGCAAACCTGGAGCATAAAGCAGAAGATTTTAGAAGGGCCCTGCGGGCCTGGCGCCATACCTGCTGACACTTTAAAGCGGAGGCATGAGCAACGGGAACTCTAGTGGGCTTCTCTTGAAGGGACAAGACTGGAGGCTGGTAGCCATAAACTGTGTAAAAGGGAGACAGACCTGTGGAACTAGAAGGGAGAGAGTTGAGGGCATACTCCACCCATGGAAGGTTCTGTGACCAGGAAGAGGGATCATGTTCACAGATCATGCGAAGCTTGGTCTCCACCTCCTGGTTGATCCTCTCCATTTGCCCGTCAGATGGAGGATGGAATCCTGACGAGAGACTTACTGTGATGCCCAGGAGACTACAAAATTCTTTCCAGAATCTAGAAATGAACTGGGGTCCTCTGTCAGACATAATGTCAGTTGGTAGACCATGCAGACGGAACACCTCACGGGCCAGAACCGCTCCCAGCTCCTTGGACGAAGGCAGTTTGTGAAGTGGTATCAGGTGGGACATCTTAGAGAAAATCAAGATGTCATCCAGATAAACATAAACAAAGCAACCAACCATGTCCCTGAGGACATCATTGACAAGAGCTTGGAACACTGCGGGAGCGCTGGATAGGCCAAAGGGCATAACCAGGTATTCATAATGGCTGGTTGGAGTGTTAAATGCCGTCTTCTAGTCATTCCCCTCCTTGATACAGACCAGATGGTAGGCATTTCTAAGATCGAGCTTGGTAAACACAGTGGATCCCTGAATCAGATCGAAAGCAGTGTTCATAAGGGGAAGCGGGTAACGATTTTTAACCGTGATATCATTCAATCCCCTGTAGTCAATACAAGGTCTCAAAGAACCATCCTTTTTGCCCACAAAGATAAAACCTGCGCCAGCTGGGGAGGATGAAGGGCGGCTGATGCCTGCCTTGAGCACGTCACTGATATAATCCCTCATGGCCTTATCCTCTGGGCCAGAGAGGGAGTATAGACGGCCTTTAGGAGGAAAGGTTCCAGGAAGCAAATCAATAGCACAAGCATAGGGCCGATGGGGTGAAAGGGAAGTGGCGCGGTGCTTGTTAAAGACCTCCTGAAGGTAGACAGCCGGTACTTTAGAAAAGTCGGGATAGGGACAGAATAGGGAACCAAGGCTGCTAAGAGGCAAGTGGAATGGCAGGATGGTGACCAGTCCAACACCTCACCCTTAACCCAGTCAATGTGGGGGTTGTGTTTTCTTGCCAAGTGGCCCCCAAAATGACAGGGAGACCAGGGGAATTTATTATCAAAAAGGAAATGAGTTCATGGTGATTTCCGGAAATACAGAACTTAATGGGACCTGTTTCATGGGTGACCTGGTGAAGTACATGGCCGTCAATAGCCAAAACTTCAAGACGCTTAGAGGTAAGTAGGAGTTGGATGCCCAAGAGATTCGGCAAGACTCAGTGTCTGCTCCTGAATCAATAAAGACTGGGAGACGCTTGGTTAGACAATCAGCTTGGAGAGTGGCCTGAACAGAGAACGAAGAGGATTGCCATCGCTTTTGACTCAACAGGAGCCTCTTACCTCCTGCTGAGCCTGGCCTTTTAACTGGACATCGACTAAGTAGGTGACCCTCTCCACCACAATAGAAACAAAGGCCTCTCTTAAGTCTCCGCTCTCTCTCTTGTGGGGACAGGCAAGATCGACCAATCTGCATAGGCTCCTCTCCCAGAGAGGTGGGTGAAGAACTCAAAGGTGGAGCTGTGACTGATGGCTGTGATCTGGGAACACATTCAACATGGTAAGTGCGACTGAAAGAACTCCTCTCCAACCTTCTCTCATGGAGCCTCGCATCAATTCTGGCGGCCAGAGTCTCCAGTCCCTCCAGACCCTTGGGAGGATGAAGGGGCGTCATGAGTAGACAGCTCATCCTTTATCTCCTCACTGAGACCCTGATAGAACAGGTCACATAGTGCTTCATTGTTCCAGTCACTTCCTGAGGAAAGAGCATGAAAATCAATTATGTACTCAATTACTCGCCTCCTGCCTTGTTTGAGTTTAAGCAACCCACGTGCAGCCTCCCTCTTAGGCAGAACAGGATCGAAGACCCTGATTAGCTCCTTGGAAAAGTCCTGAAACCAATAAATAAGGGAGTCCTTCCGCCATTCCGCAGTCCCCCATAACTTGGCTTTTCTCGAAAGGAGGGAAATAGCATAAGCTACCTTAACACGTTCAGTGGGAAAAGATGATGGTTGAAGTTCAAAGACAATTTCACACTGAGTAATGAAGGGACAACACTGACTCTGCTCATCCTTAAACACCTCCGGTAGTGACAGGCGGGGCTCATAAATGGGCGAGACTTGGAAACCTGACGTAGCAACTTCGAAGCCAGGGGGAGGGGTACCCTTAGGGGAAGGAGAGGAGGGCATCCTAACAAGTCTTGCATGTTAGCCTCCAGGCGGTTAATAGCGCCTTCGACACTTGAACGCCACTCCTGTGTGGGTGACGGGTCCATGAGAGGCCAGATTATTCTGTAAGGGCACACAGGAAATACCTGGAAATTCAACCACACACAGAAGTACGTAAAGGAAAAACAAGTTTATTCAGTATCGGGAACTGGTAGCTGCTCAGGATGAAACAATGAAGGTCTCCACAAGGGAATCCAGCGCAGCACCAGGGGCTTAGACGATAACCAGGCAGAGGTAATACACGGGAAGGCAGAGAGAGCAGACTTAGCTTGAGGGACAGGCAATACTCGGTGGTCATGAGGCGGAGCTTGAGTCAGGGTCCAGAAATCCAGAAACAAAATAATCCGTAACGGGCTTGGCAGGAGGGGAAGCTCCCTGGACGGAAAGGGGTCGAAGAAACACAAGAAGGCAAGGCATGAAACGCTGGATCTCTACTGGCTCGTGGCTGTCGATAATCTGGCAGGGAGGCAGAGGCTGAGATATGTTTAAGTAGGATGGGGCCCAGGTGGAACAGGTAAGCAATCAGGCGTAGCAGGTGAGATGAATGAGTGCTTAACACAACATGGACAGGACAGAACATGAATCGTGACACGTGTGATTTTCTGCTGAAAACTTATATAGAGAGTAAAAGCTCCTTCATATTTTCTCAAAGCGTCCAGCTACTGAAAGCATGAAGACAAGACAGATTAGAAACATGTGGGGCCAACATAGAAGACAGATGAAATCTGCATGTCCATTTTCCTGCTTGGAGACCTCTGCAGATCCTTAGTACTCAAGGTCTGAAGGAGGAGGATCACATGGAAAAAAAACAAAGTTCTCCCAGAACATTACATTACTTTAACTTTAAACCTACTCTTCTATTCCAGTTAAATTTAACATTTTACATGTAACTTTCTGTTAAGTTAAGCTATAAAAACATCTTATATGTTTTGAAAACAAAGAGCTAAGTGATTCAGTGGATTTTTTTTGTTTATTCTGCTGCAGAAAATCAGGCTTCCTTTTCAGAAATGACAAGCTTTCCCCATCATGAGTCTCTCATAGCAGGAAGAAGTTAATTCCAGGACAGAATCCAGGGGAAATGTTGTTCATGATTAGACAAAAGAAACATGTCATCTTTCTGTCATCTTTCTCTTTCAAGAACCCACTGTCCTAACCCCTCTCCTTTACACTTACATCATTCTGTAAAAAAACAAAAAAACAAACAAACAAAAAAAACAAACAAAAAATACCTCTTTTTGAAAGTTTTGAATTAAAATACTTGTACAAATAAAACTGGATGTCCTAGATTGGAAATTATAATATGATTTTTTTTAGTGTGGTTCAGATTTTAGTTTTGTAGTTTTTGTTGACAATCATATACCACAATTAGTTTGTTTTACATGAAATTTAATCATGAAATCATAAATAATTTTTCAACACCTGTGTAGAAATTTTAAATGTAGTTCGTTTATCTGTTTTTTGGGGATTTATATAATTCAGCTGTTGGAATGTCAAAATGTGTGAAAATCATCCAAATTTGTTGTCTCAACTCCTAATAAAGTATGACCAAAGTGATTGTTTACATTAAATAATATTCATTTTACCAGACATATTTTTAACATTACATCACGAGGAAAACAGTTGGAGGTTGTCAAAAAATTTAATGGAGGACAGATAATGTGTATGTTCCAACCAAGATCAGCAGAAAAAAGAGAAGGACTGATCCAGACCTGTCTGTGTAGGAGAAGCTGCAGAATCATCCTGTGAAGCTTTCCTGAAACTAAATGGATTCTGTTTGAGCTCACTTTGGATCCAACAGACCAAACAAAACAAAAAAAAAGAACATCAGTGTTTGGGACACTGACAAACACAGTTTTAGTGTTTGTAATACAGCCAGAAATATAGTGATGAATTATGAAATAAAAACAATCTGTGAGAATCAGACTTTTCTACTAGGATCTATTGAAATACTTCAAAAGCACCCTTTTCATTGCATCCATATGTTGAATTCTTACATCCTCTTTTTCTATTTTGCATCCACTCACCATTTTCTCTCAGTCACACACATGCGGGTTTAGGCCTCTGAACCTTTTGTGGAGATGTGCCTTGAACTCTGAATTAGTGCAGAAAAAAAGTTGGAGTCAGGTCAGGAAAATCTGGCCGAGAAAAACATAATAAAAAGTGTTGTAATAATCTGCTAAAGGGAAATTTCAAAAATCGGAACCGATGCATAAATTTCAAACTTTAGTTCTTTTGCTGTATTTCAAAAGTATTCAGATGTTTGAATTATTATTGGACACTTAGCAATTCATGTATTAACAGATGATTTACAGAGAATAGCCTTTCATTTTGACACCCAAGCTAAAGTCTTTTTCCTAACTGTTTGACCTCACTGGTTTCTTTTAGATCCCTCTTTCATATGACTCAGAAATGATCAAACTAGCTGTTGAAAGCTGATATCTCCTTGGATATTGGTTATAATTCACTCTTACAACACAAGAAGGAATTTCAGCTCTTGTGGTCCCAAAGGTAACCTGAGATATTTAGACCTGATAATATTTAACTCTGGTACTCAGATTTCATCGCTGAACGTTGGGGGATATGTTTCTCAGATCAAACCTTAATGTCTCACAGTTCTCTGTTTGTAACTATACTGTAAAACCCTGGGTTTAATTTGAAAAAAAAAAAAAAAAAATGTTGGCTGTGATATTGGCATGCTGATTTATTTGTCCAAACACAAAAACTCCTTTGACTGTTATGTACGTATTACCTATTGTCTCTTATTTAAATCAACATCTGTTAGTAATCTAAAAGTCTTGGCTACTAGAAGGACACAGTATGTTTATGTTTTCAAATGTTCCAAGAAAAGTAGATGTGAAAACACTTTTATCACTTGTATTTTAGAGAACTTTAAATGTATGTATACTTGTCCAAACAGGATTAATTTGTCCATCTTGGCTTTATTGATAACATAAAAAATCTAAAATGTTGAGACTCACTCTCCAGAAAAGTGTTCCTGGCTTTGAGACAGACTGAGCACCATATTTACTCATTGTTTATTGATTTCATTCTTTCAGTCATTCATTTATAAGCAATCACCCTTTCTAGCAGTGCAAACATTGCTATGAGCTATAAAACTTCAGTCTACTGTCATATTTATTCCCTGTTTAAATAAACTGATTCTGCCTCTTGACCAATTTATTATAACCAAATCAAAGATGTTTAGATGATCTCAGGATTGGACTGATTTGGATCTTTTTGTGCACTTTTCTTGACTTGAGCTGGAGATAGAGGTATTTTCACCTGTCTCTGTACTGACTGACAGAAAAACCTTCTCTTTACAGTAATTTATTCTTAGAAACTAGGAAATCTCAAGGCTGGGAAAGATATCAAACCAGGATAATCCCAAAAAAACATTCAGAAAGTTGTGTTTTCATTTAGATGGTATTGCAGCAATTAATATTAATAGCAATATCCACAAGTCTAATGTTACCTTTTTGTTCTTTTTAGTAAAATCAAATCGTTTATTTCACATGTACAACGTTGCAATTGTGTTAATTCATTGCAGAAGGGATTAAGTAGCCATCAATCCTCTTGTATTTTTTTTACCATAGAAAGTGAAATCTTAATTAGGAATATTTTTTCTCCTGCATAGAAAGAACCAAAGCACAAGTTTAGAATGGGATTTTATCAGCTGCTTTAACAAAAACTAAGACTGAAACCTTGTCAGTTTTCATTATGGCTCAGAATGACGCTGCTGCACTCTAGTGGAGGCCAAGTTTCAGTCTTAACATATCAGAAACAAAGATGGAAAAGAAGTAGAAAGAGAAAAATGAATACTGTAAGTTAAGTGAAAAGAGAAATAATTTTGCTATTGATATAATTTGCTTGAAATCATCTATTATTTTGTTTACTGTCACTACCTCCAAAAAAAATCATCATTATGTTGCATCAAAATGGCCTCACATTTATAAAAAATAGAAGCTAAAAAAGTGGGGGGATCAAATCATCCTCAAAGAGCAACTCCTTCAAACAAACCAGCTTCAGTTTATGCATTTTGCAACATGAGAGAGCATTTTGTCACAAGACAAAAGTGATAAAGTCGATCAAAGGTTAGAACATGCCAAGAAACTCTCCAGATCTTTACAACCTGAGCTCAATTCCCAAAAAAGTGGAGGGATAAACAGAAATAAGAAATAGAACCTCAATCATGAATAGGGCACAAATACATCTCCCTCAGTGAGAAGCTGATCCAGATGGAGTTACTGACATTTGTGTCACAGCCAAAATCTTGAGTTTTTCAAACACGCATACTACACTCATTATCCACTAGGTGTCACTACACTGCAAATATATATTTTTTCAAACTTGTCTTAAGTCAAATCAGCACCATAAAACAAATTATGAGATCCATAATTCAAGCTGTAAATATTTATTTATTGGCAGATCTCATATACAGAGGGGGTTTTGTTTAAAAGAAAAGGCTGATGTCAGCACACAAACAACCAGCCAGCTAGTTCCTTTCCCAGACTAGATTCAAATTGATATTGATGGCCTTTAAAGCCTCTTTAAACTCTGCCACCTCTCTTCTTTAAAACAACTGCAATAAAGCAGACAAGGAAACAAGAAATGACTGGAAATTTCCACTTCTATATATAAATACATGTGAAAGCTTTCCCTTGTATACATTCACTTGAGCATGGATATGATTTTCAGTTCCTCGTTGTATGTTCCCCCAGGTGTAAACTTGTCTCCAAGTCCTGAGTAATGGATCCAATTAAACAGTAGCTGTAGCATAGAGCCCTTACATACCATAAGTAATAGTAATGATCAAGACACTCAGCAGTTAATAGGCTATTCTCCGCCCTCCTGAGACACTGAAAGCCTCTTGCTTCTCCCAATCACCCAATAAGGGAGTATGTTGCAGATCTGTTATTCGTAACTGTCTGCTTTGGTTTCATTCTCAACAACACAGAGACAAGAAACGATCAGCAGCAGTGAGTCTACAATGCAGCATGTGTCTTGGTGAACCCATGAAATACGCTTACTTAATATGAAATGGGAAGTCAGAAAAACTATGAAACATTTTTTTGGCTTTTGTGACACCAGTAATATTATTCATTATTTGATTTATTTTCATGCACACCAAGAAATGCTGCATTTACTGCTAAACAATGAGATGAACTCAAAGCAAAGCTCAGCAGAGCTAATGAGAACTTGCAGATTTGTCTCTCAGTTTATCATTGTAACTGGCCTTCGTATTGTTTTCAGATAGTCTCTGACAAATTGCTCCTGTAAAAGTATTGATTAGTGTATCCTTCAGTGCTGACTGTTAAAAACAAAGAATTCAAGTATGCTGCTATTGACTGTAATTACTGCGGCAGCCAACTGGAAACAATAGTTGAATTGAACAGGATTCCTTGCAGCTTGTCAGCGCTTACCTGAAAACTTGTTCCACAAATCTCCACAAACAAGGTTGTTGTCTAAGATCTCAGAAGTTTTTTTGTTTTTTTTTTAACCATTTTAAAAACTTTAAACGTATTATTTTAATATTTATGTGACGGTCATATTGGTTTCTTATTTATATTTCAGAGGTAAGATGGGTCCAGACAGTAATGTATCTGAATCATGAATTAAACTAATAAACATCTACTTATCTTATTTGCAAATATCAATTGGATTCACTCTAAACCTTTACCTCTCATAGGGGTATTTTGCAAAAAAAAAAAAAAAAATGTCAAAAGGTTAGAATATTTATATGTCCGAATAGCCCAATGAAAACCAAGACCTAAATCCAATTAAGAATATGTGGCAAGACTTGAAACTTGATTTTAAACAGATGGTTTCAGCCCAATCTCACAGAGCTTGAGCTATTTTGCAAAGAAGAATTGTCTGAAATGTCAGTATCTTGATGTGCAAAGCTGGTAGAGAGCTACCCTGAAGAAACTTGCACCTGTAATTGGAGTGAAAGAATTGTCTGAAAGGGGCTAAATACAAATGCAAACCCCATCTTTCACATTTTTGTCTGAAGATATAAAGACATTTATCATTTTCCTTCCTCTTTACAATTCTGCTGTACTTTGTGTCTCTCATTGTGGACAATGGATTATGTTACAAAGTAGAGGAGCAAATTTAGAAAAGTATTTACCTTAAAACGAAATAAAATCTCTTAGATATAAGCCTGATGAAACAGAACTGGTGATTTTGATTGACCATATAGTCCTGGCACACATTAAAGACATATTGCTTTGGTACTCTCAAAAAAGTACCAAAGGAAGAACAAGTAATGAAGCACTCTTCTTTTGTATTGGAGACCCCAAGTTGGGTTCCCTGTGAAAACTGTCTTTGTTGCCACTTTTCACTGTCTTGGCTACATACCAATTTAATAGCCATATTCAAGCAATTTACAGTTAGACTTTGATGTAAAATAGACCCTGGGAGGCATTTTTTGTCTGTAACCATAGCTCAGCTTAAGTCCAAGTCTGTATGAGGAATCCTGGATGAGCCCCAAATAAATTCATGTCGTAATAATAAAGGATAAAGAGTTTGGTTGATTTTAAGTTTTTAATTTCAAACAAGGAAGCTTAAAATCATGAGACAAATATTCAAAAAACAGGAAGTACCAAAAAATGTCCTCAGATGAAGAAACTGTAAAACACGTTTTAAAGGGCAACAATCTGTTATCAACCACATTTGAAAACAAACGAGGCACATTCAGGTCCTGAGATTTAAAATGACCTTAATATGGTGCATGCTACAACATCTTATGGAGAAACACTATCCTCAGCTTTTGTTGGTGACCTTGTAGATAACCTTAGTCTAACTAGGGTGATGCTTAAGGATAAAATTGTCCCAACAAAGATCTAAGTTTTGTCTATAAAGAATAAGTCACCATGGAGAAATGCTGCTACAGCTAGAGCTCAAAAAACTAAATGTAGAAAAGCTGAACCCCTGTGGAGAAAAACAAAGTTTTAGGTTCACTATAAGATTTATAAAGAAAATCTTTGTATCTATATAATATCTGATATTATCAATAAAAACACTAATTATGGCCAGTCTTTATTTACTATTGTTGACAGGCTGACAAACCCCTCACTGCCTATCCCTCTTAAACTCTTATCCAAGAAATCTTGCAATGACTTTGCAGATTTCTTCAAAGACAAAATCAAAAAACAAGACAAATCATATGTGCCCCCACCTCAAATGACCTGGTGATGTCTCCTATGCCTCCAGAATCATTGCAGCATCTAAATTAGTCTAATAAATAGAATGTATTTTGGAAAAGAAACCGTTCATAACTTGAAATCAAGCATGCCCCTAGTCCACTACACTCAGTGAGTCAGTGTGTCCATAATATCAATGAGTGGATGGATCAGATTTTTTTTCCCAGTTTAATACCTTTAAGACAGAAATCATTGTTTTGTTCCAAAAAGGCATGGATTGAAATCGATGCTTAACAAGACTCAATGGGGCTAAAAACCACAGAGCATGCAAGGAACCTGGGTATAGTTTTGGACTCAGATATGCTTGTTGACAACCACATAAAATCTGTTACTAGCTTATTATCACCTTAATAAGCATTGTCAGAATAAAGGGTTTTCTATCAAAACAGGACACATAAAAACTGGTATGTCTTTATTTTCTGTAGGTTGGATTACTGCAACAGTGTCTTTACAGGTCTCTGTAAAAAAAAATCAGTCAGGCAGCTGTAGCTCATTCAAAATGCTGCTACCAGAATCCTAACCAACACCAGGAAAATGGACCATATTACACCATCTCCTAAATCACTGGACTGGCTCCTTGTTTGTAAAATAATAGATTTTAAAATTATGCTCTTGGTCTATAAAACCCCAAATGGTCTAGGGCCAAAACACATTTGCTTCTTAAGTATAAACCATGCAGACTCCTCATGTCTTTTGACACCTACTTACTTAATGTTCCCGGGACCAGAAGTAAACAAAGTGAGGCCACATTTAGTTTCTCTGCTCCTCAGCTTTGAAACAAATTCCCTGTAAACCTGAGACGTGCAGAAAGTGTTTGTTCCTTTAAATTAAATCTGAAGATATTTCTTACTTACAGCGGTTTTTGACCAGTATCTAGTTTCAGGCACACATTTGACATTATGACACTGGATGACAGACCTCCTGCTTTTACTTTTGTATTTACAGTGAAAGGAAGTGGGCCAATGTTAGAAGCCCTGTGGAGTTTCACTCTTCAATTATGATTTCTCCATAGTGACAATGGTACATTATATCATATGTAAAGCTGTAAAGGTTTGAGAATGAAACACTAGCAAATCTTGCAGTTATTCAACCTACATGTAGCTGCCCAGTGTAAGGTGAATGAGCGATGGAATAATGAGTGAAAAGTGAAAGCATGACTGAAAGAGCAAATGGAAAGGGAATAACTGTTAGGTGACAGAGGGGGTATATCATCACTGTGAAGGCTTGCTGGTTACGGTAACAACTGAGCACAGGTGTGTATGAGCAACTAAGGAGTTCCCATATGTTTCCCGGGAGTTTTTACCAGCTATTTATTGAAGAGGTGCCTGTTAGCAAGTGATAATAGATGAGCAGGGATTCATTGTGCAGGAGTTGATCTGCAGGAGGGCCAAGGTGTTTGAGGTTAGAAAGATTAGATGTGGGCCCTGGTGGCGGTGTAATAAGTGTGAGAAGTTGGGCAGTTGGCAAACAGGATGATGGTCAGTTGGTCAGAGATTAAAGATTATGTAGCTCTCTGTTCATCAGATAAAAAGCCTGGGGAAAGAAACTGTTTCTGTTGCGGCTGGTTTTTGCAAATAGAGCTGTAGCACTGACCTAAAGGTAAACGTTTAAACAGTTTGTGATCAGGATGTGTGGGGTCTGCAGAGATCTTCACAGCCCTTTTCCTCACCTTAGACCTGTACAAGTCCTGAATGGAGGGAAGATGAATCCTGATTATCCTCTCTGCAGACCTATGTAATTGTTGCAGTTTAGTCCTGTTCTGTTTGTGGATGAGCCAGACCACACAGTGATAGATGTGCACAGGGTAGACTCAATAATGACAGTTTAGAAGATGACCAGCAACTCCTTTGGTAGGGTGTACTTCCTGAGCTTGAGGAAAGCAGTGTGAGGGGTGAATTTCTATAAATTGGTGTTTTTCTGCATTCCACCTTATCATTACTGAAACTCTTTGTTGCTGCTAAAACATCTCTTCCTATTTTTTTTTGTTTGTGTTTGTGTTTTTTTTTTTGTTTGTTTTTTTTTTTTTTGCTAAAAAGTTAGAAATTGCCTAGAGGAATAACAGTCAAGCATAGAAAAAAATGTATGTATTTGAACAAACTCAGTCTCACCAGCAAAGGGCTTGGGAGAACTTTATATAGAGATTCTCTTGAAATATCTAATATGAAAATGTTGTGTTTTGAAATATATTGAAAGACTGAAATGTGAAATTTTAAATGTAAGTTTTCAATTTAGACTTGATTCAAAATATTCAATTTCACCCATACAATTTAGGTTTTGGTATTAACTTTGTGATCACAAAATTTTTGTTTAATAAAGGAATTTGGCAAAACCTCCCCTCCCCAAAAAAAACCCAGAAAAATAAATTGAATTTAATTTATAGTTAATGATGTGATCAATTTCACAAAACACAATTCACACAAAGCAACTTTCTGTATTGATCTGGTTGTTTTGCATTTGGTAAGTGTTAGGAACTCACAGACTGACATTACAATATATCCAGAAGTATTCATGGCGCTTCACTTTTTCCATGTTTAGTTATGTTACATCCTTATTTCAAATTGTACAAAGTTAATCTCTTTCCTCAAAATTCTACACACAAATGTGGACATATGTACATGTGGACATTTATTTTTAGTGATTTGCAAATTTATTAAAAAATAGAAAACCAAAAAACATCACATTTACCTACATACTCACTAGGGTTGTGCCCATACCAATTAATTAAACAGAATGAAAATGAAACGCAATTAAATGTAATTTTATCATTTTATAAACTGATGGGTAAAAATAGATTATACTAAGCTTTTTTGAATGCATTTAGTCAAAATGACGGACAACGGAAATGTCTAGCATGACCTCTACTCCAAACTATGGACATTTTTGCCCCTCCAGCCATCTGACTTATCCCATCTTCATCTGTTTTTTTCTTTTTTTTTTTGAAGATCAGCAAATGACTCACTGGTGTATTACGACCTGGTATAAAGTGTGGTTTAGCCATTGAGTTTCACCACAGCGCATCCTAGAAGGAAACTCCAACAGAAATGTGGTATTGGTTTGAAGTATCAGCTTGCTTTTACAAGTACGAGGTAGAGTACTCACAGCCTTTGCTGATCCACTTTGTTGATCCACCTTTGGCAGCAATTACAGCCTCAAGTCTTTTTGAATATGATGCCACCAGCTTAGCTCACCTGTCTTTTGGCAGTTTCGCCCATTCTTCTTTGCAGTTCTTCTCAAGCTCCATCAGGGTGGATGAGACGTCTGTCAGCCATTTTCAGATTTCTCCAGAGATGTTCAATCAAATTCAAGTCTGGACTCTGGCTGACTAAGGTCCTTTTCCCCTGTTTGCTCAGTTTAGACGGCTGGCCAGCTCTACGAAGAGTCCTGGTGGTTCCAAACTTCATTCATTTGTGAATGATGGAGGCCACTGAGCTCATTGGGACCTTCAAAGCAACATTTTTTTTTCTGTATCCTTCCCCAGATTTGTGCCTCAAGACAATCCTGTTTCAGAGGTCAACAGACAATTCCTCTGATTTCATTATTTGTGTTTGCACTCTGACCTGCACTGTTAACTATGGGACCTTATATAGACAGGTGTGTGCCTTTCCAAATCAAGTCCAAGCCACCAAATTTAACACGGGTGGACTGTTTCAGTTGTAGAAATATCTCAAAGATGACCAGTCAAAACAGTTAAATTTTGAACTTCATGGCAAAGGTTGTGAATACTTGCATAACTGTGAATTTTTTGGTTTTCTATTTTTAATAAATTTGAAAAACACTCAAAAACTTTTTTCCACATTGTCATAATGGGGTATTTGTGTGTAGAATTTTGATGAAAGAGATTAATTTAATGCAATGTGTAAAATAAAAACAGAATGTGGAAAAAATGAATCGCTGTGAATACTTTCCAGATCTACTGTATTTTGTTTGTTGATGCATTTCCTGTTTTTATAGTAATTAATCTTATAGTTTTTGTTGGTTTTAAAACACCTGTTCTTTGTCTTTTTATCCTTCCTGTGAACTGTTAGATACACAGTGAATGCAGAGTTCTGTCACCGTCCCAGCAGAGAGGTGAAAAAGAGAAGAGGCCATCTGGACTGGGTCACACTGTAGCAGCAACCACACAGGACATGGCCAGAACTCCCTTCCAGATCATAATAAGTGTTGGGGTGGGAAGAACCACGACAGCAGCTATGGGAACACTTCCCCACTACAGTGGGGCTCTTTCTTCCCATGCACCCCCTTCTTTCTGCTCTGCAGATCTCACTTTCTTCACACCTCTTGAGATAGTTCTGCAAACATAAGTTGATAAATCCTTTTTTTGTGTTACTCCATTTAGCCAGGCTTAGTCTGTGTAGTGCTAGCTTAGCTTCATTCAAGAGGAGAGCAGTGTATCTGTGATGAGGGAACATTTGGGAAAGGGGCTTTTGTGGCTGATTTGAAAGAGTCTGACAATTGGTGGTGCACTGATAGGGGAGAAAACAACAGTCCGTGCACATTCACAGACGCACAATGTGCTGCCAGATATGCACTCTGAAACACTTAATGCTCACCCACACATGCATGCGAGGAGAGATCAGCGTTGCTCTGAAAACTCCACCACGAGTGAAACAAAAACTACAATTCACCCTTTTAATCATGCATTTCCATAACACTGGGACAGTTGCTGGTACAACAGAAATGTCTTTGCACAGTGAATACAGTGTTCTGTTTGGTATCTGACACTCTTAACCTGTATTTTTTGGACCAGCATCAACATGCCTTCTGGCCCTCTTTAGAGCTCTGAGAAAGTCCCCACTGTGTTAGGGATTCCTCTCTGTATTCGCTCCTCCCTTACTGTGTAAGATAATGAACTCATAAGAGTCTATGTCACGCTTTTTCACACTACTTCCATCTATCATTGCTCTGTGACAGAGATGACACTGAGAAGGGGAAAAAAGTAGGAATTACAGACTGGCAATAATATCTTGGACAGGGACCAAAAACCTTGGATTGTTCTGCCTTTTGCTGGTCTTGATACTGGATGTGGTTAAGTTGCAAGTGGCCTCATCTCCAGCAGGAGAAAAAAAGAAAATTGTCTCTCTCCTAATCCAAGCATTGATCTAGTTCTGGACAAAGCAGAAGTCTATTATGTTTAAGATTACTGTTGAAGCTTTTTTATGCTGTCCTTATACCTTGAATCAGTCAAGATTGAGTGCCCTGCAGCCAGAAGTCTGACCTGAATGCAGCACAGACATCATCCTCAATCAACTAAAAACATCTAATTTTCACTCAATGTCACCCCTTTAACCTCTTTCTCTGCTCTTTTATCTCCTTCTCTCTTTTGCTCACATTCACCTTCTCATCACAGTCAATGCCCTTTGCCCTCTCAGCTTTTTTGCACTAAAAATGGGTACCAACAATTTGTCAGATAAAATTTCTTGCAGGATCATTCATACTATCTTAATTTCTATATATTTTGTCAAGTTACAACAATAAACATATAATGACCAGTTTACAGTAGTCCATATTTGTGAAGTGGAAGGAAAATGATACATGGTTTTTAAATGTTTCATGTCTTGTAGGTTTGAAGTTGTGTTGTACTCTTTAGGATGATGGATCGAACAGAAAGGATATTGTTTCATGACTTAACTCTGCTTGAAACATTTTCACAAACTTATCCCTGACCTGTCTGATGTGTTTCTTGGTTTTCATTGATGTTGTTGGTCCACTAATGTTCTCTAACAGACCTCTGATGCCTTCACAGAACAGCTGGACTCATGGGATTAGGTGTGCATTATTCACTAATTAGGTGATTGTTTAGGCCAGGTTACACTGCATTCTATTTAGTTGTATCAGAGTTGAGTGGGTGTAATATAAATGTAATCCAAACATTTAAAGGGGTGCTGACATCACTCTATAAACTATTTCATGTAGTTGATATTGTTGCATGTCAATTCTTCAAAGAATTGCAGGCCAGATTTCCCTCCTTAGAAAAAAGGTTGGGTACAGTAAAGATATGTTGCTCTACCTAGTTGATTTCACTCTTACTGGCTACAACCATATTTGGGGAAACTTTTCAGTAAAATGTGCTAAACATAGTCTGGTGGTACTTCCCCATAAATGAACTTCAGCCAATCTTCTCTGATTCTCTCATTCCTCGGGGGTAAGTGGAAACTTCCATCTGTTTTTGAGCACCCTAACAACAAAATAACAGCTCTGCTTTTTAGAAGCCATCCCCTTCTCAAGTGGAGTATTCAGACATGCTAGCGTGATTTAGCCCTTAAATTAGCCAGTGTATCAGCTGGGGGAAGGAGGCAAGGGGAAGGGGAGGGCTGTTTGCTTGATGGTGTTCTTTAATTGGAGAATATGAATTATGTAGAAAGATAACCTACGTAGAAAGATCAACTGCTCTCTGATTTGTCTTTTTTTGAGCAAAGAAACAACCAACTCTTGACATTCACATGGCCTCATCAGTGCACAACAAATCATATTATACCCCCCACACCACAGAAACAAGAAATTTGTTGTCATGACCCCTTTAAGAATTTTATTTGTAAAACCTTTTTTAAAACTATGTGTATTTTACTTTACATGTGACAATTATGTGGCCTTTTTGTGCTTGTCTATCACATAAAATCCCAATAAAATGCATTAAAGTTTGTGATTGCAGTGTCGAAAATTGAAAGTGTATAAAACATTTGCAAAGCACTGTGGTTTAACCTTTTCAAACATCAGTGAAACACACATATCAGTGCATTGTTCAGAGTTCACCAATTCGTACATCTATCTCATTCCTTCCAACTTTAGTTTTTGGACCCGTAAGCAAACGATTTCATACCCATGTATCTAATTTATGGGCTTATTTGTGTATTTTATAGATAAGTATTTACCTGAATTATGGAGATAAATTGTCATAAAACATTTAAACCTGATGCATAATTTAACTGTATGATATTTACTGAAGAGTTTGTAACACATTCTATTAATATTCATTTCACTTCCGATCCCAGTCTGGAGCTACTGATTCCTATAAAGTTGGCTAGATTATGAACTGTGATTAAACCAAAACAACTCACCTCTTTTATTATTTGCCGTCACATTCTTTACAGCATACTATTGAGATAATTACTTCAAGTTGTTGATTATCATGTCGGTAGGATATGTTGCTCTGAATGGTACAAATTAAATCATGGTTTAAACAAAGCATCCCACAGCAGATATTTATATTTTATACCCTAAAAGGTTTGGTAAGACATTATCAAACCAACAAAGGTTTGTAATGGCAAATAAACAATTTGACCAGCACTCGACTTGCTTTGGGTTTATGTTTATTTTATTTTTGTTATTAAACCTCCATCCACCTCTGAAAATTAATGCAGTTGTTTAGAAATTATCTAAATCCTATATTCTATTTCAACTTATTCAAGTTATATAGTTTCTTATAAAATGTCTATATCTTAAAGTATTTTTATCCACAAAGCAATTTTCAAACAGCAAACTTTGTTCTTAACTTTTAAACCTGTTTATTTTAAATGAACTAGAACCTTGATTCTTGAAGTAATGTTTACTGAAGTTGGTTGTTTCTAATTCAAAAGTTTTATATTTGAAAATTGTTATTAATCTTTTTTTTTTTTTCAAACTAACAATCATGGCTTGATGTGTGTTGATGCTAGATCAGTTGCATTTGAGCGTGTAAAAGGCTCAAGTAGCTCTTATAGACCTTGGCATACATAATCCCAGTTAATGGTGTCTGAGTTTACAACAGTCATGTTGCAAATTCATAGTGAGTCTTTGAAGAAAGTATTGCTGAATACTGTCTGAACTGATAGTGAGACAAGTCATTCAATGAAATGTAGACATGGTTGTTGCCGTATTGTGCCTTCAGGTACAGTAATAAAGGTTTAGAAAAGGACTCTGAATGTTTGTCAAAGAATTTCCATCTCAGATTAAAACAATCTGAGCTGAAAAAACATGGTTGTTCTCTCAACTTTTCATTAAAGGATTCCCTTTGATGTTATCTCTTATGTTGTGCTAGGACCTTGTAGACAGAAATAATATATTTAGTAGTGTACTGCTGGCTATATTTATAAAAACTAGCAGCTGTTCGAAATATGGTAGTCTCCACTTGCTATTTGAATGAATGGCTAAAGAGAGCTCAGGGGTCGCTTGTCTTTGTGAGTTTATGGCTGACATGTTCTGTGAAAGAGGGTATAAAAAGCAAAAAAAAAAAACTCCCAAAAAACTGTGAAAGAATGCGAAACTTCATGCTCATCTTTGTCTTGATGCTCTGGCTGCTGGCTCCCTTCTCAAGGTCAGCATTAACCATGTTGTGTCCTCTTCCTTTAGGATTTTTTTCCATTAAATCTAAGATTCTAATTGTTTCACAATCCTGTGACAAAAAGGATTACATTGGTGGGTGAGAAGAAAGCTGGCTCTGTACCTGTTTATTTTCACAGTGAAGCTCACCCTTGTTTCCTGCATAGACGATTTTGGTAGTCAAAGTGCTCACAAATTTTATTTTTCTGTGTCCCCGATAAGTGGCCACACATCCAATCGATGTATTTCTGTTAAAAAGGTATTTTTCCTCAAGAAAATAAGTCATTTGCTGATTTTCTCAAACAATGGAAATATAGATAGTGATATATTTGTGCTTTATAAGCTCAAAATGTTTTGGTTTTCTTTTGTTTCAAGGTTTTTTGTCACTAGCTTGACAGGAAGAAGGGCAAATGGAGAAGGGGAACAAATTCAACAAACGTTTCAGGGCAGGTAATCCAAACTGGGATGGCTGCATCGAGGACTGCAGCCTATGTGCTTCATGCACTTGCTCTACCACTGATCTATCTGGTGCCCCAATGTTATGGTTTTTAAACTATAGCATATGCCTAAATGATTGGATGAATTGGTATGTAAAATATAATTACAGAGCTGTATAAAATCTGCTACAATTTAAAATTTCTTATCTTGTTATGCATAAATTAGCTGTCCACTATTTTTTATTTTTCCTGTCAACCTCACCTTTCTCTGAGAATGATATTTGACAGCCAGTCATGGATGTCAACAGAAGCAATTCTTTTTTATTTAACTGGGTGTCAACTGTAAATGGAGCAGCAGGGAGTGTGTTGATGTTGTCTGGTAGCTGTAATTTGTTGTCACCAGAAAGGATTCACAGTCAGTGGTTGCATATTTGCATTTCAAGATACATTTGAATGGTTAAAGCACTGTGGCTACAATTGTATTTCACACTGCAAAGTGCTTTTACACACACACACACACACACACACACACACACACACACACACACACATATATATATATATATATATATATATATATATATATATATATATATATATATATATATATATATATTACAACCTTTCCTGCTTTAAGTCCGCTGGGATTCATGTTAAATGCAAAAATATTGAGAGAAAGAACATTTAGATACTTTTTTACGTCAAATTCAGAAATGTATGTAAAATATACAGATTTTCATTCCTTTTAACAAGTTAGGTCAGCCCGGATGGTGATGTCTTGGCTTAGTCAGATTTAATGTCTGACTGTGAGAAAAAAAAAAAGTTGTGATTTGTTTTATACAGTATATGTAAATGTATGGTTTCACTTGTATGTATTTTTAGCCTCTTGTTTCTCATGTTATTCAGCTCATTTGTTAATCAGCACACCTCGCTTCAGAGAGAAAACTAGAGAAAACTGGAGAAAAAAAAAAAAAATTTCAAGCTGTTAAATTAGCTCATCATCACATGATGCCTTTGTCCATCAGAATCCATGATTAATAACAGAGTAATATGGCTACCCTATGTTTACTGTTGAGAGCATGATTAATTTATACCTTTGCATTGATACCTTTTAATTTTTCTAATTGATTTTCAGTGCAGCCCAGTGGATGAGAGTCCAGAACTAGTCGGTCGATTTTTGTCACTTTCTGGCCAGGGCCAATTGATTTTATGACAAGGTTAAATTCCCTGGACCAAACCGATCAATTAATCATAGTTGATTTCCAATTGTCAGGGCCTGGGGAGTGTAAGATCCTCTTTTATTGCCTTTGGGACGTATAGAATAAGCTTTGAAGAAATCTGTAACCACAATGACTTTTTACATTGTACACAGTGAAGGCCATTTAATATCAGAGACTGTGAGTTTTATCAGTTTAATGTATCACCTAATTAGATTTTATGGAGAATAAGACCTTAAATCAAATCTGAAATTTGATCAAGGTCTTATGTGAGTAGGGTAAAACTTCATGAGATGATGATTGAGTAATGGCATATGACAAGTAGTATTAACCTAGCATACAGTACACTGAACAATGGCGTAGCAAGCTTTTCAAAGGTATGGGGGATGTGGGTCGCCTGGGTAGGGGTACTGGCTTTTGACATGGGGGGTGTGTCAGTTATGTCAGATATTTCTCGTACTTTAATACCTCTGTGTAATATGTTACCACATAGAAATTTCTTGCACTGCTCAGACTGAAAGAATATATTTGTGTAAGGACTGTTTTACAATGAATTTTGCATCTGGTTGATTGCACTTACTGAACTATCGGCAAGTGGCAGCCTCTTATGAGTTCTCTGACCCTCCAACAACAAATTGTTATTCACCCTTTTCATCTCTGACTTCTTCCTCTGTTCTTTCTGTCTGCCATCCATTCATCTGCCTTTCCCTTTCTCTTCATTTATACATTAACCCTAATTAAAATATTAAAAATATAGTTAATAACTTTAAACAGGCCTACATGCACACCAGACAGAGGTGTCATCTTTGGATAGAAAAAAAAAGATTTCACCTATTGCACATACATTGTAGCTAAAAGCATATTGTTTTTTTATGGTGAAATTTATTTCATTGCTCACCTCTGAACCTTCTTGCGCTCTCTCTGAAACTGATGTCTGCAGCAGCTGCCTGTTATAAACAAACAGGGTCAGCGGGGTGTACTGGAAATATGTTTAAACTCAAGTATAATCGTGACATAAATACAAACAATATCTTAATAAAATAGGCATGATTAAGTGTCACAATTTTTCTTTTGACGGATTTAACTTTATTTTTGTCTGTATCCTTTTCCTTTTTTGTCTGTATCTTACTGATACTGTCTGGCAAAAAGACATGGGTCCGGCTGACAGGACCATGAGACTGTTAAATCGTTCTTACTTATATTAGCATATTAGTGTGAGCTCTGAAGCAGGAGAACCAGATTCTGTAGGGGATTAGTAGCTTGGTACGACACCTATCTAAGTCATCAACCTAGCTAGTTCACCTAACCAATAAACAAACCACAGCAAGAGAGGCAGCTCATTAGCTGCTCTCACTCAAAGTTGGTGTCATGTTTCAAGGAACAACAGCAGTGAGAAGGGGAGAAGAGGCCATCAGCCTTAGCGCAGAGAAACTGGCGACAGCAGAAAAGGTGTTTGTACAAAACTGTGGAATAGTGTGGGTGTTGAACCGGTAGAAGTGTATTTTGAAACATGCACATCCCCCATGGGTGAAATGCCCATACTCCTGAGAATACCTCTAATTAAAAGAAGTTACATAAAATACTCATGTGGTTTAATTTGAAAAATGGCACAATGAAAAGTAAAAGAAAAGTAAAAGTTAAAAAAGAAAAGCAAAAAATAAATAAATAAAAGTAAAAAGTTTAATAAAAAAGTTTAAAAAAAAAAGACAAAAAAAAAAAGAAAAATGTCATGATAAGACTCCTGTTTCTACTTTTAATTCATTTTTCAGTAGCCTGTTAGAAACTAGCCCGTTGTTCTACCCTTTGCTTTGTATGGAGGGTCTGGATCTTTAGCTACAGAGAAACAATTGGTTGTTGGAGGCGTGGACTCTGCTGAAGTTTTAAATTTCACCAACTGCTAACGTTTGGCCATGACATATGTAATGTGCCAGTTCGACGCTATAAGCTTACCGGAAATTGCCTGCGCTGTAATCAACCATCCCCCACTGCGAAGTGAGAAGTGCAAATCCGAACAAGGTGGCTGTTAAAGGGGTCATAACAATAAATTTCATTTTTTGTGGTTTTGGGGGTATAATATGATCTGTTGTGAACTGATGAGGTCCCCTCCCCTTCCCTCATCCCCCCAGCTGATACACTGGCTAATTAATAACCTAATTAATAATGTAGAAGGTCATAACTTATAGTGATTATCCCTGTGATATTTTGTTCAACTCAGTTAAACAATCCAATAATATATATTTTTTCTTTTATTATGCAATATCATGAAACTGTGATATTTTTGTTCAAGTCTGTTGCATGGTCAGATTCCTGTACCAGCCCATGACTCGTGGCACACCTTGATCCAGAGAAAGCCCCTAAAAAGGAATGGTAGAGATCACATAGAAGTCAGTACATTTATCTGATTCCCCAAACATTTACATTTACATTTCAATGTTGTAGCCAGCCATGAAGTATTACAGACTAATTGATGAGTCTGTATTATGAAAATACTCATACATACTAAGCAGTTGCAGATAATTCCTTGGTGTGTCACCAGGAGCATCATCTGCTCTCAATTCATAACCAGGATAAGAAAAAAAACTGCTATGTATTTGACAGGCATAATCTCTTCTGAAACTACTGGTGGCTCCTCATTTATTGAAATGCAAATTTTGAGGAGCACCATATGAGTGGCACACATCAGCATATTTTTTGTATTGAATATGAGTGGCTGAACTGTGACATGTATCTATCCATGCTCTGGACCGAGGAGGAAAAATGCGATCAAAATCAGTGGAAAAAAACTGCTTCTGATGCACGTGAGTGATGCATCTATATATTAAAACCTCCTTTCATCATCAAAACTGACTGTGCATTTCATAATTGCATTTGGTTGCATGGAGTGGAGATACAACAGCAGTAGGAAGAGCATGAAAGAGAAAAGGGAAGTTAATGATGTCAGGGTCAGACATGCACTCCTCCTGAGACAGATTAATGTTCTCTTTTGTGACAGAGAATGAAAAAGTATAAATCTATAGCAGAGTTTGCCCTAACTTGCTCATTCTTCTTATATTGATTTGGTTTTAGCAGGAAGATATTATTTTAGGCAACAGACTGTGGCCACTGAACGTGTTGCTTTTTGTTCTTCATTGCAGAAGAATCTGAATATATAGTCACTGAGAATAAACAATTAAAACTAGCCAGCCTTGAATTCCAACTTCCCTTTCTCCCATCTCCATATGAAGAGTGCTGCCAGTATGATGTACAATGAATTATTCAAGATTTGTCTTTGTGCGCCAGTGTAAAGTATGTAAATTGTTGAAGATAGTTACGATAATTGAATAAAAGTGGAGGACATCAACTGATTTAGGAGGAGAAGTAACTGCTTTTCTTAACACAGCTAAACACATTGCTGATCAATAAAACTCACTCCAGTCACTTTTTAAATTCACCAATCAGTCCTTTCTAACAGTCCACACACATCTACTGTATGCTTAATTGTATTTGTGCACAGTGTCGATTTTTCAGTCATCGAGTTGTTTAAGGTAGCTGAATGTTTCAGAACCAATTGAGGAAAAGAAAGGGCAAAAACACAAAGAGAGGAGAAGGAATTGTGCATTTTAAGGGCTCCTTGTAGTTGTGGTACTATTGCTGACCTTTTCATTCTCAATTGTAAGGAATCCAAGGCATTCAGAATGAGACTATAAAATATAAGAAAGCAATGGAAAAAGCAAACAAACATATTGGAAAACCAAAATTGATCATTTCTAGTTTCTTCCTTTTCATGTTAAAATGTTTTTTTGTAGTCTTATTTAAATCCATCTCCAAAAGGCATGAACATATGGGCATCAAATTTAAATTTGCATACAAAAATTGCATACTCAGACTACTTAATTTATTCTGATACAGCACACACAGTAAACATGCTATTTTTGATGTAAAATAAGTCTTATATATTTTGTCTAAATAAACATAGAGAGCATTTAGACATAATATAAACAAGAACACTTAGAGGGAAATAACAACAATGCATCTAGGCTATCAGTGTGACAGGACCTTGTTGTGCTTGCAAGCTTCAGTCCAAACTTTTCTTCTCTAGATATTCAGTGTCCCTCATGACTCCGTGTGAATACTAAATCACTGAGATGGCGGTTGAACTCAGTGCATTAAACATTCATGCTGCATCCCTTTATCCTGGGAATTCCAATTATGCAGCAGACCACTAAATTGTGTTTGCAGTTGCAGTGTCACAAAAAACAAATTTGCTGCCTAGATTATGTTTAGAAACTATGTTGTTTCTTTTTTTTATGACCGGATGGTACCCAAGGACCACAGTTTGAAATAAATGTGAATAGCTTCTTACTGGGAAATCAAAACTGCAAAAGTTATGTTGAAGATGCTGTAATGGACTGGCGACCTGTCCAAGATGTCCTTCACCTCTCGGCCAATGACCACTGGAGATAGACACCAGCCCCCCTTGTGACCTTTCAAGGATAAGCGTGCTGGATAATGGATGTTGAAAATGATGATTTTTCCAAAGTTATGAAGCAAAATAATAATTGTAAAAAGAGAACAGAATAAAGAAGCTACTTAACATTTAAATTACATCCTTCTCATGTTCATTAAAAACATTACCTTTGATGATACAAAAGGTGAACTCTTCAGTAGTTTATTGCTATTAGGACAAATATTAATTTAATCCCAAACACATTTAAAAAAAACAACATCAAATTTTGGCAAATGAGTAATAATTAGTTAGATTGCTTCTTAAAGCAAAAAATACATTCAAAATTATAATAATTAATCTGTAGTAGATGCAATTCAGCAAATTAAGTCTTTAAATAGTAGTAACTTAAACTATTTGCCACCAAAATATGATAAATTATGAAATTCTGGAAACTCTAACTGGAGATACACAGAAGGATGTACAGACATTTTCTTTAGTTGACTGAGATTTTAAAAATAATTCAGCATTTACTCTTCTATTAGTTATAACTAATTTTTCTCTTCAAGCAATGAGAGGAACTGACAATGTCACTTTCACCTCCCTGATTTATATGATTCAATGTTGCTATTTGGATTGCTGTTTTCCCTTTTCATTATTTCTCAGTTAAACATATTAAATAATTCTTTGTGCAGAAAAGCTTCATTTAAATTACTCCATTGTTTTTTGGTTGCCTGACTCTACTTTCCACCTGAAATTAAAAATGAATCTTGGAAGTTTAAATGCTTTCTTCACTCACAGGTGTGTGACAAGCTCAACAAGGGAGATGTACTCTTGCACAGATCTTGAGAAATTTCTGTTTTTAAAGTGCTTTTAGGAAGATGAAAAAACTTCAGTAACAAAAAAAAAAAAAAAAAAAAAAAAAACCCCACCAAAGACACAGTATTGTTTATGAACTTGTCTTTGATTTAACTTCAACTTTTCTTCTCTGAACTTATCCACGGTTCAGATAGAAGGGGATGAAGTGAGTGGTTTAAAGAAGGGAGCTCGAGATTTCCAAACATTGATTGGGTGCCAGTGCCAGATCTTCTGGACATGTGTCGAAAGAGATATTTCTCTAAATCCTGGGATACTACAAACTACCAGCAGCACAGAGTAGAAGACGGTGAAGGGATATTAAATGTTTTGACAAAACCATATGAACTCAAAGTAGAAAGTGTTTGTCTCTCTAAAGTCCTTATTACTGTTTGGTTTACTGTGCACATAAATGTGCAGCGCCAGTTGATTGATGTCAAGACATTGAAGGAGTAAATGTGTGGGTATGTGCAGTGTCCTTCGTGGCAGTGAAATTCAGGTCTGTTTGCATTGACCTAGGAAAGAAACTGCATGTTTGTAAGCAATACTCCACCAGATAGTCAATCAGCCAGCGCAACCTGGATGTTCCCATCCTGCGGTTTAACATACGCATACACAAACACATTCACATGGCTGTATGCACACATGTCTCAGAAGATTATATATCCTGACTGGGTAGATTTTTTTGTATTGCAGGACACCAAACCAACAGGCTAAATCAAGCATTAGTCTATATCTTGGAGGTAAAATTTTGTTAGAACACCTATAGATGTTGAGCAACTGAGAATTCCTGTTTGATTACTTTTAGATCAATAGTAAGTGCCAGCTTGATAAAGCAAAAATAAATCGATCTGTTTGAATTTAGGCCCCTTTATCTCTCTAGCCTTCATGTATTAATGGGGAGAAAGATGCCACAGTGGTCAAATCTCCTTTGTGGGAGTAAAACTAAAGGATGGAATATTATAACTGCTATTTTTTAAAATGTGTTTTAATTTTTTTATAGATTTTTTTTTTTTTTTTTTTTTTTTTTTGCTGTTATTCCCTTTTGTTGATTAAATCTTTTGACAAACAGTCACTACTCCTGGTAACTTTAATAAATCACTATTTCAAATTTACAATGCATGATCTCCAGAGGGCAGTTTATTAGAGGGCTGCAATGGATGAGCACCCACAGTGCTTTACTCTGTTGAAGCTCAGGATCAATGTAGTCAGATACCTCCATGCAACCAAAACCTGGGTTTTTATAGGAGAACCATTCTTGTTTTTACCTATCAAAGCCTGGTTAAACAGATGCTGAAATATTGTTGTTTTTGTCCTCTGCATCAGTTTTACTTTGGGGTACAGAAGCCAAGAGCGGATGTGTTACGCATAAACTTTTTTCTGATGATTTTCTCAAGATAACGAGCTATCCCGATGGTTTTCTTGAGATAACGACTTAATTTCGAGAAAACAAACTTTGTTTTGTCCAGCTGACGAGATGATTGGTGTGTGTGTTAAAACTGATTCCACCATTCAAATGCATGCCACACCAGTGGGAGAGAACTCATAAGTGTAAGTCATGGCATGCATGTGTAATTCTGTGAATAATTCTGTGAATAAGTGATAGGTAAACCATAATGACACCACGTCGTTGGTCATATGATTAAACTATCGGAAAATTAAGTCGTTATCATGAGAAAATGGCCATTGTTATTTCATGATAACGACATAACTATCTCGTTATCTCGAGAAAACGGTCATCGTTATTTTGTAATAACATAATTATCTCATTATCCAATAAAACGGTATTCGTTATGTTGTTTTAATGACATAAATAACTCGTTATCTCGAGTTAACCTTTGGGAAAATAAACATGCAGTACAACCGCTCTTAGCTTCCATACTGGGGTGTGTTCAGCTGCTGCACCAAAGCTTCTTGAATAGTGCTTGAAAATTTAAACACTGGTTAAGAGCAAAGATGAAAGTTTTAACTTCAAACCACCCTTTGCTCGTAAAATGTAACTTTATCAAGAATAACAAAGAGCGATGAAAGGTTTTTTGAAGATAAATGTATGAACAAGAAATAGATAAATATCGTACAAATAGGGTCATGTCTTTCTATTGTCTGCTGTTTACATAGTTGGGTGGACTAGCTAGAATAGATTTTCTTTCAGCAATGTCATTATGTTGCAAACCTTGATGTTTGCATATCTTTGTGATCTTATTCTCACCAAAAACATTTTGTCTTGCCAAATTATCATTAATGCCCAAACCTAACCCAAAGTTCTCCAAAGTTTGGTTCTTCAGCCCCTACATAATTGCTTTTAATTCTCTGATAAAAATAATTTTGAAATAAAGCATTGTTTTAAAAAGTGCAGAAAATGTGAAAGACTAGTTGTAGCTGCTCGGTTGGCTGTTTTTTGAAATGTTTGCAAATAATTTAAATTATTTATAAAACCAAGTAAACCAAAATTTGGGTTGGGTAAGTTTTGTGTATCAATAAACATTGTATTCAGCATTGTAAAGGTTGCTGAATGCTGTCTGAGTCAGAAACTCTTGCAGACACACACTCACAAAGTACACTGCTTCAAGGTTACAATTAAAATTTTTATTAACATTGTTTAGTCTGCATGCCTCAGAGATTAAGGTAGTATTTTAAATTGCTTTTATGTTTGCTTTGCAATAAAATGTTTCCTCAGCAGCAGATTGACCAAAAATCCAAAATCTAGAATTTGTTCATGTTTAATAAAATGTTAACAATATTTCCAGTAAGTTCTGAATGATCAGGGCAAAACCCTAAAAAATGCTATTCTATGTTCCCTACTTGTTTATGTACTTTTTAAGATCTTTAATATATCTATTCAAGAAACAAAAACAAGTGATTAATAATATGCAGTGACTACCTCTGACCATGAGGTGGCAATGCTTCTCTTTCCTGTGAAACAAGATGAGATTGATGTGACTACGTTGTGTGTCCCTGTGTTTGTGTACCACTTTGTGTGCTGTCTTTGTGTTTCGTCATCCACACATTACCAAGAACGCAGACCAATAGCATCATGCCCATAGGCTGAGACAACAAAGGAAAAGGCCATTCTCTGTAATGGCTACAATAACAGGACAAAAGCCCGTTTTGCAGTGACTCTCTGTAAGATTGAGCCAAAAAAAATAAAGGTGTCTCAAAATAATATGGTTTTTTTTGTTGTTGTTTTGAAGAAAGGGTTAATCTGTATCCAAACCAATACATATGTTGCAGTTGTAGTCTTGATCTGCCAGATTTATATAATTATCCAGTTACTGTTCAACTCTTTATACAAAAAAGGTCCCTCTGGTGAGCTCACAGGTATTTTATAGTCATCTATTGATCATGTGATTAGCCGCCCAGCAGGGTCCACCCACTTCATGTCCAGTTAAGAGTAATAGTTATTGAGTAAGCTGTCAATGGTAAAGAAGGTCGTTGACCAGAGAAGCCTGATGATGGAGAACCAGGGACTGGGGTACCAGCAGCAGCATTCACCCTGACCTTCACCTTTCCCACTGATTTGATTAGACAAACCAGCAGTTGGGTTAACCCCCCCACACACACACGCTTTTGTGATCACCCATTCATCTCTCTCCACATTAACCCAAGTCTTGAGCACATGAAGCTTAGAAATGGGCTTTGTGTTTCAGTACAGGGGTTGGTACATCCATTAAGGCAAATATCTTTCATCCTGCGGGTGATGATGCAACATGAGAGCAATCATTCCACATGATCCAATCTTAGTGGACCACAGGATTAAAGTGGGCCCTCGGGCCAGTCCTCATGTTTATGTGTTCCTGTTGTCAATAAAACAAACTTAGCAGCTTTATGTCCCTTTGTTTGGTTGTTTGTTGTCCTAAAGCTTCACTCAAAGCCACTACATGCATAAAATATCCTTAACTATCTGTTCTGTTGGGGTTCAGTCTTGACAGAAGAGGATTAAACAGAGTTACAAATGTGAATGTTCAACCCTGAGAGGAAAAAAAAACTAATCAAACAGACCTAAAAAAGAAAAAAACCCTAAAGCTTGTACCTGAATAATTCAGCTGTTTTCTAAACTACGTCTAACTTGAAGACTGAATTTCTATCACAACAACTCTCGCAAAAGTAGAAGTGGTTGCACTGAGAATCAGGAACTTAAATGCTGGATGCTTGTCTTGCAGGATTGGGTGAAGCAAATGAGAAAGTGAATATAAAGTCTCCTGGGACTCTTCTGAGGAGTCCAGGTGACTAATGGAGGTTGAGTTTGACAGCATAACGGTGACTGCAGGAGAAGAAAAATATCAAAGCAAGTAGATTCAAAAAGCCACTTATTAAGCTACAAGTTAAACAATAGGCTTTTTCAGACATGTCAAATAAAAGTATGTTTGAAAAATATAACAGAAGAATTACAAATTCATGGTGTTGCTGTGATTAGAGACAATTCAAATATGAGACAAAAATAGTGACCTGTAAAGTTAACAAACAACAGCTGAACTTTGAGTTTGAAAAATTCCATAAATTTAATGTTAAGTATGTATTTTCTATGTCAAGTTAAACATTGTGTCTGTGATTAATGAAATTAAACAAGATGTAAAATCTGCATTGTTCTCAAAGCTTCCAGAAAGATGTCATGCTTCTCATATAAAGGTAGAGAGGGAATCTTTTGCCTGCTAAGTATTCACCTAGAAAGACTGAAAGACAGTTATGTAGAACAATGTGCAGTACTTTACAACTAAGCTGTTATAGAGTAAAGTTGGATGCAACACCTGATATAATTCATGCATTTGTTATCTAGGTAACCCAAAGGGAGTCTGCAGATATAAAGTAATATCAATGTTTATGTCAACGTTTATAGATGGTGTACATATATTCTGTCAGTTTTGATCCAAATTAGGTTGTTTTTTTAATGAATAACTTGAACTGAGTATAGATCACAGCAGTAGGAGGAAACAACATTGCATTTGATAAACCTTTAGGACAAACTCTGAAAACATCAAGCAGTAAAAGAGTATTGCTCTCCTTTTGGAGCAGCATCTGTTGTTTGCTGTGTGAGAGGCATGTGGTCAGGCTGTTGCACTTTTATGTTCACTATAATGTCCTTGTGCCAAGCTGTTATTGATCATATTTTAAATATAACCATAAAAACTGAATGTTTATGGTTGAATGCATAACCCCTAAAGCTTATTTTGAGTTGTGTCAGCATAGCTTGTTCTGCATGCAGCAAGGGAAGTGCTTCTGGAGAAAATGTTTGAAATACTGTACCTTTCTTAGCCTTTCCTATGGTTGTTGTACCAATTATCTGGATTGAAATAGCTCTGATTTTATTTTTAATTCTCATAGTAAACTCTACAGTACTGCTATTGCTCAAGAAATCTGCAAAAACCATAGCCTTAATGAGCTACTTTTCAGCCACATATTTTGACTTATTTCCAAACAAGAACAAACAAAAATATGTGAAACACAGCTTTTCACACACACACACACACACACACACACACACACACACACACACCACACACACACACCACACACACACACACACACACACACGCACACACACACACACACACACACACACACACACACACACACACATTAAGTTGCAGTACACATGGGCCCATAGAATACTAGGAATGCAGACAGATGTAAATAAAGCTGAGTGCAGAATGCAAATGCAAAATAAATATGTAATGATTAGAGTAATGATCAGCAGATGTCTTACACTAATTGCCAACTGAACTGAGCTAACTTTGGCTTTTCTTCACTGTGAACTTGTACAACACTAAGTTGTTGTTTAAGGTCACACTGGCAATTTCAGTCCTAAAATCATTCTGTTGTTGCTTTGCACCTGCTCCACCACAGAGGGTTATCAGTAAATGCCTCTCATCCAGGCACAACTTTGGTTTTGTTGTTGAAGTTTATTATGTGCCATCCGTTGGATCATAAGAAGTGAAAGGAATTTATTGCTGGTGAAAAGAAGCAACTAACTATGAAAGTCCAGAGTTGGATATTTTTTCAGCTGTTGCAGCTTTAAGGATACCAAGGAACAGCTAACAAGCTTGGAACCATCTCCACCTTCTAAACTATCTCTATGCACAAACTTTCCATTCAGCTGCCCAGATGACAGCTGGGCAAACACTGACCCCATGTGTGCCCCCTTCCTACAGCTTCTAATCTACCCCCACCCCCACCGGCTTCCTATTTGGGCCCCTTTGCTCCATCAGAAGGCCCCTTTTTTCAGAATTTCAACAAACCACCTGATTAGTCAAACCATGGGCGTTGATGCCCACCCAGGTCCATGATGCGTGGGACTCAGGGCTTTGAAATAATGAGGAGCTCTAGAACACACTGAAATTCACCCAAAACCAACACCCGCATCAAATTTATTTATTTATTTATTTATTTTGGGGGGGGGAGTTTCATAAGTGTTTTGGGGTTAAAAAGACTAATATCAGCCTAAGTTACCTATCAAACTAAAACTTTTCTGGTCATTGAACAAAAGTCTGCATTTAATCAAAATTGGCACAAACAAATATTTAATTTCGAGATGCATGAGCAAACCCAAGATCTCTGCTATCATTAGCATCTCAGTGAGTAAACCATCCACATGGTTGCAGCCAAAGCAGTATTACCACCTTTATTGCCCCAGTGACCTGAATCTTAAGGCCCTCAAGATACTTACTCTCTTGTTTCCAGATTTATAAAAACATCATACTATGGCAACCCACTACACTTTAAATCTATCAGTTTATAATCATGATCATTTATCAAAGACCAAACCACCAGTTCATCTGATCTGGTAAATGTACTGGAATAGACAGTATTCAGAAAGCACCGACAGTATAAACAGTTAAATTATTCCAGTGCAGAATTTGACTTTTAACTCTGGTAATAATTTATGTTAAAAACCAGCACTTATTACCGACAAAGTAGTATATTACATAATGGTGTACCAGGAAATCTTATCATTACCATCTCAAGGTAGGCAGAGTTTCAATGAGGGTAAAAATGACACATTTAAAAGAAAAAGAGCATGTATTTAATAAACTGACAAAAGGAAATCATACTGCAGAGATCCAGTAATGATGATAACACAATAGTAAAGCACTATTATTCCAATAAAGATGGGTCAATACAGAAACATACATGATAGAAATAATATAAATTATTCTTATTTTTAGAGGATATTCCTTATTGAATTTCTTCTTTAGCCCTGGGCCCAACAGTGAACTCATCCCACATAACTTTTCTGGCTAGATAACACTGGCAGAAATCTTAGGAATCTCACTTCTATGGTCTAACTTAATTTCAGCTGATAAAACAAAATGCCAGTATATTGTTTTAGATAGTATTTAGTTTTAGATTTCATTTCCAATCCCATCTTTAGAGGATATTGTCCTGTCTTCACACTTTTCACGATACTCAAATCCAGTGAAGGAAAAGTGATTCTATATTAGAAACATTCTTCAGTCCTCTTTCATGTTGAGTATGTATGGTCTCTTCTAGTATTACTTTTTACCTTGTTGCGCTTTTGGTTTTGTCTTTTGTTGTTATGTGACCTTTCATGTTTGGAAAGATTCTTATTTGTAAAATTCAGAATTATTATTATTATTATTATTATTATTATTATTATTATTATTATTATTATTATTATTATTATTATTATTATTATCTTACAAGGACAGTGGGACACTGTATTTTAATATTTTAAATATTTCTCAGCCATTTTGTTCTCCATGCCCCTTCGCCATTTTGTGTTTTTGGAGTTTTGGTCTTTTCATTCCCTACTTTTATGGGGTATGAAAAGGAGCCATCTGCCCGGAGAAAGTTGGTACCAGCCACACATCAGTTCATACCCACCTTGGAGATGTTTTACACCCGCTTTGACAACCAAATATTTTAAAGTCATCTTCTATGAACTATGTATAGACCACAGTAAGGAAATGTGGGTAAGTGATTCCAGTAACTATTGTCGAAAGCAGAATGTCTCTGATAACAGTCAAGTGGCCACGATCAATAGGAATATTGCATAACATAAAATCTTCTGAAAAAAATATATAATTCAATTGAATTATTTGTGAGATTTAAACATTTTTATAAATATTCACCTCTACAGTTGACCAAACTACTTAACTTTTAAGATAAATCAATGTAGACACTATGTGTTAAATAGATTGGTTAAAAAAACTGAAGCATGATAGCAGGGATTGGTAAAGGGTTGAATTAACCCAGTTCTTTAATATCTCTATGACACATGAAACAAAACCTTGCTAAGTTTTTGAATGTTCCATCTTATTATGCCAGTACAGCATAAATGTATAAATCCTTCTTTTAAGTGCTATTCTGTCATCTTTTTCAGCTCCAGACTTAAAGTAAAAAAATGCTTTGAGATGTTGACTTCACTCAGGTGACCCACCTGGTGCTCTCTGCTATTATTGCACCATTTACAGATGTTGGTTGTAAGACTATATTTTTTCAGAGGGATTGTCTGTTATAAAAATCACATCATAACAGCAAATCTGCCTGAGCTACATAAATCCATGACTTGAATTAAATATCAACACTGAAATTGAATCTATGACTGAGTGGTTTCTCCAAATAAAATTGCTTGATATCACCAAGTTCAACAACAACAACAAAAACAATCTAAATATTTGTTGATATGGGCACAACTTATGCTCACACTTTCAGAAAAAAGACATTCTTTAATTTACAGATTATACAGTGCTAATGAAGCCTTTACCCAAGCTTTATCATCTCTGATTCATCCTGAGGCTGTAGTCATTAACCATTAGTTTTACCAGAAATATATTTTTGCTGCAGTGGACCCACCTGCACATCACCTGCCATACCTCCATCCTCTCCAGTTTATGCTTCTGCTGCTGGCATAGCAACTGCTGGAGCCATTCCTGTCCCGGGTGTGGACCCACACCCTGGGGTCTAATTAATACAACACACTGTGCATCCATATGGCTTCCTCAGGCAGAGAGAGAGAGGGATAGAGGGGCAGGGACATACAACATAAACTGGAAACATTCAGAGTTGACAAAATTTTTTCCAAAGCAGTAGATAAAAAGATACTGCAACCTGTCAATTTATTCCACTTCTATGAACTTAGCTCTGTTCATGGGAATAAAACAGGAAGCCTACCTTGGCAAAAAAAAAAAAAAAACAAAGATTTTTTTGGTTGGTTGAAAATTCTATACGTACAAATGTTTGAAACAAATGGCTTGTAAAACCCATCCTTTTTTAATTTATTTTCCCATAAAAAGACAAGGCCACACATTTAAGTGATGGAACAAAGCCATGAAAACATATCTTAGTCCTTGAAAGGCTTTTTCCATGAGTATGGATTGGAGATGAGGGTGAGCTGTTGAAGAAGGACTGGCCAGGGCAACAGGCAGAAAGACAGATGATAAGCAAATAACAACTGAAGAGCAGCAGGTAGGAAAGAGTGAGAGTGAGTCAAGGAGTGTTTTGTCACCCAGTGCCAGCTAAAAATAACATATTATCATGACTGTAAATGCAAAAATTTTGGAGCTTTGACAAGAAAACTCTATTTCTATTTACTTCAAAATAAAAAAAACAACAACACTGAAATCCATTTAACTTCCCCAAAACAAATTTATAACCCACTAAAGTTTTTCTCTTTTTCTGGTTAAGTGCACGCACATGAAGCTGGGTGAACAATGTTAAACATCTTTCTCAATGAATGGTCAACTGGTGTAACTATCATAACATAGACCAGAACATTACTCACTCCTTTGTAGACTGCATTTGGTACAAGTATTGGTATTAACAGCATTGTGAGGCAAAAACAGCTCCTGAGGTCAACACTGTAGAATGATTGGCTTCCTGCATCAAAGACAATGAGGACAAGAATTACGGCCAGAGTACACAAGGTTTTGTAAAGAGACAAACTGGTAACGGTGAGGAGGACATTAATACTGTTGTCAGGACAAATGAGGGGGCACAGTCGTACATGTATAAGGCACAGCAACTGGAAGAATGAGTTGATCGAGCAGCTGAGACCAAGATTTGAATGTTGTGCCATTTGCTGAAATTTTGGTCTGCTACGAGGTGAGGTGACAGTTTTGTTGGTGTTGAGTAGAAAAATGCATTTGCTGCGGTAGCTTTATGGCTTTAGTATAGTTTTAATAGACCATTTACATTGAGTGAAGCAGACTTACAAAAAACAAACAGTATGGGATCTTCCTGAGGAGCCTTCATGGTTCTGTGGCATTCACAGCTTAAACCTAAACTGTGTCCTTTTTTGACAACAAATCTAATAGGAATGGACCAAGCATGATTATTCTAAGTTGTTTATTATTTTAAAAATAAAAATGTAAGTAAACTACAGTATAACATAGTTATTAGCCAGGGCAGCTTAGAGAACAGAACTGCTATGTGTCTCAAGGTCAACTTGCCTCTTTATCTTTTCTTACCTAATGTTATTTCTGAGGAAAATTAACATGATATGAGTGAACTTTAAATTAACATGAGGTTAGCTCAAAATTATGAATATAACCAAATACTTTAAACTCCAGGAATATATCATAAATTATGATAGAATTAAATCTTTAACCAGCTTAAAAATGTTTTGAAATTGTAATATATTAGTTTGATTTCCAGTCTAAAACCACTTTTTTTCATTTTGCTTTCTTTTAAAGTGCATGTCTTTTAAAGTTCCTAATTGTTGACCAACATGGACTGAGGGGGTGTCTTTCTACTCTTCTGGATGTTATCCCTGCGCCTGATGCATATAAAAGCAGCATAGTATTTGCTTCACACTGGAGGACTCATGCCCTCTTGGCAATTTAAGCGATGCATTTTAAGGAAACTCTGCACTCGCCTCAGTCTCTACAGCTTCCATCCAGTACATACAGGAGATTGTAGATTCAGAATATGCTTTATTGGCCAATGTTGGTACAAACAAACAAGGAGTTTTAGTTTAGTTTCACATTCTCTAAGCACTCTGACATTAAATATAAATATCTAACCAAATGACCTCCAAAACAGAATGCAATGTTTGGACCTTTGGATAAAAATTCAGCAGCACTTTGTCTGCCCAGAAGCAGTGTTACCACAGCCAAACCATAGAGTGAACAATTTCCCAGTTTCATGATTTCCATGCAGTGTTCAGGGCCATAACACTGTGAAATTAGCAAATGCTTCAGGGTTCTTTTGTGTCTGTTGAAAACATTTCTGAACACTATTCTCAAATGTTCAATTTAGCACGTTTCCTTTAGAGAATATTCGGCATGGTGTTCATATGTCAAAAACAATCACAGCGGATATTCACATTATTTCTTTAATGATATGAACTTCTGAAAGGAATTTTAATGCCCTACTGTGAAATATTATCTCAGATTGTGTATGTGCAACCTCAGTGTTTATGATTTAAACCTTAAATAGACAACATTTCTCCATCCCCTTGTGTTTTCAAATTTTCACACTTTTGGCCATGCATTGCCACCTCCTGTATTAATTGCTCTTACTTCTTAAAGATAAAGCTTGAATCCTCACACCTCCATTCTTTGCTCCCTTTGTTCCACCCTCATTCTTTCTTTGTCCTGCTCTGCACATCAGTGTGCACACAGGGGATGCAACATCTCTCCCCCTCCCCCTTTCCCATGCTTTACCCTTAACCCTCCTTTTTCTTTCTTGATGGAGCACAGGCACATGGTATACCTTAACTAGTAATCGTGTGTGTGTGTGTGTGTGTGTGTGTGTGTGTGTGTGTGTGTGTGTGTGTGTGTGTGTGTGTGTGTGTGTGTGTGTTTGAGTGATAAATGAAAAGAGAAAGGTGATGATAAGCATCCATCTCTGCATGTGGGCTCCACACTTATTGCCAAAAGAAAAGGCCACCCGATTTATCTTTAAATACATATAAATGTATTATAAGGTCAGCCATCCTGCCTGCATGGTCATCTGCAACACAATGATTCCCTCGGCACACATTGCAATCACATCAGCCCTCCTTTTCTTAGAAACAGTCACTCCATTAATGCTTTCAGTGCCACGTCTCCCGTGGCCTCAGCATGTTAATGCTCACATTCTCCATCAGTCACCCTCCACCACAGGACAGTCCATCTTAAACCAGAGCCACAGGCAACAGCATGGGGTAGGGAAGAAGTGGCAGAAATGATAGTATAATTTTCAACTACAACAACCCTTTCTTGAAACATTCAAGAACAGTCTCACAGTTTCTGCATAATTTACACAACACAGTTTATTTGCATATTTCCCTTGGAAGAAATATGGTAGAAAATGGACTACATCACAGAGATTTTATTCAAATAAGCTATTTTGTTTTCTCATTTTTATTGTTTCTCTGTTTTTGTTCAAGGACTTTTCAACACACAGTTAAGAACAAAGAATCAAAGAAAAACAACCCTAAGATCATTAGACCAATGCATTACCTATTGTAATGCATTTCATGATTACATAATACAGAAATGGAACATGCACAATAAATGTTTTAAATAGTGTAGTTTGAAAAAACATGTTTCTTTTTTGTAAATGAGGTGTTATGTAAAGATTCTGTGCTTGACCTTTACAAATACAAATAAACACATGGTACATCAACTTTGACTCCTTAAATAGGATACATCTATTACAAAGCCTAGTCAGTACCTTGATGCCATACATCATCAGGCTTGGGTTCTAGTGTCGCTTGAAGATACACAGATGGTGGACTGCTTTTTTAGTTATTCAATAAAGGATAACAAAAAACACACTTTCTAGGAGATGAAAATACAGGACACCCTACCCTCTGTCAGCTAGTGTTACTCCATTTAGCTAAAAGAACTTCAGTGAAATGCTTCTTTTAGCCATCTACTATTCTCTGTTATCAGTCTCAGAAAAGTGTGTTCAGCTCAGAGCCTTCTATTTCTTAATCCTCAGTCAGTCTTTGGTGGGTTTACATTCATAAGCAGAGTCTAGTTCTGCTTCAGCTTTTTTTTTTTTTTTTTTTTTTTTTTTTTTTTTTTTCTCTACAGATGGTCTCACAATTGCGTCAAGCACCTTCTGATACATGGTAAGATTTCCTCGTGGATGCTTTTATGGTGAGCTGGTTAGGTCCTGCTGCAGCAAAGTATCGCCAAACCATGACAAGTCTAGCTCAACGTTTCATAGATGGTATGAGGTTCTTTTCCTAGAATGCAGTGATTTGCTTACACCTTGTTAACACTTATTGTGGGTCCCATGATATAATTTTAGGGTTTTTAGGGACTTCTTTTTGCATTTTTCATCCTACTTTCAGGGTTAACTTCCTTTGATGGCCAGATCTGGGAATATTAGCAGTTGCTATAAATGTAGTCGAATTGTAGACTTCCAGAAAGTGGATTGGCTAATTTCAGATTATTTAGGGATTTCTTTATATTCCCTTTCAGAGTCTGGAAGGAGATATAACTTTTCAGTTGTAATTCTAATAATATTATTGCTATAGAGTCAGAATATCCATCCATCCCATACCTGTCTATACCTGTTTGTTCCTGCAGGGTTGCAGGGGAACTAGTGCGTCCTATCAGAATACTATTCTACATTAAAATATCCTTTCTAAATCTATTCTTCCTCAGAGGTTGAATAGAATAAATCACTATCAACTCTTGGTATCATGAGGCGTAGAGTACTGCAAGCTGTTAAATGTAATAGCTGTTATCACACAGATATCCATGAAGTCTGACTCATCAGAAAAACTTTGATAAGCTATTTTCTTCTTTCCCTTTTGTTCTTCACCACAGGACTGTCCATCTTAAACCAGAGCCACAGGCAACAGCATTGGGGTAGGGAAGAGTCTCAATTGTAATCTTTTCTGTATCTCACAGAAGCGCCAGACTCTGAGATGTCCCCGACACTGAAAAAGCGGATCTTTTTCACTCTTTTGCTCAAAAGTTAGAAAAGCTTACAGAGTTTACACAATTAACCTTGCACTTAATAAAATACTTATGTTAAAGTGTGATTGTGCTGTGATTAAATGGCTCTGTTTTCCTATTATAACTTAGAAAGTTTTGCTCAGTGCTCAAAGAAAAGCTTGCAGACAGCAGTTTTTTTTTCAGATAAATGTCTTCTATTGCAAACCATAAAACCTTTTTCAAATAAGTCTGATTCAAGTGAATACTATTAAATTGAATGTTATTTTTTATTTTTATTTTTTTTTTTTTTACAGTAAATGCGGATTAAATGCACACACAGACTGTCACACAAAGACTACTACCCACACCTTGAGATTGGCATTAAAAATGTGAAACAGGAGCTGACAGGATGGTTTTTATTATATGTGATGTGACTGGAGGGATGTCACCTGGGAAGTACGTTAAGGCAGAGGAAATCTGGAAGTAGTAAAAAAAGAGGAGGGAGAACCAGTAAGAAAAACTGTGAACATCAGAGGTAGGCAAATCTGACTGGCTTGGTCGCTCTGACCTCTGGCCCCTCTCTCCCTTGACTGCTCCCTTTGAGCAGCTAAAACACAGTCGGTGTGAGGAGCCAGAAGACATCTGTACCCCACCTTATTGTCCTGTGGGACCTCCTGGGAGATTGTGGTCTCGCTCTAAATGCTGTGGGGTCATAGGGAACTGGGGCCCAGCTGAGCTGGTCCAGTTGGGGATAAGGTTTCACAGCTTTGGTCTCAAATGTTGTGTGTCTGGGAGTTTGTTGGTGTCCATATGAGGAAGAGGGAAGAGCAGTTTAAGGGGTACAACTGTACTGATATCTAAAGAAGTGACATCCTGGTGCTCCACAACAGTGGTCCTCCACAAAATACATCTCTTTCTTCCCATGCAATAAATAATTTACTAACCAATGGTGAAGCTATCCCATGTTACCCTGTCTCAAGTGTTGTTAATTTCTCTGACAGTTTCATTGTTTGTACTTACTTTATTTTTATATCATCTGAGCCGAGTGAGTAAGGCTCTATACATCTGATTTGTGACATAAGGCTGACTTCACTCAATGAATCCATGCTTGAATTTTCAAGCCCATTTGCTCAATTCATCATGACTGAACCACTGAGATGCCTTAAATGTGGTTACAACTTCAAAGAAACTCTTCCAAAGTTCCCAAGGTCAAAGAAACTTACTTCCTTAATGTCTGTACGCTGTGAGCGCTTGAATCCGAAGTCAAATTCCTTGTTTGTGCACACATCTTGGACAGTCAGATTGATTCTGATTCTGATTCCAATACAGAATCAAACATGGTTTGCATAATTGTATGATTATATAAACAATTTAAGTAGGTGGTAAAACTGAAGGTGCACTAAAAGTGAGCATACACCAGTTGCTGGGAACAACTAAAGGTCCCATGAAATCAAAAAACAGCATACATCAAAAGAAAAACTCAGAAAAGTGTTGGTCTGTGTTGGGTATCAGTCTTGAGTTTTGCTGTGTTTAATTAATTAGGTTGATTTCTTTCATTATAAACTTTCAATGTATACTTGTTTTCTTTTTGGTCTTATTGCATTTATTTAAATCGTGAAGTCAGTCATTTGGAGTTCAGCTGCAAAACCTAAAGCAGTGAGAATTCCAGGTTTGAAAGTGTGAGGCTCAAACTCAAAATCAAACATGGACTGAGGTGGAAAAACAGCTGATGGATGCAGTGACAAAGCATTTTTAACATTTTTTTTTAGTTTGTGTGATGACATATATAAAAAGCACAGCTTGCACAGCTATCAAGATCACAAAACAAAATAGTCTGCAAATCCTACTGGTTTTGTACCTTTCCTCTGGAATACATACTAAGTGATGATGTTACAATCAACTTAATTGTGGTCAAATTCCAAGTTAGAGTGCCAGTTATTATTGTACTCACTGACAAACCTGCAATCAAATCATTATTGTTTTATTATATTTGGCTTTAGATGAGAACAATGTTTTATAATACAAATGGACAGAAGTGCTACATGATGATTCATTAATCAACCCTTTCACTATTTTGTGGGACAGCCATGTTGCATTACTAACTTGGAAACTTTTCCAGTGAAAATTTTTGACATGAAAATCCATCTTCAGAGTAAAATGTAAATAAAATTACTGACCACAATAATCATTATTTCACAAGCTTCTGTCTCTGAAGCTAAGTCAAGCTTAGTTTAGCTTTGTTGATCTTACGTCATAGACTTGCAGTAGCTTCTTCTTGTTAGATCCTTGTTATGTTGTTTCTCATGTCAAGAAGTTTTTGTTATTGATATATCCTTAGTATGTTCAATTAGAAACCCTTTGTGTGATGATCCTGGAGGGTGTGGCTGGGTTCATGCGGCTCACACACCTGACTACAATCACCATCATAGGCTTCTGGAGATTTAAGGAGCTGTTGGATGACCAGACTGACTGATGATCACCCTCTGTATTAGGGTCAAGCACCCTGTGTTTCTCCTTAGGTTACGTCTTGATTATTTGCCTTCCATTTGAGCCAGTTTAATCTCTGCATGTCCTACCTGAGCTTAACTTGTTTCTCTTGTCCTCTGTGCCTCCTAGGTTGAAGCTCATGTTGGCTTCCAACCCCAGATTCTTTGAGTCATTACCTCCCCCCGACAGATCTACTCTGGAAAACTCACCTGTTCCATAATCGTCCTCTGCAGTCACCTGCCCGCTCTTCTATGCTCTGTTCAATCTCTTTCTAGATCTCAAGTCTCTCCCTGTAAGACTCTCTGTTGACATTATCTATAGCTACAAAAACTTTACTGGAAAGCTCAGCCTTTAATTTATGTCTCAGTTTCATATTCAACTACCAGGATCACAATATCCTCCTCTGCCATCTTCCAACTCCTGAACACTAAACTCACTCCACCTAACCACTTCTGTTCTTCTTAGACACTGCCTATCCTCGGGTTCTAGAAATCCTCAAAGCTATGCACATTATCTTTGTAAATCTATGCACATTATTTTTGTAGATCTGTCAATAACCATTTTACTATTTCTGCTCCCTGTCTCCTGAGTGATTCTGCTTGTGGGTTCGGAAACTAACCTCAAACATAACACATCTTGTGTAGCATTTTTTACATTTCCTAACAGCCTCCAGCTTCTGAAGTACATTAAAAAATGATTTTAATGTAGGTTATGCTTTACCTTTTTTCAGTTGACAGTAGATTAAGATATGACTCACTGTATTGATGGGGTATATAAAGGGGCATTATCTTTTCACATCTTCAAAATGGGAAGGAAAAAAAGATATGTCATTCACATGAAGCAGATGTTGATCTTAAGTCACCGACATGCTACAAAAAATATCTACTTGACTAAAACTAACCAATATCTACAGTTTAAAAACAACTGCAAAAAATCAAGGCTGGATGAGCTCTACCATGCAGCATGAGGCAGATGGTTACTGGGTTTTAAAAATCTAGGCTAGGTTAGGTGTGTCACTAACTGTAGAGGACATTGTCTGTGTTTAGCTCAATAGTTGCACATTAGTTGCACATTGCACACAATGCATTTCTTGTCTTTTTTGCACTCAGTTTTGTATCACTGTATTTATGGGTCAAATGAAAACATTCAATTTGAAAATTAATTCTGAATCAACATTTTATTGTGGTCTTGCTGCATTCCATACTGGTAAAATATTTAATACTAAGAGAAAAGAAATGACAGTCAAGACAAGTCAGAAACCACAACAAAAGGTAAACCTCCTTTGGTGTGCTACCCAAGAGAGGAAGATATAGAAGCAACTGACTTGTATTGGACTCTAGGCTTGTCTCAAAGTGCAGTCATGCATTGGGATTTAATGTGATTGTAAGTCTGGCACCAAACCTAATTGACCAGGAGATCTGGGGCTTGTGCTCGATAGTCTTTGTCTGGTCGGAAGGCTATGAGTTAGTGTGCCAAACAGCAGAACAGAAAGGTGGAAAGGAGGGAGCACCATAAAAGTGCATTGCATTGATCAGCTGCATCTCTGTGGACCACTAGAAGAAAGCGATCAAACACAAGTTTTTCATGTAAATTACTTTACTTTCCACAAGGCACACAGACATGCAGACAATAGAAGACCAACACAGGGTTTATTATTACTAGAGCTAGTTTATTATCACCGATATTGTTTTTTTCTTCATTCAGTCTTACACAATGAACCCTAAAAACAATACAAACCACTAAAAATGTTCGTTTTTTACATTTATACATACACACATACAGTAAATACAGTATATGTGGATATGTATAGAGATTTATAATTCAGCGTTGTGACACCCTGGTTTAAGGAGAGTGTAGAAACAAAACTCTATGGAAACATACAGTGGAGATCCCTGACAATACTCTGAGAACACTGGTTAAAATGTCTTGTGTTGACCTGAATCAAACTGTGGGTAAAAAGCAGATATTGGTAGTGACCTCAGCAGACAGATGTACAAGACAGACTAGCAAAAAGAAAATCTGTCACACAGACATGGTTATGTATGATGATGAGTTAATTATAAAGATTTGTGTCCCCTTCAATTCATAAGTAAAGCTGATCACAGACAGATAACACATGAAGGAGCTGGAAATGCACAGTGTATATTTTCTGTGTTCAGTTTGGCACCACGTTTGAACCCTGTAGGACATAGTAAAATAAAACTGCATAGATGGAATGAAAGTTTTAACTTTTTGCCACCAATAAGCTCAAGCAAAGATCACCTAATAACCTAACCTTGTTGGTAATAATCCATTTTCTCTAATGGCTTCATACTACTGGAAGTAGAGACAAAAATGTAATAAGTTTAAATCTTACTGCTAACAAATCTAAAGTTGAGTTTGCAACTTTAACAATTACACTAACCTCATAATTTGTTCGATTTTGTGCATATAACTCTTAGCGAGAACCCTAACAGAAATGGGTTAGATCAGATCAAATTTCCTTACTCCTACGAGTTATGTTGACAACTTATTGACATAATTTTCCCCTTTAAGGCATTTTTTAATTCTCTCGTTCCATCTTGTGTAGCAAGAGTAATTTTGCTATTTTATTATTTAATAGCTGTCTCAGTATTCAGTGTTTTTACCAGGAGGCTGTTATTGACTTTAACATTTGATTTTAAATTTAAAGGACAGGTGTTGTGTAGTCGGTCACACTTGCAGAGCAAATTCTGCCCAGGAGCTCTTTTCTTGTTTCTGAGGCGTGGAGGGTGGCTTTAGCTCATGTTGGTAACATCAATACAGCCCAGACATTCTCCTCAAGCAAAGATGTGTGTGAGGAGAAATGAACACAATGTATTTTAAAAAAGGTAACAAGACTGACAGGACCTCACCCCAAGACAATCGCGAACAGGATGCCAGATGGGAACAGGATGAGGATAAGGTGATCATCAGATGCCAACAAGGGGCAAGACAGACTTTGTCAACTGAAAAGGTCACTCAGCCTTTTTTCATCAATACACACTATTAAAACAGATTGACTGACAATGTGAGACAGGACCATCAATAGTACCATACTGAGATCACAACATTAGTTTGCTATTATTTGGCTGAATATCACAGTGTTACCATCACAATTCCAATAAGAATTAACTAACACTTTTTAATTGAGCTAAAATAACACAGTTGCCTTTTTGTTTTTTTATTCATATTTTTTCCATGCAGATCTACTGTAGAGCTTACTTTGCCTACTACTTTTAAATACAATGGATTTATCTGCCTTCATGAGAGAAGTTATGTAAAAATATAATACTGATCTCAAACATTGAAGAACAATTACTGCAAATTACTATCTGACAATAAAATACTGAGAAAGTCTTGAAGTTTTAAACATGAGCAGTGTTTTGGGGGTAAGATGGGGGAAATGTCTCAAAACAGGTAAATTCATTGGAATTAGAAGCAATTCACAATCATATCAAAGTAGTCATTTGGCAGCAGTTTGATTAATCTCAAGAATCATTCAAGGAAAAGGGGTGACTGAATTGTGTGTGAGCTTGTAGAAAAAAAAAGTTTTTGAATATATCAGGTTTCACACATCTGTGCCACTGAGAACAGAACTACTTACAGAAGTACCAATTTAGCCAGCTAAGCCTTTCTTCTCTCCTTCCTACTTGATCTGTTTTTGTGTTTAGATGATGCTTATTAGGAGAGAGATAGATGCTCAAGGAAAATGAGTTTGAGCCACATTTCATCAGCTTATTCAAAGTGAAAAACCCTGTGAATGCCCAGCCCACAGGGCTCCATTTTTGAGAACCTGAGGGTGAATATAGTGATTTAATGATTATATGTCAATCTTTTTATTGATTGTTGTGTATAAAAAAAAAAAAAAAAAAAAAATCTAAACTTTTTACAATTTTCTAAAGGTCAGTTTAACTTTTCTCATTTGCATTCTAAACCTGAATATATTTTATTTATGCCTCAAAAGACGTCACAAGGCTACATTTTAGATTACTTTAAAAAACATCTAAATTGTTGTTGTGAAAGTTTCTGTTTATCACATTATTTTCCAAAGGCTGCTGTATAACCTGAAGTGAAAGCATATCCCTCCTTTGGCGTGCTATGGAGGCAGATGAAATATTTTTTTCTTACAAAAAAACAAACTTATATAAACTCATTATTCTCCAGATTTGTTTCTTCTTTACTTAAATGTCCAACAGAAATAATTACACCTCACAGAAAATCCATTTGACTTGAACATATTACAAAATTATGGAAGAAATCAAGTTTGAGTTATATGAGCAAGGATCAATGATTCCTGAGCATACAATCTCTCACCAAAATTCAAGGTTTGTTGAACAAAGACGGAAAAAATGTGAACAGAGTGTAAAACAGTTTAAACAAGATTAATCACCACTTTCTACTTAAGGTGTCAGCAAGAGTCATAGGGTATTCTTTGCTGATAGAGTAACAGCATCGGTCAGTCTGTGATGACAGCTCTGAGCAGCCCATTAAATCAGACAAGTTCTAATGTTATTCTGCAACATGACAGCCTGACCTATCAAAGTCTAATAGCACAAACATTATCACCACTGAACCAAAGACCCAGTGGATCAGGTTAAATAGTATGGCACTCAGGCCTGTCACATCCACATGGGTGGGCAATTTCCTGCAGGAAGAGATTAACCTTCATTTACAATGAGGGACAGGGGAACTAAGTACAGAAGAGAATCACACTACTCATATCCCTAGTGAAAATACTCCCAACAGAGGTTAAATCAAACACTGATTCTGGCTGCAGGCAGCCCTGGAGGGAAAATATCACATTGGTGGTTAATAAATGTACATAGAGGAGACATTTAGCTTCGACATTTGATCAACTATTTTGACAGTTTACTGCTTTTCCCCCCTAGCACCTCCAATGTGATATTAACAATTAAGTACAAGAAATATATGCAAGAAGAACATCTGCAGAGAACTGAGTGTACATTATTTAAAAGGGATACAGCTAGAGACGATCTATAATGATAACTGAGATGGTGAGCTCATATACAGTACAGAAGTGCTGGTTTGCATAACATTAAAATGACGGCAGAGGGGACTCATACAACTCTACTTTCCACATTTTTGGAAAACTGTGTCTTAAAAGGATAACTTTTGTTCCACTGTTTCCCATTCTGAATTATGAGAAAACTTTTTCTTTATTTTCCTACTCTTATAAATAATCTGAATTTAGTCAAGTTAAGGGCATAAGTCAGTCTTAGCCAGAAAGGAAAATCAATAAAGCAGTCGTGTGGAATTGTGTGAGTTGTACATGTCACCCACTTTTTTCTCAGTTTTCTTGGCACAAATAAACCACGAGTGAGAGAAAATAAAGTAAAAAATGTGAAACACATTCACATCCAGAACAAGAAATTAAGCATGAAGTGTTTACATAGTTAGTGCATGACATAAAGGTCCTGAAAAGTTCTCCCTCCATTTGTGCGGCTGAGTATTGTTTTTGTGTTTGTATATGTACTAAAATTCACTACTTTACTGTTCATATTAAATAGTTTCCTTTATTAGGACCTGAGAAAAAGGCCAATAACAGGGTTGAGGTAGGTAACCAAAATGCATCTGTGATGACAGAGGGTATTGAGCTGCATAGAGAGGCTCTGTGATTGTTTAGCGACACAACAATCTCTATATGTGTGTTTCATTCAGCTAGCTCTCTGTCTGCAGTCATCAGAGTCTAAAAAGGCAGGTGATCCTGAAGTGTTGGGAGGGAGAGGGGTGAGCAGCTATGGTGGTTTTGGGCAGAGTTACAGTAGGTGAGCAAGACATGGAATATTTTTTCTACTGGGCACCAGATGTGTAAAAGGCTACTGTTTCTTTAAAAAAAAATTCCAGGTGATATAATGCAAAAACAAACAAACAACAAAAAAAATATTGAAAAGTGATACAGCAACAAATATTCATAAATGATTTAGAGATACACTGCTGTTAATCTGAATTGTGAAACATGCAATTTAACTTTTTTTTCTTTTTTGGAAATGCATATTTGGCTTTCTTTTTAAATATCAATACCAAATGTGTACTGTGGACAGAATAGTTGGCAAAAATGCACATTTAGGTTCTGGTTTTGATGAGGGATCAACACCACTCTATCTGTTACTAAGATGTATTTATATGCTGTTTATCTACACATAAAACAAGATCAGTGATGGTGATGGCTAAATTTTGTTCACCTATCACTACCTCCTCCATTATTTTCTGCCTTTAAGATAAGCTTAAATAAGCTAAGATATATTAGAGCCAGCCAAAACACGCTACCCTGCCATACAACTATTCATCCCCCTTAAACCTTTTTAAATATGGTCACTTTACAACCACAAACTTCTATACTTATGATTGGGATTTTGTGAGCTAAAACAAAACAAAGTAGCATTTATTTGCAAAGTCAAAGGAAAATAAACTATGGTTTTTAAATTTCTTTAAGAATAAAATACAGCCTCATACAGAATGGGGAACAGACCCAACAGCTCAGGGACAAATTTGAAGAATACTTTTCAGATTATTATTTGTAAAGAAATTTTAAAGCAGTGTATCTATTTTCCACCAGTTCATAAGTTTACATTATTTTGTGTTGTTCTATTGCATAAAATCCCAACAACATAGATTGATGTTTTTAGATGTTATGTATCAAAAGGGACAAAAACAGAAAAGGGTTTGAATACTTTTGCAAGGCACTGTAAATAATGTTCTAATGTTCTAAGATGCTGCGACTGTTTTTCACTAACCAGTGCCAAAGAGATCTGAGATAACTAGCTACAGTTTTGTTATGTTGATTCAACTTATTTGATTCCAAAGAGAAAAAAAAAACAGATTAAAGAGCAGCATTGATCGTCTCATCTTCAGCCAAAACTTACTAAAATGTCAAAGTAGCCATTAAAGTCTTAACACCAATAATTTTAGAAAAATAATTTCAACTTTTTCTTTATTTCTTAGTTAATAAATCCCCCTTATCTGTCTGAAATAATTTAATCAATTAAAAACAAAAATATAGACTATTCATCACTGCACCAGCTGCAGTTGCATTGATGATATACTGTTTCCTGTTTAATTTGACAATAAATATCATGTCTTATTCATCTTCAGTACTTGCAAGGATATAAACAGCAATGCAGTGTATCTCTAATGACCCCTTTCTTACACTCAACCTATCACTATTGACAAATGTGACCTTTAAATTAAAAAAAAAAAAACATGCAGAAAGATAGCTCCCAGCTTAATTCATACATATTTTTCAACACATTGTATATAATGTTATCAGTCTGCCAACTTGCATGAGGTACTGACACTCTACAAACATCATATTCAGCAACAGGGGGGAGAAGCCAGGACTTCACAAGGGAAGAAAAAGAAGGGCTTTCATTATGCGATAAAAAAATAAAACAAACTATTACAACAACAGTGACAACATTAATTTTGTTATCTTGAGGTAGAACAATAATTTCAGCATTTGGAAGTGCTTTATGTTGGATGCTCTTTTGTCCATTTTTACGTCGTTAAGAAGGAGAGGAGAGACGATTATTGACTTCTGAGGTAGAGCAGCACCCGATGTTGTAGTTATGCAAACAACTGGTTCCTCCAAATTTGTCGCGTAATCGTGAGCACAGAGGAAGGCAAAGTCACAACAACTTCCCACAACACATTCATTCCGGCTGAGGTAGGCTTTTGTCCACTTGTAAGGTTCACACAGCCAAGTCTAGAACCTGTATGAAGGCCAAGAACTCATAAAAATTGTTGATATTACTGAAACAAAGTCCTGAGACAGAAGATATTGAATCCCTGGAAGAAAGTTGAGGTTTTCTGAGTACAATGGTGGAATCATTGGTGATTAACAGAAGGCAGCGAGTCTTTGACATCCACAGATACACAGAGATAAGACCAACTGATAACCATTTCTAAAAGTGGGTGAGAAGGTCAGAGTGTAGGTATGTATGTGCATCTCAAAGTCTAGTCTCACAGAAAAATGTGAAATAGTCACAAAACCCAGAAAACCTTATCTTTATACAGCAGAACAAAGCATTTTATATATTTGGGGCCATCCAGCTAAACGTTTGTATATAGCACCATCCACCAGACCATACAACATTCACTCATTTTGGGACTGTTTTATGAAATACTGTGACTCTGATTTTGTAGGGTTTTTTTTGCAGATTTGCACAGGAAAAACCCAGCATAAATTGCACCTGTGGGCACCAATTGATTGATACAATTTTGTGACTATTTCAGATTTCCCAGTGACAGTTCATATATAAACATAAAAGTAAAGTTTTAACAAAGACATTCAGGGGTCTCTATTCTCTGTGCTGCCAAACACCATAAAATGAACAAAACACTCCAATAAACCGTCCCAGATTATCCAGAACCTCTTAACTTACCCATAAAAAATTTATTTGCACAAAAGGAAAGAATACTTTGAAAAGCAACACTTGTCGACCTGAGTGAGAGAAAAGTCTAAGTGGACACTAAAAGTGTCGAATGTGAATGGGCCTTCATACATGATTAGCCTTGGTCCGGCTGAGCCACACTGGCTGAAGAATGGTCCTGAAATGGTGTCTCCCTCTCTTCTACAAACTCATCCAATGGTATCGTAGACAGCTGGGTGTTGTTCAGTATGTAGGAGTTGGACTAAAAACACAAGTAAACAAAAGTTACTCATCAAATACCAACACCTGCTAAGTTCAGAAACACCACAATATCCACTTTTTCAAAATGTTACTTTTTTCAGACTGTCTTTACTGTTTTAGCTTAATATATTATGTAGTTGTTTAATCACAATTTGATACGTCTTTTTCAGTACATAAAGGATTTCTTATAAGGGAGGCTAAAAAAGTTCAACTTAAAGCACCAAGAGTGAAAAAAGTTTAAGTGTTAAATTAGGCTGTTCTTAATGACAGTTATGGATTTGTTTTGGTCACCTTAGACATTGTTGTTTATAACATTTAACAAATAGCAAGAAAGATATATATATGCACATAATAGCTACAACTCTATGTTTTTCCAAGCATTTTTTTTAACCATATGCTTACTTTTGTATTATTTTTCTTCTGCTTTATTACTTATTATTCTAAATATAAATCAATAATTGACTTCTTCAATGGTTTTTCAGTATTTGTAATATATTTTGTTAGTGCAAAGGACCACTACTTTAAGTCTAAACCATAGCTCTCTTTGTCAGCACACACCATGCAGCCATCTTGTGTGTTGGGTTGAGTGAAGAGTCTCTCGAGCTCATTGCTGTCGACCACTTTCTTCCCTGCAGCGCTGCCATTGACCTCCATCTCTCTCCTGGCAGCCCCGTTGAGCCCAGAGGCCCCCTGAGAAGAGGAAGAGGATTCCAGGACTGCGCTGTGCCCTGCCTGGGGGGTGGCCTGAACTGTCTTACACATCATTAGCCTGGAGATTACATCAGCACACACACATATAACACACTTTACTGCTGTATGAACATTAACCCTAGAAAATGCAGGCAAGTTGATTTCACTGTTTTTATTTGTTGTTGGAGATTTTGGTTCTGACCTGCCGCGGTAGCTGAACACAAGGAAGAGCACACAGAAGACAATGCAAGTCACACCGATGTGGATTCCAATTATGATGCCAGTGGTAGAGGTTTTGCTCTGTTCGTCTTTTACACAGTCGCATGAACCGTCCAGCACTGAGAAAAACAACACGCATTGATAACGTAAAACAATGAGGTAACTTGGTCATTTCAGAAAGATGAAAATGAAAAGAATCATGTGCATTAGTATTGAAGTTTATCAAACAAAAATATATACCAGATTTTTCCAGTGCCTCACGAAGTGAAACAAATCTAGTGGTAGCATTCCCATCTCCGTGTTGGTTGTATGCAAGCAACTTTATCTCATAAACCATAGAAGAATCTGAAGAGATTAAAACATGGAAAAAGGCTACTCAATCAGATGTTCTAACAATTTATTTTTAGTGGTAAAAACATTTTCACAAGTTTTAGCCAGAATATATTATTGTTCAGCTTTTAAATCCTGTGGACTGAGTTCTAATATGTAGTCATTTAATCCATATTAAGTTTTGTTTCTCAAGAAGGAGTCTTTTTGGCAAGAGAATAATTTAAAATGACAACCTGATTGAGAGATTCTGGCATTGGGAACATTATATTTTCTTTGACCTTAATTTTAAAAGCTGTGATCCTCTCTACAGTGATAGATTACATTTAATGGGTCTATAAAGAAAACATAATACCACTGTGTGATGGTGTGAAGCAGTCTGCACATTTGTTCATTGACTAAAACAGTGCTTATCTCATAACACATTGAACAGGAACCTAAAACTAATCTTAGAAGGAAAGAAAAACAGAATATGTTTCCTAATCAGTAACAAAACTATTAGGTAAAGGACATCAATGTGGCAAAGAAGTTCTTTTTCATAGTTTCTTTTTACTCAGTTTCTGTTTTTCTTAGAAAAAAGATGTAATTTTCTGTTCCCACACTTTTGCTTCTGAGCACATTAGATTACTTTGTAGTACTGTACAGTACATTAACTACCCTCATCCTGCAGTTAAATGGAGGCTGAGCCAAGTAGGAAATACAGCACAAAAAACAAAATAATAACAACAACTGCCTTGAATACCATAAGAATCAGTCTTTTCAGACAACATGCTTCCAAAAGTTAGGTTACTAATTTACTGAGATTAATTGCTCCTGAAAATATTATCGAGTGACATAAATTTGTAATTTTAATAATTATTTCTTCAGAAGACAACTGGCTAAAACAAAAACATTGAGCTTGGCAGTGGTGCAGGAGTACAGCATGCGACCCATGTTTGGAGGCCTCAGTCCTCCATGCGGCTGTCACAGGTTCGAGTCCAGGCCTGCTGATTTGCAGAAAATCTTCCTCCTCTCTCACAACCCACTTTCCTGTTAATCTACTGCCATATATAGGCCACCAGAGCCACAAAAATCCTTTTTAAAAACATGACATGGAAATTGTCATGGAAAAAGCAGCCAAAGTCCTAAGAAAAAGTTTGATTACTCGCATAAAATCTGGAGAAGTATTGCTCTTACTGACACCTTAAATCTGGCTTGTTGAAAGAGAAAATATGAAGAATTTAAGGATGTCGAAAGGTATTTGCTCATCACTTAAGATGTTTTTGTGGCAAACACCAAATGTCTGTCTTTGTCAATCATTTTTGGCAAATTATCTAAAAACTGTCACAGTTTAAAGATATTTTGGCATTAGTTTGCATGCCAACAAAACAAAATCTCTCAGTAATGTATCATAACTTTTATTTTCTATGACACAGTAGGTCTCACCGAGCTGAGTGATGTTGTATTGAGTAATGTTGCGAGGGAAGGGGATGGGACCAAGAAACGATGGTGTGTGGGCTCTCCTGTAGTAGAGTCTGAAGCCTTGATGTTGGCCCATCTTAGAAGAAGATTCCCACGTTACTTGTACAACACTGCTGTTCAACACTTTGGTGAAGAGGGAAGGGGGAGCGGGCACTGCAACGCAAACAGCAGTAGATGAAAATTGGTTGAAAAGAACTAGAAGACTATTTTACAGCATGTAAAAAACTAACAAAAACATCAAACCTATAAATAATCGGACTTTCAAACAACGATGGAGTTGTTTGTATTTTTCTGGCAATTATCCTTATGTTAACTTTGGTCTTTTAATATTTAGAAAAAGAAAACAAATGGTAGTGATCAAAGATACGCCAAAAATAATAATAATAATAATATTTATTATCTACTTTGTTTAATAATCTTTGTAATTGGCCTCAAGCAAAAAAGTTGATCTGATTTTAACAAGTGAAAGTCTGAAGCCAAACTAAACCAGATTAACAAACATTACAAATGAGGTTTAAAGTATTAAAGAAGTAATCCCAGAGTAATTGGTCCAGTCCTGCTCTGTAACATGCTGCAGTAAGTGATTTTTAAGGGTGAAAAATGAGCTTTCTCTGTGAGTCAAACTCACCCTCGCCATGAGTGCTCTCTGCAACACTCTCTGATGGTTTGCTGGCTCCGTGGGATGTGTAAGCTTTGACGTAGAAAGTGTAACTGGTGGAGGGCTCCAGGTCGCGGATCACCTGCTGCAGTGTCACCTTACTGACTGCCTCCTCATACTCCATTTCCAGTGGATCTGAAAGGAAGAAGATAGTGGAGGAAAAAAAAGCTGTTTTTAGAAGAAGATGATTTTGAAAGGATTGAATTTAGCAAATAAATGGTTAACGAAATGAAAATGATTTTAATTAAAATGAGAAAATCTAAAAATAATGTAGAAAGATTTTTATATATATATATATATATATATATATATATATATATATATATATATATATATATATATATATATATATATATATATATAATATGTGTGTGTGTGTGTAGATACTGCTCAAAAAAATAAAGGGAACACCTAAACAAAACAGTGCAACTCCAAATGACACACCTTTGTGAATCAATGTCACCAGTTAGGTAATAACACTTTAACACTTATTGTGAATCATTTTCACTTGCTGCTGTGCAAATGGAACATACAACAGGTGGAAATGAGAGGCAATTAGCAAGACAACCCCTATAATAGAGTGATTCTGCAGGTGGTGACCACAGATCATTTCTGTGTTCTCCTCCTTTCTGGTTGAACTTTTAGTCTTTTTCATTTTGTCGGTGCTGTCGCGCATAGAGGCATCATGAGGCAGTTTGTACAGCCCACTGAAGTTGCTCAAGTTGAGCAGCTAATCCAAGATGGAACATCAATGCGAACGGTGACAAGAAGATTTGCTGTCTCTCAGCACAGTGTCCAGAGCATGGAATAGATACCAGGAGATAGGCCAGTACACCAGGAGACATGGAGGAGCCCGTAGGAGGGCTACAACCCAGCAGCAGTACCATTACCTTGTCCTTTGTGCAAGGAGGAACAGGAGGTCCACTGCCAGGGCCCTACAAAATGACCTCCAGCAGGCCACTAATGTGCATGTTTCTACTCAAACTGTCAGAAACAGACTCCATGAGGGTGGTATGAGGGCCCGATATCCAGATATAGGGCCTGTGCTTACAGCCCAACATCGTGCAGGATGATTGGCGTTGGCTAGGGAACACCAAAATTGGCAGATTCGCCATTGGTGCCCTGTGCTCCTCACAGATGAAAGTAGGTTCACACTGAGCACATGTAAAAGACGTGACAGAGTCTGGAGACACCGTGGAGAATGTTATGCTGCCTGCAACATCTTCCAACATGACCGGTTTGGTGGTGGGTCAGTCATGGTGTGGGGAGGCATTTCTTTGTATGGCCGCACAGCCCTCCATGTGCTAGCCAGAGGTGCCCTGACTGCCATAAGGTACTGGGATGAGATCCTCAGACCCACTGTGAGGCCATATGCTGGTGCAGTGGGCCCTGGGTTCCTTCTTATGCATGACAATGCTCGGCCTCATGTGACTGAAGTGTGTCAGCAGTTCCTGCATGATGAGGGCATTGATGTTATGGACTAGCCTGCCCGTTCCCCAGACCTGAATCCAATTGAGCACATCTGGGACATCATGTTTCGGTCAATCCACCAACACCACATCACACTACAGACTCTTCAGGAGCTAACTGATGCTCTAATCCAGGTCTGAGAAGAGATTCCTCAGGAGAACATCCGCCATCTCATCAGGAGCATGCTCAGGTGTTGTCGGGAGGTTATACAGACAAGTGGAGGCCACACACACTACTGAGCCTCATTTAGACTTGTCTTGAGGAATATTCACTGATGTTGAATCAACCTGTCATGTTATTTTCTACTTTCATATTGAGTATGAATCCAAATCCAGATCTCCATGGTGTAATAATTTTGATTTACAGTGATAATTTTTGCGTTATTTTCTTCTCAATCAATTCCACTGTGTTAATAATAAAGTTTTTCAATGAGAATATTTAGTGAATTGAGATCTAGGATGTGTTATTTTAGTGTTCCCTTTAATTTTGTGAGCATTGTATAATGTATTTTAATGTATTTTTTGTTATTAATGTCCATTTTCCTGGTTTTACAAAGGTTCTTCTGTGAGTTAATAGGTAATCCAGATTGGCCCTGTGAGTGTGACGATTCGATGATGGGATAAATTGTAGGGGTGGAGTGAGTGGATAAACGGGGTAAACAGGGGAGTTAGACAGGTTACAGCATTTTTATTGCATTTAATTCAGACACACCCAGCCATAACTGCTATCTACACCCATTCCTCAATCTAGTGGGCCATACGATCTGCTGGTAATTACAGCAGATCCTACATGTTGATCCTCCCCGGGGCCCTTAATTACCCATCCCAGAGAAATGCTGAGGTTAACATCCATATATGGCTCTCTCACTCTGACACACACACTTACACTCATCCAAAAACTCACAGCCCTCAGTCCTGGCAATGACGCATGTGTTTGGTGATCCAATGTGCATCATTTTAAGCCTAAATTTAATATGTAACTCCACACAAATGTCCATATTACAATGTCCCTTTCAATAAATTGCTCTTATCTTTACCTCACATAATGAACTTTGGGGAACAAACTGGATATAAGCATTTACTAATGTGTTTAAGATCAGCTTGAGTTACATTAATGGTTTATTTTGACAATATTTCCAATCAATATGCACTGCATATTATACTGTATGTCAAAATACTTGATTTACTGAAACAGAAAATTGTTGGGGGGTTTTTTGCTGGAAAGTAAAATGGAGCCTTCAATATCTAACCAGTTTTTCTTTTTTGGTTCTTGAAATTTGTGTTGTGTTCACCATCATACATCTAATGGCTCTGTGTGTCTTGGTGCAATATCACACGTTTTCCTCCCTCCTACACTTCATGTCAAGCTCTGAGCTGAATTAAAATGCCAGTTCAGACGATCAGACCAGTACAAGTCTCAGATATAACTCAGCAGAAGTTACAGAAGTTAAAGAATGACCTTACAATATTGTCTCTACATTCAAAGTCTTTGGGTTCACTTTTGATGCAAAAATAAAGACAGAACAGGTCAAGTAGACTATGGCAAGTGATGCATTCAGTCTCAGTTTCATGCATATTAAGTACATTTTGTCAAGACTCCCATGAAGAGAAGCTCCCTGCCGAATCTCTCCTACATATGCGAAAGCATATCTTGTGTTCTTTGTTGTAGCCCAAGGTGCAATTACATTTGCTGTGTTGAAAAGATGCAGCCACATGTGTGCCAGAGCTCATCTGGACTGGATATCAGTGTTTCCTGAATATGTCTAAAACTACTTAAAGCTCTAAATTTGAAATCTGATCACACAATAAATCATAGCTATTCTCAGTGTAAACAGAAGCTGTCATTGTGACAAAATGAGCCTTGACAAAGGTAAACGACAAACACAAAATCTGGATTTCTCTAGTTTGTATCCTTGGGATTGGGGATTATTGGTTTTAATATCTAAAACTATTCTGTAAGTTTAACAACACAGAAGATGTGATTTTGTTTGAAAAATGTCCCTTTAAACTGGAAACATTTAATTAACCTCAAATTCTCCTCAAAATCTCTAAAATCAGCATGTTGTGAGAGTAGAAAGCTTAAAAAAATACTTCCTAAAAACAGAAACAGAGTCATAAAGATTATCTAAATGAAATATGAGAGTTTTTCACACATTACATTTCTTGTCATTTATCCTAATGCAATCCAGATGCCCTACCTGATGTTTTGCGAATATGGAGTACATAACCGATGATGTCCTGAGTATTCTGGTTGGGCTCCCTCCAGGACACCTCAATGGTGGTAGGGGAGAGGGCCTCAGCCTGGACGTGGGTGGGTTCACCAGGCAGTCCATCAGCCCATAGCACAGTGAGACGGGCACTGGCCTGAGTGGAGCCAGCACTGTTCTCAGCAATGCACTGGTAGATGGCCTCATCCTCCTGGCTGATGCTATATATCATCAGAGTGCTTTGAGAGCAGAAATGGCAGCAAGGTGAAGAAGTAGGGAAAGTTAGAAACAAAAAAAAAAGATGGAAGAGTTTAGTTTCTAGAACTGAAAACTCGATTGTATTATAACACCACTCATTGTGTCACAGTATTACATAACATTGCATTTCAACCGTTTTCAGTGCATGGCACAAGTATTCACACCCCTTAAACTTTTTCGCATTTTGTCATATTACAACAACAAACTGATTTACCAACACAAAGAAATGTATAATTGATGTGACGGGGAAGGGATACATGTTTTTCTCCTTTTTTTTATAATAACTGAAAAACTATGTATAAAAAAAATAGGTGCCATAAAATAACATTTTTTGGGTGTGTCTTTTCCAGCTTTGCATATCTAGACGCTTACATTTTTGCACATTATTCTTTGTAAAAATGTTCAAGCTCCATCAAATTGGATGCAGCACATCTGTGAACAACAGAAACTTACCACTGATTTCCATTTGGATTTAGATCTGGTCTTTGATTAGGACAGTCTAACGCATGAATATGCTTGGAGCTAAACCAGTCTATTGCAGCTATGGCTCTGTGTTAAGAGTTGATGTCCTGCTGGAATGGGAACCTCTGTTCCACTCTCAAGTCTTTTCCATCAGGTTTTCTTCCTGGGCTGCCCTTTATTTAGCTCTATCTTTATATACATTTTAACAAGTTTCCATTTTCCTACTAAAAAAGGCTCTTCTGTTAACCATAACAGAAGAGCCCTTAGTGACATTTCAAAGCTTGGTATTTTGTTTCCAACTAAACCCTGTTTTAAAGTTCCCCAAAACTTTATCTATGACTTGTCTGGTGTGTTCATTGATTAATTCGGTTGTTTTTATTTACCAATATTCTCTCACAAAACTCTGAACCCTTCACAAAGAAGCAGTTTTATACAGATGCTACAATACAAGTTTTCATTAAGAGGGACCAGAGTAAACAGGGGCTGAAACCAAATGAATGCCACAGCTTTCTTTTATATTTTTAGTTGTAAAATGCTTTTGAAACACAATTTTTGAATGCATGTATCTTCAGTATAATAGAAAAATGTATAATTTTAATTTCACTTTACACTTAGGTACCACTTATGGGTGATCAATAAAATAAAATTCTTATCAGTTTGTGGATGTAAAAAGACAAAATGTAAGCGGTGTATGAATATTTTCATAAGGCTCTGTATGTTAGCATTTGCAAAATACCACCCCATTAAATGAGAGCAGGTGAAAAATGTGGTCCCTGACATTCCATGCTTTAATTTAAGTTGTAAACACACCGTTTCAGTGCCACAACAGCACAACTGCAGTGCTTGCTGCCTGATGGCAGCCATGATATATAAATAATGTTGGGGTACATGAGGACAAATTTCCAGGTGAGTCAGAATGCGGACTACTGAGGTGTGGACCAGTTAAATCTATCATGTTGATGTAGCGCCAATGTCATCTAACCTTGTTGAATCACTCAGTGTTGGTGTGCATACATTCAAGAGTTATGGCACTGTGTGTCATGTATGCTGTGCTCTGAACAATTTGGTGGCTCCTTGCAGGGGAAAAAAATGGAAGCACTGTCATACTGTGCTGTGTTATGGGCATATGTTACATCAGAGATTGCTCTGAAACAGGTGCAACTGAGGAAAAAGTTTCTGACGGCGACTGTGAAGCAACAAAGTCAAATATCTTTCTGGCAAGAGCAAAGTGTCTCGTATCAAAGTGTTATTTAGTATTATAAAGTGTGAATAGTTACATATAGCACCAGTCAGTAATTTACACTAACTCACCAATTCCAAAAAGAAAAGTCTAAGAAATTTTTGTCTTGTTAATTTTAGATATGTTTTTGCAACAGTATTATAATTGGTTGGGCTGATAAACACAAGAACAGTGAAGAGTGTGCACATTTAAATTTATTGTATATTTTTTCTAATAAATACAGGGTCAGAATTTTATGTACAGGGTCAAATATGTAAAACAGATACACCCCCAACAGTATTTTGTTAAATCTTCCTTTACAAATTATAAAGAAACCAAATGCTTTCTGTAGTCATAAGCAAGCCTACAAGTATTTTATTTTCAGAAAACATCTGGATTGTTCATGTTCATAATGGCTAAAATTGAGCCTGAAGATGTCTGTTATGGGGCAGGCACTATTTTCTTTGTCAGGACCCTCTTAGTCCATGCTAATGATAAAATCATTTTTGTGACAACGGTACTGATGTTCCAGTTTTTTTCCAGCTTATGATATGGTTGAGTCTTGATGGTTAGGGTGTTCTTAAAAATTCTATGAAAAATCCATATGAGGAGTTATGATGGGTTTTTCCAACAGAAAAATGATCCTAAATGTATACCAAAACTGAAGTTGGAAAGGATAAAGATGGGTAATATTAAGCTTTGAGAATGGCTCTAACCTCAACCGTACTGAATGCATACACTATGCATTATGTTTAAAAGGCAGCTTTGTTCCAGGAAACCAAACAATTTAAAACAGCCCTACAGATTCTGCCAAAAGCAATGATCAAATATCCAGCTAACTATAATAGGATCTTGTTGATGACAAGCTATTAAGGCCTTTTTTATGGTTCTCTTTAACTGGCGTAGGGAGATCCATCTAAAAATTTCTGGAAGTGTATGAAAGTATTTAAGCTGGTATGGAATATTTTAAAATCAAACTTCTGCAACCATAGGGTATATGAAGCACCTAATTCAGATTTTTAAAAGTTACTTAAGTGTTACATTGTAGAATCAGTCCACTCTGATTGAAAGTGTTCAAATATATCAAAAAAGGACAAAATTAATGTGTTCTATGCTAAAATACACACTACCATCACTTTTTAAATGGGAATATTCTGTCATAGCTCGGATCTGTTATAGTATTTTTTTTTTCTATCAATAAAACTGACTTGTGACAGCACAGTTCAGATAAAGCAAAACAAAAGCTAAAAACGTCTGCATTTAAACAAATGTACTTAATATATTTGCATCATGTCTTGGGAAAAAGTCAAGGATACGGCATAAAATATAAATGGGACATTATTTCTGTCAAATGCACAAAGCCTCTGCTCTGCTGAATGAGAGCAAAGAGATTTGTGGCACAAATTTCTGTGTGACAGACAGCAGTGGAATGCATGGACCATCTTCACTCATGCAAACTGCATGCATTGTCTCCTGAAACTCCCCTAGAATCCAATACATCTATTCAGGGTTTCAAAAAATTTAATTTTCCTGCATCAGAAAAACCTTTCATCTGCCTGTGAACACATGTGATTTCATGTACCAATAGACACACACATGCACACACACACACACACACACACACACACACACACACACACACACACACACACACACATATATATATATATATATATATATATATATATATATATATATATATATATATATATATATATATATATATATATATATATATATATATATATATATATATATGCCCCCCACTCTCTATTGCACTGCTGCCACACACTGCTCTTTGTCCTCATGCTTCTATCTCTGCTTGGTTGCCTTCCCACTCACATGGCAGGTATCCTCTTAAAGAAAACATGTATATAAGGTAGCTTTGTATGTGATTGTGCACAGACATACACAATATATAGTTGTTTATGTGTTCAAGTTTTAAGACAAGGATTCACAAATTGCTCCTTGTATTGAAACATTTTCAATCCTATGGAGGTGAAGGTAATCTATGATTTCATAAGTTTCTTTTCTCTATTTTAAGCCAAGGCTATTTCTGCCTCATTTATTGTTTAATAAACAGAAGAACAAATGCACAAAGCACAAGCAAAGACACATGAAAGAGTGAGTAATATAGAAGTCTTATTGAAATCAAGCCGATGCCAAAACCTCCTGATCATGACATTTTAAAGACTTTGGAGGGACTTTTTATGAATGAGAAGCTTTAAGTTTAAATAGGAGAAGAGAGTGCCACATGACTTCAGCTTCTCAGAGTATGTCCCTAATCTGTCACTTGCTGTTTGTAAGAACCTGTCTAACAAAATGTCATCTACCTTTGATGGACGGGATGCATTCTTGGAGTGTTAAAACAAAATTTATCAAGATGCCATGAACTTCCACTGAGAAACAGCACATAATTTATGGAAAGAACAGCATGTCAGCCTTGAGGGTTAAATTTCAACACCTCCTGGATCTGGAAAATGGGGCGTGAGGAAAAAAGTGGTATCTCAGGACTCAACAGCAGAGTATGGTTCAGTTTCTGGGTCAGGTAGGTATGATGGAGAATTAAATCATTCTATTTCCTTTTGAAAATGGATGTGCTGGGACACAGTTATGTGCACCAGAATAGGCTGCAAGGTGGAACAGCCATTATTCCACCCAGCCTGCCACGTGGATTCAATCTCTGTAGTTATCAAGTCAATAAGGTCCAACCAATCTCACCTCTGACCCTGAAGGTGGCTGTACACCGGCCCTCAGCTTGCCAATCAACCATCACATTTGTGACAGCCTTTCATATTTGCGATGGATAGAGTGTTTGATGGCAGGCAGCCTGACCAGATGCCAGAGAAGCAGGAAAAATGAGGAGGCCCCTTGGGAAGGACTACCGGTGCCACCAGGGCTTGATGGGCCCCCTGAGTGTGTGAAAGGAAGCGGGGGGAAATTTTCTGCTTGTTGACGAGGTACAGTAACATTTGAAAGTTTGTGACAAGCCACAGACCTGTGGTCATATCCTGCTGAAGTGTAGCTTATGAAATTCCACACGTGGTGTTAAAGATTCTTTTACAACTTGTGGGATGAAAGTTTAAGCAGAAATGAACATTCATAACATACAACAGAAATATATTGCAGTACTTGTGGGTAAAATAGTGATTTGTGTAAAACGTTTGGGACAGGCATCACACACGTGTGTCAGAAAACCAGTGGAAGTGACATACTGATGTTGATATTGGTGCTAACTTAACAATCAATGTATCAATGTATTTTTCTTCAAACTCTAAAGGAACATGTTCAAACACGGTGGGTATACAGTTTATATCTGCAACTTTCACTAAATTTTATATATGTAGAGGCCATATTGGATACTAACTCAAGGATGCCCAGTGATTTCCAACTTTCCCAGTTGACATTAAACTTTATGGGCTGACAGGAAATTCAGAAAATCTGACTTTTGAGTGCAAAGAAAATGCACTCAAAAGTGCATTTTTTTTCACACAAAAAAATCAATGCCACTTGTGTTCATATTTATACATTAATCTGTGTTGTTCATGTAATTAAACTGGATCAAAAACAATGGTGAAAAAGTGAAAATAAGAAGTGTACGAGGTAAAATATTTTAAATATCAAAACTTTATCAATTATTTTGCAAAATTCTGAATGAATAAAAGAATGTATGAATGTATTTGCCTATACATCATGAAGAAACAAAACATTTTAATTTTTGTGGAAAACAAACCACATAACATAAGAAAAAAAACATTATACATGTTTAAAATAATAAAACACAGGATACTCCCCACAATCATACTCCAAAAAAGTAATAGGCTGGAGCCCGAATGGCAATTTATACCTCTCCTAAACAAACATTGATCATATTATAAATAAAGCAAGCTCATTGCTGATTTTTTTTAGATTTCAGAGTTTCTCTAAAACATGATCTTACACATTTTTATTTCCTCATTAAGTTCCTTCCATAATTTAGCTTTCAAAACTGAAACATGTCTGTGTTTTATGTTAGCTTCATGGTTCTCTTGAGACACAACTCAATGAAGGCAGCTTTGCAATTTAAATTATTATTCCAATGACACAGATCACATTGATATGCAACATTAGATCCTGGATGTACACAATGTGTGAGGGACAAAAGGAAGAAAGGAGAAAGAGAAGAAAAGATATGGGAGGTGTAAGGCTGGAATTCAGCCTGTTCACTTGTTGTAAGTGTACTAAACCAAGCTGTCCCGTCCTGACAAGCTGACAGCATCATTTACTCATCAGTTTGAGGTCACTTCACAGATTGACGGATAAGGCAGCGGGTCAGGGTGGAGGGGTAGCTGACAGTGGGGTTTTAGGATCTGTTGTTCAGCTGCTTAGTCTATGTTTACCCTCTGTTGTTTCCAAGCAGCACCCCATCAAAAGGCAGTGGGGCCATTCTGGATTCAGCGAGAGTGAAAAGGAGGGAAATATGGGGACAAAGAGAGAACAGGAGGAAGAGGTGTGGACAGAGGGGGAAGGGGAGCAGCAATGAGCTGTCTGTGCCTTGAGAGGAGGGAAGGACCCAGGGATATGACTGATTATAGGCAGGTCAGAGGTCAAGGCTAATGCCCAGGCCTCATATCCTGATATTGGGGGGCAGGAAGGGATACATAGGGTAAAGAGAGAGAAAACACAAACAAACAAAAAAAAAAAAAAAACAGGCAAAAACATCAAAGAAGGGAAATAAACTTTGAGACTATTTCAATTACAAACTCCCACGTCAGTATGGAAGCAGTTCCCTCAGATGTTGGCCATTAATTAAAGAACATGCCGCTCACACGCTCACTTGGAACATGTTACACATTAATTATTTCCCATCATCGGCAACAGTATCACTTTAAAACATTACCGATTGGCTTTCATATTGTTAGGCTGTCTGATGAGAGATCACAGCATATATATATATTGGCTGATTATGTGTTGCTGCTTTGGAGACATGAAAATGAGGTAAGCCCTGATATACATAATTAGCAATAGCTTTAACAGAGGCTTTGAAAAACATGTTTCATAGGAGCCTGGTCAGTCAGGGCTTACAAATCAGCATGTCTGTTTGTGTTTAGGAGTGTGGGCTGCTACACGTGATATGATCTTTTGAAGTGTGACGATTCACCATAAGCACTAAGTCAATTCTTCTGTGCTGTCATTCAGCCAACTTCATCCTCTCTGTTTTTTAGTATGTGGATTTTAGTATTTGAATGAGCAATAAAGGGCAGCATGCTAGTGATTTTTTTATGTTTGATTATGCATGTGTGTGAAATGAATGAAGCCTTGCACCACAGGCCTATTTGTGCATATATAGACTCACTTGCTTTTTGATTAATGTGCGTACAAACATGAGTGAATTAAAAGTACAATCGATTCTGCTTCCTTTCCTTGTCCAATTTGCACTTGAAGGTCAGTGTCATGGGAAATGGCTAAGGGGAGAAGTCTTTGTATGTGTATATACACAAACTCTTAGTAATTTGAACCACACACCCAAATCAAAATCTTTCTGCAGGGGCTGTTGTACTGCATATCCTCTAATCCTCCACTATCAGCCATAATATAAGTACATAAACAGATGAATACACACATAAACCAGATAACTGTGCTGCCTGAAGCTCTTTGAATATATTTACATGTCATTACTTTTGTTTTAGGCACCATCGATAGTTTAACTTGTGGATGATCCAGTTTGATGTTTTTATTTCCAAAACTCTGAACTTTGGATAAATTCTACAAACCTTCTAACAATGTTAATTAAAATTAAAATTTACTGGAGGTCCTATGGTTAGGCAGAGGAACAAAATTTTAGTATTATTGCCTTTATCCAATGCTATGCTGTGTGAGAAAATGATTGGCCAAAACTGATGAAAAACTCGGCATAATCAAATGTTACTAATGAGGACATTTAATAATAACAATAACTTTATTTATAAAGCGCTTTCAAACAAAGCACTTAAGATATACAAAGAGATAAAAACAGCACGTTAAATACAAGATATACAAATTAAAAATAAGATGAGAAAAGCAATAAAATAAGAACATAGGATTTAAAACATATAGGACAGAGTGAACAAGTGGGTTGATAACTTTGCTTTAAAAACCTCTATAGAACATGCCTGCCTGATGTCTTGAGGGAGATTGATCCACAAAGATGGGGCACGAAAAAAAAGGAATGCTCTCCAACACTTTTTTTTTCTGGCTTTAGGAATTTTTAAAAGGTTGGTATCCTGAGATCTGAGAGCATGAGGTGGAACGTACAGGCACAGAAGGTCAGAAAGATATGAAGATGCCAGACCCATCCATCCATCCATCCATCCATCCATCCATCCATCCATCCATCCATCCATCCCCTAACACACTTATCCTAGCAGAGTCGTGAGGGAGGCTGGTGCCTCTCTCCAGCGGTAATTGGGCAAAATGCAGGGTACACCCTGGACAGGTCAGATGGACTAGCAACAGGTGCCAGACCATTTAGAGACTTGTAGGTGAGCAGCAAGACCTTAAAGTCTGTTTGAACCTGACCAGGCAACCAGTGAAGGGATGTCAGAACTGGAATAATGTTCGCATATTCAAAATGTGAGCAGCTGCATTTTGAACCATCTGCAGCCTTTTAAAATCTAAAACCTTGGTAACCCAGAGAGACATGCATTGAAGTAGTCAATGCATGAAGACACAAACCTCTACATTTTCGAAAGATAAAATTTATCTGATTTTTGCAATGTTCCAAATGTGATAAAAGGATAAAAGGCTGTTCTTGTAACCTCTTTTAAATAAGACTTGAAAGAGAGTTCAGAGTCAAACCACATGCCCAAGTTCTTTATCTTGTCCCAGTTTTCTATGACATAGTTGTCAATCTTCACAACTATGTGAAGACTGACACTAAATATTCAATCAATATTTAGTGCAATTATGTTCTTTACCTCAACTGGGGACAAGTAGTGAAATTTCTGAGGTCCAATGATCTTTAAATATGTGTTATCAGCATTAAAGAGCATCCCTTAATCATTGATAGACAGGCCTCTAGTTCTGACAAGTCAGCACAGTGTCCAATTGTAAAAGGCACGTATAGCTGCAGATCAACAGCGTAACTGTGCAAAGTTACATTAAATCAACTATCTTATGCCAAGAGGCAGAAGATACAGAGAAACTGGCAATGGGCCATGCACAGACCCTAGAGGTACCCCAGATCTCAGAGAGCTCATTTTTGAAGTTAATATTCTGAGATCTCCCAGACAGATAGAATCTCAACCATGAGAGAACATTTCCAGAAACTCCAAAAAATTGTTCAAGTTTGTCCACTAAATTACAGTTGTCCACAGCGTCAATCGCAGCACTTAGTTCTCAAGTAGAAGTACAGTCATTGCCTACATTTACCAATAGATCATTTACCACTTTGATTAATGCTTTTTCTGAAGAGTGGTTTGATCTAAAGGCAGACTGAAATGGTTCCAACAGATTGTTTGTTGACAGGTGTTTAGTAAGCTGAATAAAAAAGCTTTTTTGAAAATCTTAGACAGAAACGACAGTTCTGAGATGGGTCTATAGTTTGCAACTGTGTCAACATCCAATTCAGGCTTCTTTAAGATTGGTACTACCACTGCTGATTTAAAACAGGCAGGGAATACTCCAGTGGTCAAAGAAGCGTTTAATAAAAACAAAATGTCCTAAAATTAACCACAGTTCCTTTACAGCCCAAGCTGGCAAAGGATCCAAAGGACAGTTTGTATCTGTGCTGCATTAATAACACTGGTTAATGCAGACAGGGAGGTAACCTTAGAGTCAGAAAACCCTTGGGCAACACTGGTAGGCAAAGCAGCTAAATAGTCTAATGAGCTGCCCAAAGAGGAAGTTATCTGGATTCTGAATGTTTCAGCCCTATCTCTAAAAAATATTAGGACGTCAAGAGCTGTCAAATTTGAAGAGCATTTGGTTAATTTACTCTCAGTGAGTTGTGACACTGTGTTGAATAAAAGTCTAGAGTTATGCTTATGGTTCATAATGAGATTTGAGAAATAGGTTGCTTGTGCTGTAAATGCTTGTGCTAAGTGCTGATGTTTGAAAAGAGGTCAGAGTGTCTTTCCAAGTCTGCAGAAATACTTCTAATCTAGAGCATCGCCAGCTGCGCTCAACTTTTCTGCAGTTTCTCCCCAGGTTTGTGAGTTCTTCATTGAGCCAGTGCATATGGTTCTTTCTTGGACCTTTTGAGTTCTATACAGGAGCAACAGAGTCCAATAGTTCAAGAAGTGTGTTATTCAAGTTCATGATCAGAATGTCCATGCAAAAATCATGGGTAAAAATAGAGTCCAGCACATCAGGTAGACATATTAATTAACCCTCCTGTTATGTTCATTTCTGAGGTACAGCAAAAATGTTCCCAGGTCCAACTGACCCAGGGAACGTTTAATCATACAATAGTGTCTGAATCCCAAAATTTTCCCAAAAAAACATGTTTGTATCCAATTATTAACTCAATTTCTAACCATTTCAATCAATATTTAGTGCAATGATGTTCTTTACCTCTTACAAATAACAGACCAATGAGTATAATTCACTTGGTTTTTCATTTCAAAAATGCATTTAAATTTTTTTTTACTGTCCACTAGAAAAACCTACACAGGGAAATCAATAGTTATACATGAAATTAACTTATTTAAAATTAGTTTTACTTTTTTCTCTTTTTTTCTTTTTGAGTAGTGACATTTACAAATGAACTGGAGACATCTATTCTGTTCAGGGTCAAATTGACCTGCCGATTTGAAATCAAGACAAATGACTCATGAGGATTTCTACTGAAAGTAAACTTTATTCAGTCACTGATTTTGAACCAGAAAAACTGAAACCAGAAATCAAGTGGCTGTTGATTCACCCTTATAGACCCCAGCCAGAATGAGGACCCTCAATTATGATTGTAACTGCATGTTATCCAGCTCTTCCCACTACTTCCCTAAAGTATGCCTTCCTTCTAGATTAGTCATCTCAAGAATGATTTTCTGTATTGAATTGGGTGTGAGTAGCTCAAGAGCAGACTTGATGTCTTTGATACCAGTTACTGCCATCCTAAGCCCTGGCACTGTCTTTATTATATTTTCTGTATACAGTTTTTCTTGGTGTTTACATGGAGATGAAGACCACTATATTTAACCATTTTTTTAAATGAATGTCTTGCTTGGAGGAACATGACTAGCATTTTCATCATTTGGTTCATAATCAGAATCATCAGACTCAAAATTCACCTCAATACTGTCTTTAGCTTCTGACACATCCTGCTCTATTTCACTGTCATAATCGCAGACAAGTTCCAGCTCTTCCAGGGCTGTCTCCTTTTTATTTCTGCTGGTCATTTTGTGAAGCTCTGAATATGACTAAATCACATGTATCTGCAGTGTGTAGTGTTTTTAGGACTTCATTGCAGAGAATATTTATGTTTTCCACCTCCCCTCCTGAGTGTCCACTCAATGTGGGTGGAGTTTCCCCATGAGAACAGAAAAAGTTTCTGTCAAAAGACATAACACCTGCATTGTTACAATTTACAAGCGAGGTAAAGAGAAAAGGGAAAGGGTATGCATTTGTATGTGTCTGAGTATGTGTTTAAGGTGAAATTAGTCTCACAGTTGCAGAGAAACAAATAGTATTTAAAACTTTTGACCCTTTTTACTCTTCAATTTGACTGCCGGGTCAAATTGACCCGAACAAAATCTATGTACTGTGTGGGGAGTTGTAAATATGTAAAATGAACCACTTTCATTTTATATGCTGATTATGCAAAAGAAGTTTCAAAAAGAAAAAATATTTTTAACTATTTTTTAAAGATTTTTTTTTTTTCACTTTAAAATGAGTCAATTTGAACCACAACATAACAGGAGGGTTAATTTTGAGCAACATTTCAGGGCTAATGAGGCAAGAAGACCTGAGGGGCATTTTTCCCCTCTCAGAAGCTTGGGGTGAAGGAATTAAGACGTCAAATAAAATTAATGAATGGTCTAAAATAAGTAAAAAAAAAAAAACAAAAAAACAAAAAAAAAAAACCAAACAAACAAAAAAAACAAACTAAAACAAGTTTCAGTCACAAATACACTCAGTTCATAGCCCAAGACAAGAACTATGGTATGGCCTTATATGTTGGTCCAGACACTAATTGTGTAAAATTAAGGGAATCAGCTATGTTCACGAAGTCTTTAACCAGAGGTTTATCCTCACAACAGGAGTGAATATTAACCTCCCACTACCACCACCACTACCACTATTAGAATCTTTTCATAGTGACCAACACAATATGACAAAAAAGTCTGAGGATACAGAAATAAAAAAGGTTGTTGTATTTAGGTGGGCGATAAATCATAATGATCACAACCACAACTACCCCGCCTCCCCCCTCTGACAACCTGGGAGAACTCAGAAAGCTGGTACCAGGGGCAAATTTCCAGTAAAGGTAACACTTCACCAGCACACTGGCAAGTCTCTGTTAGGAACATGAAGTTCAGGTGATGAGTATCGTAGAAATCCAGAAGAACATATGTTAGATTTGAAAGGGAACTTGCGTTTAAGAGAGCCAATTTCAGAACTGAAAGATGGCATGCCAGGACACCCGGCGCCATAATGTTTTGACATATGACAATAATTTACCAATAGACCAACAAAATTTTTAGGAACACTATGTTGAGAGTTTTAATAGTTGGTGTGGGTACCAAGGAGTCTAAGACATGATAGGTTCAACATAATCAAGGCTCTTTAGGAGATCCTGCTTAACCAGACTAAAGTAAAGGTTATACTACACAGCTGGTTACAAAGCTTACATGTCTGAAAAGTAATAGAAAAAAATCAAACACATAATATTACCAGTTTCTTCCCTAATCATTAATTTAAATGATCACTTGCCTTGTTTAAATAAGGTCTGACCTCAACTGTGTAGTTGAGGTCAGACCCCAACAACAACTATAAATGCAAAGCATTTGTACACACCTTCATGCACTTTTACAGGTGATTATTCCACTCGGGTCAAACATTTTGGGGATCCTACCACAAGTTTCTCACATTAGTTAGCTGGACTGTTGACATATTCTTCCTAGTGACATAGTAGTTTGTAGGTGTACTTGCTCACAGACACTGTCTGTTCAGCTCTGCCCACAAATTTTCTATGGGGTTGAGATCCAGACATTGTGATGGTCACTCCAAAACCTTGACTTATGTCACTTTCCAGTAATTTTGGTGATATGCTTAGGGCCTTTGTATATTTGGTATGCTAATGGCCACTGATCATTTGAACAATGACCCCAAGGCACTGGAGTACAATTCTTTAAACAGATAAATGCAACTCCCTCAGGCATCTCAAAATTGTACTCAAGGATGACCCAGACTTGTGGAGGTCCAAAGTTCTCTTCCTGATATTTTGGCTGATTTATTTTTCCAATGAAGTCACACAAGGAAGCAATGTGTTTAAGGGGTTTACCTTAAGTTACGTCAAGAGGTGTGCCTCCAATTAGCTGAAATGCTGTGAATCAACTAGTCTGAAGCTTACAAAGCCATGACATCATCATCTTGACATTCATAACATCTTAAAGACATAGCAACCTTGTACCCGTGCATATGAATGTCTATGTTTGGAAAAAAAGTTAAAAAAAAAAAACCCTCAACAGATTTTCACCAACTCAAGTGGACTTCGTGTTAATTTCAGTTTGTTTCCTTCAGAATATTTCTGCAGATAACAATTTCTCTTGCAGGATGCAAGTATGATCCTATGAACAGCATTAAACACCTTTACATCTACATTATTGCAGCCGACTGTGAAAAAGAATGACATTGTTTCATGTTCTTTCCACCTACTGTGCAGTTCAGTGACATGGTGGTTTTAAGATGCTCTTGAAGCTGCTCTGTTCTCCACACAGCTGATTGCATTTCTTGGCCAACCAGCTGAGTTTATGGGCTCATTAGCTAATGGTGGAACTCAAGCTGAGGTCTGCCTCTGTACCCAATCACAGAGTTCAGTTTGTGATGCATGGGATTCATATTACAGCAGGTCATCTGTAACGGAGGGAAGAGGAAAGTAGTAATGCTCTGACTACTCATTCCATCTTTCCAGTCTGTTTCTTTCTTTGCCCATTTATTCATCCTGCAGACTCATCGTTTCTCTCCCAAGCACTCATTCATTTCCACCCATTTTAATTCAACATTTCAGTCAGGCTTCTCATCTATTTCTTTCCTGTTCTCTTTCTGCCTTTAGCATTTTCTCATTCCATCTGTCTTGCTAATACAGGCTAGTAGACGCAAGTAGGAGCGCAGAAATGAATGTGAGGAATGGAGATGTCTGCTCCTTTCACTTACTGCAGTGGAGTGCAAGCATTGATTTTTTTTCTGCATATTTCATTCGATACATTTACTTCATACTTCTTTCATGAAAAATAACAATGTATTTAGATCACTGTGGCCAGGGTTAACTGGGAAATTTGAACTTTGGATGTGCCTTAATCCATAAAAAATTTTCAGTCAAAAGCCTGTTTTAAAATGTGTTTTTGACCTATATCTATGTAGAATTTCAGTTTCCAGTCATCTCACATGAGAATTAGGGGAATGATGGAAACAATGCACATGTGAAAAGATTCAAACCATGTGTTTAAAAAGAGTAGAACAAGAAGCATTTGTCCATGAAAGGTAATCAGTAATGATTAAGTACAAAGTTTTTACAAGTATCTCACATGGATTAATCAAATACCAAATTTTCTATGTTCATTGTGGATTGGGAGTGGGGGTGGGGGTGGGGGCAGTTGGCTGGAGCCATGATAGGGTGGAGCCTATCATTGCAGTAAACAGATAGGGTGCACCTTGAACCATTGCAACAGGACCAAAACAGAGACAAATTAGTCAAGTTCTCACACAGGCAACCTGTCCACTAAGGTCAATTCAGAATTGTGAATCACATTAAAATGCAGAGTTTTCTACTAAACATCTTAAATCTAGTGGCTTAAATTGAACTACAAAAGGCATATGCTAGTATTCCTGTATGCTGTCGATTGGTGCCTTCCAGTAGACAGTATGGGCTGTTTTTCTCCCCCAGATATTATCCATTTGATTATCTTTAAGCCTGTATACATTCATTCTCACTAAATGACAAATAGGAGAGGCTTCAACCCTCCTGTGACCCTGAAGAGTGTTAAGTGGGTATTGCAAAAGAATAAATCAATGAATTGCAAAGCCTTTTTAGATTTACTGAACCCTGCTGGTACTCTGCAGCCATCGTAGCATCCAGATGGAGCCTTGAATACACACTGTAATTATTAAATACATCTCATTTAGGCATAAACCTTGAGGTTCATCAAGCTGAAAGTAACACTGGCAACTGGCATCAGCATGTTCACAGGCTTTTATAAGAAATGTTTTATTTTAATCAGATTCTCATAAGGTTTTTTAGAGTGAATAACTCATCTGTACTTTTTACATAGACTGTTTTGGTCTCATGTTAAATGGCAAGTTACTAGGTATTTCAGAGAAAATATTTCAAAATCAACAACTGCTGACTATTTTAGTTAAAAAAAACATCATTGTTTTAAGTAATTCCAACATTTTATGAATAGAGTATTTTATAAACCGAGCCCCATAAATGCAGGAAGAAGTTATCAATAATATTTTTCTACCTGTTGTTGTTCCTGAGTTTAACATGTCCCCCTGGCTCCAAAACCTGGCCGTTCTTCAGCCAGGTGAGCTGAGGCTCAGGCTCACCCTGGACTTGGCAGGTGAAGATAGCTGTGGTGCCGACTGGTCGAGCGATGGACTGTGGAGGTTGAACAAACTCTGCTGGAGCTGAAAGAAAAGGAAAATAGAGAACCTAATCAGATGACATCACTCCTTTAATCTCAGATATTTGTGAAACAGGAAGCTGCCAGAGATTTAAAATATTAGGATTTTTAACTAAATCCTGAGATGTCAAGATAGTAATGAAAGAGAGAGCAGGTGTGAGAAAAAATAAAAATGTCTAGGGTATAGGACTGAGGTGTAAATACTGGTTTAAATCTATAATTCAGGCAAGGATCAATTACCTTGATTATAAAAGACAAAGGATCAATGCTCAGATAGGTAAATAAAAAGAGTTGGAGGGAGGTAACCAAACGGGTGGAAGAAGGAAAGTAAGACAATGTAAAACCTACTTCACAACATTTCTAATTTGCTTTAAAAACTGCTTTAAAGTCTTCTCATAGCTATTGTACAACTAATAATCTTTTATTCAGTTATTTACATATTAAATTTACATATCCTTTTCGTTCAATTTATTTTAACTGCTTACATGCAAGTCGCGGTGTCTTCATGACAGTTAAGGGGTTAATGTTAATGTATTTCTCTTGTCTCTCCAGCAGAAATGCAGTTCCTAATCTGTTCAGTCATATCAAAGATTTATTAGACTTAGTTATTTTTGCATGAATGAACACAGAGGCACATTATGCTAAATTTGTGAATCAACAGCTTAGTTTGATCAGAGATCCAACAGCTTCTTGTTTTTATTAGTACTTCAAAAAATAATATCTTTCAACATTTTGCTCATAATATAACCTCCTATGTTTCAGTGTTTCTGTTAAACTTGTGTCAACATGTACTTAAAACAGTTCATAGTATGGTAACTAACAATTTTGATATAAAGAGTTTATTTGTCTTGCTGTTTATCCACACTATTAGCTTAAGTTCAAATCTGTTTTGATAGCCTGTTCACATAAATGGCTAATCACATGGCAGCAACTATATATATTTCGATGTAGTGAAGATTCCATGTTGAAATTCAAACAGAACAACAGAATAGGCAAAAAAGAAATTTAAGTTACTTTGAATATGGAGTGTGTGTTGGTGACAGATGGGCTGAGCTAAGAAGTCAGAGGAGAATGGGCTGACTGGTTTGACGTAAAAGAGAGACAACAGTAGCTTAAATAACCACTTGTTACAACCAACGTTTTTGGGATACCATCTCTAAACACACTAAACATTGAAAAATGAAGCAGATGGTTTGAAGCAGTAGAAGACCACACAGACTGCCACTACTGTCAGCAAAGACCACAGTCTCCACAGTCATCAGATCTTAATTTGCATTGTGGATATGCAGCCAACAGATCTGCACTAAATCAGAGAAACACCGTACAAGCAACGTGTACCTAATAAAGTTGCATTTTTCATATACACTTATTTTTAATTGTAGCTAAAACAGTTTAAACTGATAACTGCCTTTAGGCTAATAACTAGGTTTCTTGGTGATAAAAATAAGCTACTAAAAACCCAGCTAGAAGACAAAAACAGATACCCGTCTTTTGTAAATGGAGATCTTTAAGGTTCATACCCAACTGTCGACAGGATAATGAAATAGCAATATTACAGCACTATTTTATATTTTAGTGGTTTTATACAGACTTATGGACAGTGCTGGCTAATAATATCTCTGGATGATCTAACATGGTTTTTGTTAGAGTTTTTTTTTTTTGCTTTTATTAGACAATATGAGTAGCCTGGGGCTAGTGTTGGGCTCACTGGGCTCACTGTTGGTCTCATGACAAGGCAAGTCTACAACATGACATATTTTACAGAAATTACAACAGCTATAATCCATGGACAGGAACTACAGCTAAATTAGTCTGGGAGAATGGCTGGCACAGAAAAAAATGTTTTCCCTGACTCAAGCTGCCTATATCATTATACGCAAATAAATGTTCTAATAAACTTCCAAAGTGAGTTTTCATACAGCCCAAAAGCTCTGGGTTTAAACGGAAATTTAAGTGCAGATGAATAGTCTTACATATCATTATGTAAAGAAAAATGTCTCATAAAGGGAATTGTTTTGGATTTTGAGGAAAGATCAAAACTCTGCAGAGATTTTTCCTGCTTTTGGGTTTTAATAGCTGCAATGCATCTTGTTTTTACTGTCATGGATCCAGTGTACCTCAGTAACAACAAATGGGGATTAGCAATGGTTTATGCTCTAGTTGTGCTCAAAGTTCTGTGATAAGTAAAGAAACTTGCCAAAAAAACGTTTTATTTCAATCTTTAGCAGTTTTTCAAATAATACTCATCACTTAGTGGGTAAAGCAGATGCCCCAGATACAGGCACTGTCCTTGGTTCAAATCATGCCTGGTCCATTTACTGCATGTCTTCCCCTTTTCTCTCTCCTACATTATAAAAAAAAAAAAAAAAAAAACCACAACAAAACAAACAAAAAAACAGTGGTTCCATGAAAACCTTAAAAACAAACTCTAAAGATACAAGCTAACAACTATGTTGAAAAGGTTTTATATCTGCTCATTTTTATCAACAGCTTTCAATTAGCCTTGTAATAGTTAACTTACTATTTACCTTAAAATAATGATTATTCTTTTGATAAATTTCACTTTGTTGTGCTGGCAGGAAATCATTCGACATGCTTGTTCTTTTCTATCAAATTTTAAAAGAAAACTCACCTTAAAAGTGGACCTATTGATTGCATGACTAATGGGATACTTTTGTACATATAGACATAACATAGAAAGATGTTCAAACTAGCTAAACTCAAAACTATGCTGCACATAGTCACATAGCTGACAGTTATTTTGTTTCTAAAGAAAAATCTCTGATGTAGATGAACCTATTTAACACGCTGGTGAGTACATATATTAAATAAATAGTTAGTTTGTCTCAAGCACAACTGAGGCAGCAATGTTCAATGTTATGAAGAAACATCCCTTTCAATAACTCTTTGCAATAAAGGAGCAATAAACCAGGGGAATAGTGGCATCAACATTTGGCTGCACAGAAAGCACCTGTTTGCACCACTGATTATATGAAGGCTTTGGTCTTTTCAAGTGATATGACAACAACAAAAGTATAGAATAAGAACAAAACAATTTAATAAATATAGTTGTTTTTTTTTTTTTAGTTATTATTGTATTCCTAGTATCCTGTTCTTTGTCCATCTTATTTCGAGTTCCTGTTTGGTTTTCCTTCCTGCTGTTCAGCCTTTATTCTTGTTCCTATCCTCTTACACCAAATATTATCTGATGCTTTTCACTTCTCCAATGAAAAAGCAAAGGTGCCTCTGGGCAGTTAAATAAAGGAGGAAGCTGAGAGCATGAAATGTTTCTCTCAGTTTATCTTTCTGCATCCAAACCTTATGGTGTCTGTTTTTTATTTTTCTATTCTTAAAGCTGACAAACTCAAAGGCAGAGATCAACAGGAACACAGGATTATATTGATTTGCACCTCTAAAGGTGTGGGTCACATCATCTACACCAGTCATCCACTTTGCTCTTGCTTTTCACTGCTGGGTCAAACAGTTTGATTCCTCTTTGAGTCTGCTTTTGTACCAGAAAGAGGCTAAAAATTAACCTGATATAATTTCTGAAGAAGTCTATTTCCTGATATATGATGGGTTTGCAAGTACCCATGTCTGCATTACTCTGAAGTATGAGTTTTTTTTACTGCTGAACTTGTGTTATAAAAGGATAGCAATTGAAACTCATTTCCACAGATGTGTCAAGAGGCTTATTTCCATGAACTAATTGACCAATTCCTCAAGGACATGCAGTAAAACATCATTCTCTCATATTAAACCAGGGCTAAAACACACATTTTTCTGAAGTTTACAGAATGGCTTTGTTTTCACAAATCAATGACAGAAACCTAAGAAACTGACAGATAATTAACATCTATGGCTCTCAGATGCTGTCCCCAGCTAGGTCTGAGCGTGCCTTAGAGTTGACAGGCTGATGAAATGAAATATTGATTAGGATCAATACCACGATGGGTGAAAGCAAAGTGGTCTATTTGATCAATTTGTGAGCAAGGTAGAGGCTGGCTGTTTCCTTCTTGGTGACAGTTAATGCACAGGGCCACCATCCTTTTAGTTAAAAACAACAATCTTTTTAATTTTTCACCTTTTACACCTTCAATGCAGTTTTCAGTGATGTGAAGAACAAACACACATAAGGATGTCACTAAGCAAAATCTTGTATTACATAAACAGGGCAGCTCCAAAGGGCTGAAGGGTAACCCATAAATCAGGATTAAGAATTTTAAAATCTTTCAAGTTTCTTGTATGAAAGATTAAAAGCAAGCTCAGATATATCTATACAGTTCCACTATAGCTGTGTTGTTTACAGCAAAATTAATACAATGTAACTTAAAGATGACCTTGCTGCAGAATCAAAAGGGATTGTACAAACAGATGTCTTTGCTGTCACAAGGGTAAAATGCAATCCAATGAGATGGCTGCTCTGGGTGTTGAAAGAAATACAAGGAGAAAAAAACACTAGCAAGAATTCCAGCAATATAAAAAGAGAAAGAATAGTACAATATTAAAACTAAGAAAAAAGTAAGTTTACAAATAGATCAAATAAAGCTCTTTCATTAGCAACCATGGTTTAAAAAAAACATTAAAATGGTATAGCAATCGCTGAACATTTTGGAAAAATAAAAAATCAACCTTTAATTTGAATGCATTCATTATTTGAGGGGAAAAGAAATTATTGTTTTCAACAAAATTAATAGTGTAAAATTAAAGCAACAAGCAGCATTGGGTGGCCCTCGCAGCTCAGTGCCGCTCAGGTCTTGAGACCACAGGAGCTCCAGCAGCACCACCCCGATGTCGTTGTCAGTGCTCTCACGCCATTCCTGCACCCATCCACGAGGCAGAGCATTTGGCGAATCTCCCAAACCGCCTTCAGCCAACATCAGTATGAGACAAGCGGCATGTTTTCAAAGTTTGGGTGAAATCCGACCTTCCAGACAGGAGTTATTGTCACTTCCTGTTTTGTAGCAAAGAACAGGCGAGGACTTCCTGAAGGCTTTTCAACATTACATATGTGGTTATAAAGAGTTAGTGAATATGGTTTCAATCTTACATCATACACAGGGAGGAGCTGGAGGAGTCACCCAATAATCTTCAAAAAGTTCTCTGAGTTTCTCTGAGGCTTTCAGTAATGTCATTAATGTACCACATCGATGTGTCAAGCAGTGCTCCCTGATAATGCACAAAAAATCTGGTGCCGATCGGAAGATGTATCAGGAAGATATAGCTGTTGGAATAATGTAGGGGGCGCACTGGAATAAAATTCCAGTATAATCCTATTGGCTTCTTTAGAGGTTAACAAAGGTCCTTCATATCCATTTTGGTGAATATCGGATGATGCACGTGTGTTTTAAAGCCAACCATATGCAAATGACAAGGGATTGGAATTCACCATTCTGCCACACCCACATGCTCCAGCCACCAGCCAGTACTGAGAAAAGGATTCAGCATCATGTTGTTGAATGTCATCAGACACAGGTTTAAACCTGTATGAATCGAGGAGTAAAATGAAGATAATTTGCAGCAAAACACATAACTTCCTGTTCAAATGGGGTGGGGCTAAGGTGAGGTCACCAAATTACCATGGGAATGTGATTAGTGCTGGTCTGATATGACAAACAGAAAGTTTCATTAAGCCACAACCTTGTATGTGGAAGTTATTCCACCTTGATGTTTTATGGCAAATGGTCAGGATTTTGAGGCTTAGTCATGCCCACATGCTGGGATGCAGACAAAAGCCTTTTATAACTTTTGACCTTCAATGCCTCAACACTCTGTTGAGTGATTCTGAAGTCTGCATGTCAAAAGATGTAGGAGGAGTTCGCTCAGATACATCATGTTTAAAAGAGACGAAATGGCGGATTCGATCTAAAATGGCTGACTTCCTGTGGGCTTTGGATTATGGGTCCATGAGACTTTTTTTGTAGGTTCTGATAATTTACATGTGCTGAATTTCATGATTGTCGGTCAAAGCATGGCTTGGGCTGATTTTTCAAAGATTTCTAGGGGTTGCTGAAAAAGGATTAGGCCATCCCCACCCAAACATTGGACTAAATTTCTGTTGGGTGGATAGATTAGGATCGATCCTAGTGAGTTTGGTACAGCTCGGCTGAAATATTTGAGATTTATAGCCAAAGGTATGGCAACAGTGTGACGTCTGACTTTGTCACGCTGCCACGGCCACATCCTCCAGCGAAAGTCTGTGTGCTTTAAAGCGAATTTTCTGTGTTCTGACACAAGATCGTCTTCTTTACAAGGGGGTCAGAGATGGAGCTTTCCAAGAAAAACGTCACTTTTTTCAAGCAGACAACTTTTACTTGAATGTGTTTACTGCAGTTAAAATAACACATTGCTTTATGTTAAATAAACAAACATTCAACGGTAAAGGTTATTCCTCATTCTAATTTTGCTTAATGGCATTTAACTCTGCAGGTCTGATGCACAGAATCACAAGTCCAAGTGAAAACTGTGTCACAGAGAGTAAACACAATGAAAACATGCGTTATCTGCAGCATTGTTCATTAAAATGGCACAACCTTATTGATGTATTAAAGAAAATATGCATACAGTGTATATACAAAATATGCGTACTCTTAATGATATTCTAGACTATTGCATTAGGGAATACATTCAACAAGTACTTTTACTTTCAATACTTTAAGTATTTTTAAAAACAAGTACTTACTTTTACTCAATTAAAATGTTAGTGCGGTACTTTTGTTTTTACTAGAGTACATTTTTGTCAGTTTATTTGTACTTTTAGTTAAGTACAGTGTTTGAGTACTTTCTCCATCACTACTTCCTGTTCTGAGGGGGTGGGGCTTAGATGACATCAGAATCTGACCACATAGGATCGTTGAGCATCCAACCTGGATGACTCATACCATGTATGGTAAAACTCTGCCTTTGTATGTGAAAGTTATAGTATTTTGTTTGCGTCGGCGAGTACAGCAAATTCGCTGCTTGGCCAAGCTCCCTAAAGATGCTCAAAAAATTAAGATTTTGATCATTTTTACTGCCTCATCCCTTAACTGTATACTGACCGAAAATGAAGCTGATAGCTCAAAATCTCTTGGAGGATTTCGTTAAAGTTCAAGGTGTGTAAATATCCAAATTTGCCCTTTGACCCAAAATGGCCACATTTGTGTACATTTTAGGACATATCCCCACGAGACTTTTTTCTTGATTTTGGGTGTTCTACCTACATACATTTCAGATCTGCGCAATGTATGGATTATCGTGTTTCACGTTAGGTGGCGCTGTAGAGCAGTTTGCCCATGCCCACTTTCTATTCCATTAAAATTGTTTAATTTCTCGTGGGGGACAATTTTTGGTTAAGTTTGGTGACTTCTTTGAATATGTTTAGTCCTCCAAATAGCCAATTTATTGTTTTTAAGAATAGGAAAACTGCAGTACCACACTCGTCCACTGGTTTGAGCAAAATAACGACTATGATCCAAAATAGCCGGCTTCCTGCTGGGTTTAGACCATGGCTCCCAGAGGCTTTTTTGTATGTCCTGAGATGATACACATGTGTACCAAGTTTTGTAATTGTCAGCCAAAGCATAGCTTGAGGCTGATTTTTTTTAAAGATTTCAATTTGGCGCTGTGTAGGAATTAGGCCACACCCACCAAATATTGGTCTGGATACTTGTAGGGGGCTCAATTAGGATCGATCCTAGTGAGTTTGGTGCAGCTGGAGTTGAATTTGTGGAATTTAGAGCTAAATGTATTGCAACAGCGTGATGTCTGACTTTGCCCCAACGCCACGGCCACACTCTCCAGTGAAAACTCTTTGTGCTTTAAAGCAAGTGAGACCAACTTGTTATCTGTCTTATGACACAAGATCATGTTGATTAGATCAAGGGGGGCAGAGATGGAGCTTTCCAAGAAAAAAAACTCGCCCCCTCAATTCTGAGAGGGCGGGGTTTTGACAATGTCAGCATATGACCACATAGGATCCTTGGGCATCTAACATGGATGACTCATACCAAGTTTGGTGCCAATTAACCCTTTAATGTGAAAATTATAGCGGTTTGAAATTCATGGCAAATAGGCCAACTTTGAGACCTACCCCTGCCCTTTCACATGCCAAGAGACTTTACTTATGTACCAAGTTGCAGCTCTGTAAGATTTACCAGTTGTCCTATCTCATGTTAGGGGGTGCTGTGGAGTCGTTTGGCCATGCCCTCTTTTGATTCCATTAAAATACTACAATTTCAGTCAGGGTACAATTTTAAGTGAAGTTTGGTGAGTTTTCAAATATGTTTAGGCCTCCAAATTAACACTTCTTGTGTGTTGAGAATCATAATAATAAGAAAGGCCATGATTACAATAGGCTGCTCGGGCCTAATTAGTAAATCTTAATTCCCTGTGTTTATGGGTGATTAATATGATGTGACAGAGGCCCATTTCTCCTAACCAATCTTCAAAATGGGAAAGAAAGAAGAACGTGTCAATCAATCAAAGCAGGTGTGCAATGATGGAAAACAGCTTCTCACCTTAACTTGTCCATATTAACAGTCTGAAAAATAAATAAAAACTTTGATAAAAAGGCTGTGGATGAGGACCAAAGCTTGTCTTTTAAATACACAGAACGATGAGGATTGTAACAGAGTTAAAAGCCAACATTTCACTGTCAGAGAACTGTTTGTGAGAGTATACAACTGCAATAAAAGTGTAATTTATTTGAAGGCTTTTTGCAAACCTTTATACTTTTTACTAGTAATTGTGAAGAAGTAATACAATTCATGATTTCTCCCATAAACCACAGCAGCAACACCAAAATCTGCCACTTTGAATCACAAATCAACACAGAAATGTAGAATGCTTATGTATTTACTGGCCTGCTTGTTGAACTATATAGATGTCTGGCAAATCTTTAAATGGACAAAATACTTCATATTTTGAGTAATTTGACTGCATATGTGGCTCATATTTAGAAAACGGATAACCATACTTCGAGAGAGGGGGGAAATATCTGATGAAAAACATTGAGAGGAAAAATAAAAATAGGTTACACATAGTTGTGGATACATAAGTCTGCATAAGGAGGAGCATTCTAGTTTTTTCCTGACTAGATTAACAACACAAAATGATTATTAATGTTTTCTCCAGACTGTTTAAAAAATGTTCTTATGTTTATAGAATCCACATTTTGCTGTATGAACTTCCATCCTGTCTTATTTGTAATCACCCAGTGTCACAGTTCTTTCTGCGCTCAGAGCCTACAAATGAAAAACAGTATTTGCTTTTCACTTTGAAAAAAAAAAGCCATTTGCCATAAAAGATGTAATCAGACTTACCTCCATAAATTTAATACTCTGCTTTTGATAAAATGCTCTCATTTAATGGCTAACAGTATTAAAAGCTGCTCTTATCTCCATTCAGTGTTTGAGTGATTACATTCAGCTTCACAGAATAATTTAGAGAAGTGACTTGTTCATGTCATACTGCAAATGTGATTACCCACTAAGCTCTTGTTAGCTAATGTTAATGGATTGATGGATGATGCTAAAAAATTACCCAGGTAGTTTATCATTTTTACTCTGCCATTACTAAAGCTTTGCATCCTGACCTTTTAAGTAATTTCCTTTCCTTGCATCTGCTATTGTATGGCTGCAGTGTTTATGAGGCTTACTATGGGTGTGGTTTGTAATAACACAAAAGGATGTAGTTTTGTGTTGGTTTTTTTTTTGTTTTTTTTTTTTTGCTTCTGGTGAGGGTGTACAGAATGCCTCCTCAAGAGCCTCACTGGGGAACATTCAAAGCCAAACACTAACTGCTGCTGTAGCTTGGTAGAAAAATCATCTAAGAGAGCATGACATGCTTGCATTTTTCTTTGGAGTAAAGTTATGCAAAAACCATAACTATAAGAGATTGGAACCACCCACTAGCTCAGAATTTAAATTAAAGAACACCTACATGAAGCACACTTGTCACACTGGGTTCATAGTTATCATGGTTGAGACACTGCTTCAGCTTAAGGCATAAATGACTGTTAATGATATGGTAATCATGCAGTCTGATTCTAAGATGTATGGTATTTTGTGACCTTAGCTATACCTGGCCACATGTTAAAACAAGAATAACTAACAGGAAAACCTCTTCTATCTAGAACTCACCTTGGACTACTAGTCGTCCTTGGGCTGTCCTGCGAACGCGTGTCCCTGGTTTGTTAGCAGCACAAACGTAGATGCCAGAGTGCTGCACACCAACATCTGAGATCATCAGGTTCCCTGTTCCAAGCACCTGAATTCCCTCCACTCCAATGGGCCGGCCATCTGACCAGAGATGGTAGATAAAGGAGAGTAGTTCACAAAGATGGGAAGGCATTATACTGGGCAGATGTAACCCAGCCATACTTTTACATACTGTCAGGGATTATCAGGAGTGTGTGTGAATGTGTGTGTGTGTGTGTGTGTGTGTATCCTGCACTGAGGATTAGAGAATGTTTAAAAGCATGAGCAAGAATGACTGAACATAATGCAAGACTACAACCACCAGCTGACAGTGAGAGTGCTATTTCTATCCCTCAAGGATGCATTGTAATGTGGCTATGGCGCTGATGCAACAGACACAAGGAGAAAAGGTCACAGTTTTTATTCGCTGTTTGAGTGCAGCGTTTTCAAGTTATTAACTTCTTTTCATGGTTATCTGTGAAACACTGAAGGGCAAAGCTCTATTTATGTCCTGATTCTGGAGTGTTTAGGTTTTGGTTTCATCTGTGTTTGTATTTTTGATTATTTCCTTGTTATTTACTTCACTTTAGCTCTAGCCTTTAGTTTTGTTCTGATTCTTTGTGCATTTGAGTTTTGATTAGTGTTCAGTCTCCTGTCCCCAGTAATTATCTTCACCTTCTTTTTTTTACTGCATATAAAGCTTTGTTTTGGATGTCATTTCATAAGTAAAGCTTGAGCAGAATATTTTTCAGTAATGTCTCTGTCTGACATTGCTTTGGATTAAATTTTCTACTGAAAAGGCTTTCCTTTTTACCTCTAAAAATATTTCAGATGCCACTTTAGGCCCAGAAACTATAGCTGTGCACCTGTAATCTTCTATTGCCATACACGATCCATAGCTACCTCCTCTCTGCTCTCACTGCAATTACATGATAAGCTCACACTTTCCCCATGCTCCCTATCTGCAGGCCCAACAATGACTTTAATCTACCTCTGATATTAGCTATGGGGCCAAAGGGGCATTCTAATCCCATCTATGACTTCCATCTGCAGCCTGTATGCTCCAGACCTGATGTGTTAAAAGGCCAAGAGGCAAGGCATGGTGATTGGTGCTGTACTGGTCGCAAGAATAGGCAAAGATTCAATGTCCTCTTTGTTATCGTTTATGTCAATGTAGGTGAAGAAAGACCATTATGGCATTTTTTAATTGGGATTGCTTCATTGTGGGAGTTCTCAAACTGTATGTTCTAAGGTCTAAAATTATTTTATTTGTAGATAATACCAAATGTTTAGAAGACCTCGTGATGAACAACTCCCCTTTATTGAATTCACCTACAACTTAGAAGCAATAGAAATGGCTCTTTATGCTTAAAACTGTTTGTTCAGGTAACTAAGACAGCCTAATCTTAACTTGATTAATTTATTTTTTTCTTATGCCTCAACAAACCAAGTTTCTTTCTTCACATACAAGAAACAACATAAACTTAACTTAGAATGTAACAAGACACTTATTCACCAGCTGTGGGAAAAATCACTACAAATCAGTAAATAAAATGTTATGTTAAATTAATGTTTTTGTGAAACTTATAAAAATCATAGAAAAAATAAGGAAACAGTCAGAGTAAAGATATAAACTTAAAGCTGCAGTATGTAACTTTTACAGAAATATATTTTTTGGATATTTGTTAAAGCTGTCACCATGTCATGACAGTATGGTATGAGACAGATAATCTGTTACAAGATTGAGCTCCTCCACCTCCTCCCTGAGCCACTATTGTCGTCTAAAGAAATGCACCACTCCTGACCTAAAACCACCAATCAGAGCCAGGAGGAAGGTATTTCTGCTGTCAGTCACCCTCATGTACGCGCAGCTAAATATGCTAATTGTGAAGAAACAACTCACCATTCCAGGAAAACTGTTTATCCACCGTCATTGGTGGGTATGTTAACTAGCCTGAGCATTCGTGGCAGGCTATGTTGTTATGATACAGCTCTAGCATAGCAGAGAGCAAGGGAGACCATGTAAGCAACACATACATGAGGATGATTGACAGGGCTAAGACCCTCCTGGCTCTGATTGGTTGTTTCTGACCGAGCTGCGTATTTCTGCAATTAGTACTGGGAACACTGGGAGAAGGCAGAGAAGCTTGATTTTTTTTTTCACAGATTATCTGTCTTATATTATACTGTCATGACATAATGATAATTTTAATAAATATGTAAAAACATATTTTTCATAAAAGTTACATACTGCAGCTTTAAAGGTTTTTCAGTATTTCATGACCCACAATAGTTTTGTAATTGTATTCTAACAAACTCCATTACCAATTGTGTCCAGGATGCTTTTTGACGATTGATATTTTATCCCCTCAGAGTATCTGAGCAGTCTTCTCTGCTCCAAAACAGGGTTAATTTTTTTTATATATAAAGCTGCGAAAATGTTCTCAAAGCAATTCAAGTAAAGCACACACAGAGTTCCATCATTCATTTGTAAGGGGCTATTTGACTCATCACATATGGCTACAAAACAACTTCAATAAACTCACATCACGCCTGCTGACGATCTTTACTCAGGGAGGATTTTACAGAAACGGCAACCTAACATTAGTGTTTCCTCTTTGTGTCAATATCCTTCGGATTGAATATTTTGGCTGATACCTCTTTGTGGTTACAATTACAGTTTCCCCTATTTTTATCTGTCCAATTCTGCCCTTCAGTACATGTTTTTTGTATTGCCAAACTTGTTGTTGAAAGACTGCTTCATTGATTTTTATCACCTAAGTACAGAAAGAACTAACAATCCACTGGACTTTTGTCTCAAGATAAGCATTTTTGTTTAAGTTGCACTGCATGTATTTCTTTCTTTTTCCCTTGCTCCACCTAATTACCTTCCCTCTGCCAGCCAGTAATTATTTTAGTGTCAGGAAAGAAAGAGCACAAGCTCGCAGGTGGTGCTGTTCAATGAATAGCAACAAACTAACTCTAGCATTAAGGAGTGACTGATGTGAAACTATCAGATTCATTTCGCAGCCTATCCAAGTCTCCCTGCTGTAATCTAATACACACAAATCCCATCGTGTTAGCATTTCATTCTGGCAGCATTGCGTAAGGCAATACTGTCAATCTAATTATGGCTGACTTCTTGGGAGGGGCAGCAATTTACATTTAGGACAGCAAATCAGACTGGATAATAGGTCAAGAAAACAGATAGGAGGCTGAAAAATTGGCTGAGACAGACTTTGAATGATAGTAAGGGTAAAAAAAACATGTAGGGAGGAGAAACTAATTGCATCTGGCTCAGCACCTCGCGGCAATTTCTCAGAGGCTCTCCTGTGCTTCGAAGAGAGGTTCAACTTCATGAGGAGATGAAGCATGTATTTATCAGCACAGAGTCAAGCATAATGTTTAGCCCTGAGGCTTAATGTTGAGTCCCATTGCCTTGTGTATACACAGTAGATTTACTGTCTGAAATGTATTCTGTGTACACATATGCATTACACAGAGTGGGGCAACAAGTGATACACAAACCCGCCAGGACGTGGCCCCTCCAAGTTCAGCTGAATAAAATGTACTTTATCTTAGTAGATAATTCCACAAAATGAAAATATGTAGCAGGTATCACTTTTCCGTGCTTTGATGAGGTATTATTCTCACCTAATCTGCTCCAAGACACTATGGGGCGAGGGTATCCTGTGGCAACACACTCCAGGATGGCAGTCTGGTGAACAGTGAGGGTAAGATTCTCCGGGCCAACCAGAATCATAGGCTCTTTGTAAACAGATGACTGAGAGCCTGCAAGAAAAGAGTAGAGAGTGGCGTGATTTTTTTTCTTTTTTAAGAAATTTTTTTGGCAACAGCAGCCTTTATTTGACAGTAATCCGGCAGGAAGGGGGCAGAGAGAAGGGGGTTAAGACATGTGGCTAAGGAACTGAGGATGGGAGTTGAACTCAGGATGGCTGCATTGAGGTCTATAGCCTTTGTATATGAGGCACCTGCTCTAACCACTGTGCCATGCGACGCCCAAGACTGGCATGTTTTAATTACTTTTTTGTTAATTAGCTAAATATACAGTTCAATTCAATATTCAATAAATTTGAATATGCGTTCTAATGAGGCTATTTTGTCAAAGTACCTTTTGAAAGCCTTTCAACAGGTAATAATCATAGTTTTCATTAAAAATGTTTTTATTATTCTGATATAATATTCTGATCTTAAATGTCATGTTTTCATTAGCTGTAAGTGGAAAATCATCACAATTAACAGACATAAAGGTTTGAAAACATATCTGTGTGTAATTAACCAATGTAATGTGTTTCACTTAGTGAATTTAATTACAGAAAATATTAACTTTTCAATAACATTTATGTAAATTGAATAGATATTTACAGCACCTTGTCAAAGTTTTTATCCCTTAAATGCTTTTACATTTTCTCATATGAAGATTTCAAGGTATTTCTCTAGAATTTTATATGATACATTAACCCAGTGTACACAAAGTAGGGTGAAAGTAAAATAACTAGGGTTTATGCGTTAAAAATTTTAATGCAATTAATCAATTAATGGAATGCAATTTTTTTTTTTGTTTTGTTTTTTTTTTTTTTTTTTTTTTTTTATACATACAAAAGTCCTGAGTCGAAACCTTTGTATTTGAGTGTTTCTGGTATGCCTGTAAGTCTTACTTACAAGCGACAGCCACAAACAACAGCGATGGATGTCAAAGCCGCTTGTCTTGGCCCACTGGAAGTCAATTTTTGCTTCAAGAAACAATCTGATGGGATGCTGGAAAAGACTATTATTGTGTGCAAGTTGTACAAAAAGGCCCATAACAGAAGCTTTTCAAGCCTAAAATACCATCTCAATGCAAAACATGTTGCAACAAGCACAGACGTCCCCAACACTAATGTCAGCGTCCAGAGTCCACATTTCTAAAGAAGAATTTTTTTCAAAGAAGTTACATGAATGATCAGGGGTTCTTGAAACACTTGAAAGCTGAATAAGTATAATAGCACTTTGCACCAATCTGATGGTTGAATAACCTAAATAACAGATTAAAAACAATAAATAGCTTTGTCTTTTTATTCAATACTTTAGCAGCGAAGGGGGTTTTTGAATTGAAAATGTTTATTTTGTCGATATATGATTTTTAAAATACGATTCATCTCTATTACTTAACTACAGACCCTGCAATTAACTCAATTAAAATTTTAATCAAGTCCCACCACTAAAAACAACACATGGTTTTCCAAAATTGTTTCTAGTAAAAATCTATAAAATGTATCGTGCATCTGAATCAAATCTTTGCTGAACCACATTTTATTACTAATTACAGATGCAAGTCTTTTGGAGGTACAGCAGTTAGACACTACCAGCTTTTTACATTTACAGGCTGGAATTTTTGCCTGCTCTTTATAAAATATCTCTTGCTTAGTCAGACTGAATGGAGAATGTCTGTGAACATCAGCTGTCAAGTCTTGCTACAGATTATAACCAGGATTCAAGTCTGGACTTTGACTAGGTAATTCGAATGCATGAGTATGATTTAATCTGAACCACTGGAAGGTGACACTCTGTCCCAGACCCAAATATTTTGCAGCTTGTCACAGGTTTTTTTTTTTGTTTCAGGATTGCCCTGTGCTTAGCTTAATCAATTTTCACATGAACCAATAGGGATTTTCCAGAACCCGCTGAAGAAAAACATTCCCACAGCTTGATACTGCCATCACTACCATGTTGCACATCACCCATGGTGATGTGCAACGTTAAATTTCAACCTCAAGTTTATTGTGTCCTATACATGGCTTGTAGCAAGCTACAAGCAGGACTTTAAATGGTTTTCCTTCCACAACAGCTTTTTCTTACCACTCTTCTATAAAGGTCAGATTTGTAGCAATCATAATAAATTATTATCCTATGAAAAGGATTCTCCCCTTTTAGCTGTGGATCACTGCAGCTCCTCCAGAGTTACAATGGGCCTCTTGGCTAATTTTCTAATTTATTTGTTCCTTGCCTGGCCTGTCAATTTATACCAACAGCCATACCTTGGTGGATTTGCAGTTGTGTCATGAACTTTTCATTGCAGGTTGATGAATTGGACTATGTTTTGTGAGATGTTTACTGTTGGTGATTTCTAAAGGCAAATGGTTGCACAAGATTTTACTTCGGGCTCTCCTGTCCTGGCAAAGGGGACTGAATACAAAGTAATTAAGATTAATTTAAGATGGTGAATAAATCTGGAAAACTTTGAGATTATTCTGCACAGAGACAATTACAAGGACTTTACTTGAGCACTGATGGTTCAAGCAGATGATCCGTCGTCAATAGAATGTATAGCTTAATTGAGGGTTTTTATGGAGTCGTGAAAAAAAAACACTGTATGTTGAAGACAAATGTGTAAAAAATACCAACCTGAAACAGTTAGGAGAGCCTCTGCACTGTGTTTTACTCCTGCACTATTGTGTGCCACACAGCAGAACTTTCCACTGTCCTCTTCACGCACTCCTGTAATCTGCAGAACACCTGTTGGTAGTAGTGTATACCTGCAAGAGAGAAAAAGTATGTTATCAGGTAAAGCACACTGATAAAAAATACTACTGTTTCAAAGAAAGCCTCGGGCCATGCTCAGCCCAACCTCTCATTTGTAGTGTCCACTGGGCGTCTGTCTTTTTCCCAGCTAATAACCGGCTCTGGCAGACCATGGATCTGGCACTGGAATCGAGCCACACCAGACTCTTCAGCATGCACCGACTCTGGCTGCACATGGAAGTCTGCCATAGCTGTAGAGAGTGAAGGGAGAATAGGCCATGCCATCATAAAACAACTACAGAGCAAGAAGCCTCTGTGATTACAGAGAAGAACATGTAGTCAACATGGAGTCCTGCAACAGATGGCATGGTCCCCATTGAGTCCTGATCTCAGTATTACAGAATCTGTCTGAGGTTACATAAAGATGTGGAGGCAATTGAGACCATAAGTCACTGATAGCTATTGTTATGGAAAGCTTTGTTTTACTGAATTAACATATCATTTACTAATAATAGGATTTTAAAAAAATCTGTTCGAATTTGCACAAAGCCTTAAAATTTACTGACTTTGTTGCAGGCAGTGACGTCGATTTAAAGCACAGATGCAGACATACGGATTTCCTGCCATATTTAGTATGTAGGTCAACATTATTTTTCTCCAGCGTTCTTTCAAATTGCTTGATAATAAAGAGAAAGATACAGCTACCATATAACAAAAACAGTATCAATATCCCTACTGAGAACCTCATTCAGCTGCACAACACATATCTACTCTCCACAGAACAAAAGCATAATCAGAGTTGGAGCAAGCAGTAAACTCAATTAGAGAGAGGCCCCCTCCTCTCTCTCAGTTCTCCCACCTGCTTCTACAGGAGTGGGCTCTTTTAAATGTCAGCCATAATTAACTTGGACGAAGGACAACTTATTTTAATGTAGTTACTGTATTACTACAGCAGTGTCCAGAACCTTTATTATACCATAACCTCTTGCTCCAACAAGTAGCCAGCATTAATTTATTAGCTGTAGGAAGTGAAAGCAGAAAGCATTCCCATTTAATGTCTGAAAGCTTTAACATCTTCTTTATTGTGTATGAAACCCAATCTCTTTTGTGTACTGTAACATATCAACAGTTTATGCTTTAACTCTAATAATTGATATTGACATAAACTTAACTATTGCAGTATTATGTTATTTCAATTTAGATGTATTTGCATAAATGCTGAATTGCAAACATAAAGGTCAGCAGTTGAAAGCAGACAAGTCAGTGAGAAATAGTTCACATAAAGTGGCGACACTTTAGAACAGAGTGGTACTAGTGCTGTATCAAAGTTTAACACTCTAATTATTTCATATCCCAGTTTAATGAGAAGAGTGGCATTCTGCAACACGACTTGACCTTAGGTCTCGAGATGGATGTTGGGAACTCTAATGAAAATTAATTCAATGCAATCTTATTTATATAGCACCAACCTGTAAGATAAGTCATCTTGGGTCATTTTAGATAGCAGGGTCAGGAACTTGTTATATTACAGAGGAAAAACACAACAATTCCCTTTTGTGTAGTGCTTGGCAACAGTGAAGAGGGAAAAAGCCTTCCTCTTATTTCAAACAAGGAGAAATCTTTAGCAGAACCAGACTATAGGTGGGTGGCTGTCTGCCTGGAATGGCTAAGGTGAAGAGATAGTCGAAAGACAAAAGACGAAAAAACAAATGATAAAAATGGAGGATTTGCAAACCTCTCTGTTTACTGCTGACACCGTGCAGTGTGGCATTGTGTCCTAAAAGAAAGACATTTGAACAATTTTTGCACTATTTTATTTAAAACCTTTGACACTCTAAATTGTTCCTGGCCAACCCTGTTCTACCTTCACTTAATAACTGTCAGTCATTTAAAATAATATTCATTATTTAAAATGTAAAATATAATAAAAGTTTATTCATTCATTTCATTCAGAGATATTGTGTCTTTTTCAGTCCTGGATGATGCCATTTTTCCCCAATATATCAGAGCTAAAACAAAATAAAAAACATTAAAGCTGCAGTAGGTAACTTTTATAATATTTGTATAATTATTTCTTATAAACTTTTATAAACTACATACTGCAGCTTTAATTACAATTATAAACAATGTAATCTCTTTCATGACCTTGTATTGTATGTAAGTGTGTATGTATCAATGTATGTATGTATTGATGTATGTGTTGATGGATGCCTTCAACAATTACCATTTTAAACAAAACAATGCCGATGCATCAAATCTCTATTGGACCTGTCTAAAATTACATCCAGATTAAAAACCATTCAACCAGAGAATATGGGATAGTCTTAGTAAAGTACAAGGCATGAGAAAACAGGGGGAGGAAAAGACACGAGGAGGCTGATACTGCAAATCCTTGGTGAGAGGAAGAAAGTGTATCGGAGGACAAATGCTTTGTAGGAGGTTGTTCTGCAGCTTAGATCTTTAGAAAAATGGCAAGAGCTATGTTTTCAAAATTTATGAAAATTTCAACTTTTACCTATAATTTAGCTATAAGCTCTCCTTCTGAACTCCACTTGGAACCTGGTTCAGGAGGAAAAGAGACAAAAATCTAAAAGCTCTGCCTTAAGTTCTGTGTGACAAGTGTTATTTTGCCCTAAAAAACTGTTTTGAATCTTTAATTTTAAGAAGCTACTTTTGGTTAAATATTTTTACAAAGGTTATGAGTGTGAAGATCAAAGACCCTGCTGTTGAAGATTGTATTTGATCAGAGGTTGACTGTTATTCACCTATAACAGATCCTAAAATAAATCTGATCATTTCTAATCAACCATTTTGTTACTTCTACCACTTAGAACTACAGTATAGCTGAAAAATCATTGCGAATCAATCATGCATTATTTACAGAAGCCTTTTGAATTACAGTCTGGCTAACCACTGTAAAACTGTGCCTGAGGCAAAGTCCAGAGGAGCAGTTTGTTATTTTAACACTTCCGAAGGTGCTGATAAAAAATGGAGATACAGGGGCAGACATGCAGTCAAAGTCCTCTGGGCAAAAATACAGCTGTTCAAAGCTGTCTTTAATATAGAACTCTTGAAATAGCTTTTATTTCCTTACAGGCAAATGCATTATGAAACACTGCACATTCTATTCCAAAGCAAATCAGTTTTTCCTCTTTAGCATCGAACAATATGACCTCTACAAGTATTTTGATTTATTTAAACTGATGCCTGATACATTGTAAAATAAAACCAGCATCATAGACTGAGAAACACCCCATAGCAGGATGCCTAAGCCACCTTGCTTGCATGGTTTGAAGTCAGTGTTTGGGGGTCGGCTGACAAACTGTCTGTGGCTCCTGGACCCAAACAGAACAATCTTGCTTTCATCTGTCAATACAATGTTGTGCCATTCCTCTTTAGGTTGGTCAGTGTGATGAAATCAATGCTATTTCAGTTCTAAGACTTACATACTTTAATAAACACACAACTATTATTATGAACACAGCTAAATTTTTGGCTGGAGGACTTTGACTTCAGCAAATCGTAACCTCTTCAGCTCATTTTCAACAATAGGACTTTGTAATAGCTTCAGTAGTTTGACACTTTTGATCATTGCCTGTCTCTGTACCATTCTGGCTACTCTTTGATTCATGCAAAAGGTAGATTTCAGTTTTAAATATTTTGTCATCATTTTAGCCAAGCAGCCAATCAAGCCTGCTGTTCTTCTAAACAATGTCTGAAACAACTAATTAAATTCAGAGAGGAGTGTGCCATCACCACTATGATCAACCTTTGCTGCCTTTGTTCTTAAACAAAGGCCACCTGTTCGGTTCCTGCTTTACTTTTTATACTAAAAGAACAACCTCACTGATTGAAATATTAAACTAAGCTCCTATTATTTTAGCCATGAAACTTTCAGTATTTTAGTTACACATAGCTGAATTTATCTCCTGCCTATTGGGTCTGTTAGTTTTTTATTGCTCTACAATAACTATTAGTAAATAACTTGCTATGTGGAAATACTTTTTTGACATTGATTGATCTGTTTAGTGATGTTGGACTGGTATTACATTAAAAACAACTACATCTGTGGAAAACAAAAAGGTTTGGCTGAAAAATACTAACCAGGAAGGGTATAACGCAAAGGCTTAAGTCACAAAACACAGCATACGGCACAGCAATGTCCGAATATACTGACACTTAAACATTAAAGAACAAAAGAGGACAAAAGGGGACCACTGCCTAAAGGAGCCATCTTGTGCATCTTTGCCAAGTACTCATGGTGCACGCTGATTTGGCTCTTGTGTGTGTCCTCTGACACACACCCCTAGCAGGCCCCACCCTTGGCCCTCATGCATAAAACATAGGTTCTTTAAGAGGCCCTCACCCCCTGTAAACCCCTAACAAAATCAGACACAATTGTCAGAATCACAATGGAGAAACATATACAGATAAATGCATACAGGAAAGGGGACTTGTAAATTGTCTGCACCAGCTGTAAAGAGAAACAGCCTTTCGTTATCGGCAGTGTGTTTAAGTCTTTTATTGTTACAGGTTAAAGTCAGTCTTAAAACGAAGCTCAGCTATGGCGACTATACATAAACATATGCTAATGTAAAGAGCTGGTTTGACTGGAACACACCATTTCAACCCCCTATGCTGTAAGAACAGTGAGGCGCTCTCACTCATCCCAAAACCTGGCCCCACCGGACCTGTTCACCCTTTGTTTTTCACTCTTCCTTTGCTCTCTGTTGACAGACACTCACACATGATTAAAGAGTGTCCACTACCAGCGTGATGCCGCTGGCTGAAATGAAGCAGGTCTAATTGCCGCAATAGAGGAGAGAATGGACGTGATGCATGCTAAAAAGAAACCCATACACAAGTGCACAGGGAGGAGATCGCTCCTTCAACATATGTTCGACAGTTTGTGACAAAAGAAGAATGATTGAGAGAATAATATGAGGAAGGGTTGCAGACAGGAAGTGTGAAGCATGGTGTTTTCAACAAGTAGCTGCACTGTAAATCAGATTTTGTCAAAAGTGAAAGGGACTGTCCTGCTGTGTGTTTCACATTAAACAAAAGGAGTCTGAATCAAGCAGAAATCAGCATGAAAATCTGTCTGAAAGAAATTTCACCTGCTTATGATGGAATATTTGCAAGTAGGAACAAAGACCTAAAAATAAATGCATGTGGATGTGTCCATATTGGGCAGTGATATGCTGGTATTGTTGAAGAATTTCACCTTTAAACTCGACAATCCTGGTCATGTTTACCCAAACCTAATGATGGAGGGTTTAAAGGCACTTTCATATCAGCAAGTTCAATCTATTTAATGAAGAAGTGCTGATTAAATGGTGATTGTTTCAATTACCCCTCTGTGAATTGGTTTGTTTTTTTTACCTAATGAGCCAAGGTAATGATCTTTATTAGTCAGACTTAAACACACAGGCACTAAGGTAACATACAGATCAAAAACATGAACTATTATCACCAATGCTGCATGCTGCAGTGACCAAATCAGCAAAGCAGATTAGCTTTTTTCAAGTATTTTCCAGCTCTGGTGATGTTTTTCTTTCCTGTGGTGGGAATGATTCATCGATACGACAGGTGTAATGATGCTATCACATGCAGACAAACGTACTGCAGCAGCAGTCAAACCTGCAGCAAGATGTGTTAATGTCACTGCACTCCCTTCCCTTTGCCTCCAGCCACCTCCAGCATACATCTGCCCTGCTCTTGATCACGCTCCTCACTCCACTCCCACGAGTCCTCTCATGCCTGTGACATCATTAAGCACATGTTGTTCAAGCAGTGGTGGTGACTGGTGCACCCACCCTTGCTCCACTTTGATAAACGAATAAAACCAAGATGAAACCAATAAATAATGAAGGTGTAAGGCGCAATTCCCGCTGGGAGAGCTTGCACTTTAATAACCTTTAAACAGGCATCCTTGAAATAGCAAACCCTGTGATGGGACCATGAGCAAAGCATTGTAATGCAGATATGATATTTTATTGGCTGACTGCCCACCCCACCTCTTCTCCTGTCCTGCACCCTGTGCAGTACTTGAGGACAGTCGTAATCCATCTGCTGGTTTGTGGTGCACGATGCTTATCACCTAACGAAGCATGGGCTTCACATACACTGACACACACTCATTCCCCCCACCCCCTTTAATGCACTGTCACCATGACACCTTCCTGCATCAGAGCCTGTATGAGCAAAAGCATCAATTTACCAGAACATCTGCCATGGGAGCCCAAGTGGCAGATGTTCAGATGAAAACGAGGCTTAGGAAGCAAACCAACTGATCATTTATGGTAAATGCACCCAAGCCACGCTACCTGTAATAAAATTTATAAGGCATGACCCAATAGTTATTTCTGGCATTCAAGCTTTACTCTTGGTGTTGCTTTATGGAGAGGAAAACCTCCATTTGGCTTTGGAAAAAAGACAACAGACCACCCTTAATTAATGTATATCTGTAAAAAGCAGTTTACATCCCACACAGTATCTGAGAATTTACTCATAAGTAGTGGAATTATAATTATAATCAGTGACCTGCAAAAATTGACAGCAAAGTTTCCTAAATGTCACTTAAGATGTGTAACCATCCAAAATGTAAAGCATATCCTGTGAGGAGCCTAAGTCATAGCTAACAATTTTGTCATCTGTACCTGTCTGTCAGGTTCCTTTACAGATGACCTTATACACCTCAGAATTAACCACCTGTTCTAAAACGGCCATTCAAAAGGTCAAATACACAACAGAAAAAGAAGCTGGACACTTAAATCACAAGAAGACAAAAAAAACAAACAAACAAAAAAAAAAAAACAAGGGTGCTTGTTTTGAAGATATACTGTAGAAGCACACTAGTGTTATCCACTGTTGGGTAATTTATCACTCATGGATTGCCCTTGGTGTACATTCTCTGTCATTCAGTACAATCCAAAGTACTTAAATAGAAAGCAACTGGACATCTTGTCTCTTGAAGACATTTCACTTCTCATCCAACAGGCTTCTTTATTTTTTGAACATAAGAACCCTCTAAGTCAAACGCTCTGTTGAAGCTGATTCCAATGCATTGTAAATACCAAGATAAAATGTTTTGGGTTTTTTTTTTTTTTTTTTTTTTCAGAAATGGCAGTTCAAAGCACACAGATAAATGCCATAGACGCTGCCCCATTCAATAATCAAATTTGCTTCTCTTAAATAATTTCAAAGCCTTTATTTCACTGTTCTTCCAGCTGAACTTGAATTTCCCCTCTCAAGTAATGCAATGTGTTTGACAAGAATTGAATTGCCTTTTCTGCTAGTGTTGCAAGTTTGTCTGCATCGTGCATTATGGTGGTGTCACTGTCTGCTTGTTGTTGTGTTGATCAATAGCATGGAGCTGGTGTGCTCTAAGTTAAACATGTTAAGATTGATGGCTGCTATAGTGGGTTTCTGCAGAAAATGGGTGTGGCAGCAAAAGGATAACAGGAACTACTCACAAGAATGCTTCATATCTGTAAAGTTCAGTTGCTGTCTACCTTGCCACATATGTTGTTCTTCCTAAAAACACATTGTATGGATGTCCAAATGGAAAGAAAATAAAATACATTTTGTGAAGCATTAAGTTGCATCACATACATGATGTTTATTGTTTGCCCCAATAATATATATTCCATGTAGATTGTAATAAAGGGTAGAAAATTCACAACTACTATGCAAGTAAGTGTATTTAATTTCTTTCTTCTTTTTTCTACTTAATGACTGATTATTTTGGGCTGAGAGTTCAATGCTCTATACATACATACTGGGGCTTTAAAAAAGTCATGTGCTCTATTCTCTCTCTCTCTCTCTCTCTCTCTCTTTATATATATATATATATATATATATATATATATATATATATATATATATATATATATATATATATATATATATATATATATATATATATACATACAGCTTGTCTAGAGCACACAGCATATATTTTCTGTATTCAGGATGTTGAGGTGAGCAAATTGTCATCAGTGCAGACAGAGTGCACTGCATAACATTAATTTACACATTAATTTTGCTAGGACATTTGTATTGCAGCCACCGAAATTTCATGGAAGAGACAGCTTTGTATGTATGATATGTATGACATCTCTAACTTGCAACATTTAAGCTGCAGATTTTTTCATCACCACCTTCACTTTACTTTTACTACCTCTTAATTTACATTTCTACATTTTGTCTCAAATTTGCTTTTGTTTACTAACAGAATAGTTCTTTGCCTTGGCTTTTTAAATGTTTCATTATTCTTCGTTTTGGTGGTTTTACTTTGATCTGTTTATTGCTGATGTGGTTCATTGGAAGATGTCATTATATAAAAGTATAATGACATTAAACTTCTCGGATCTCTTTCTTTTTCTTTTTTGACATGTCCAATAAAAGTCTGTGGCAGTCTGTCTTGGTGAGAAATCTTAAAGCTGCATTTGTTTTGTGTGTTATTGTACTGCAACGTAGACATGTAATCATATGAAAGAGGTATTAATGTAAGGTGCTGATGGCAAAAATATATAAAATACCTGCATATCTGTCTATTTACTGCACCTACTTCTTTCTGGAAGCTTATCCCATCAGTCAACAGGCAAAAGTTATGGTGCACACTGGATGGGTTACCAGTTCATGAAACAGAGACCAAATAATTTTCATGTAATAAAAAATCCTTACAGAAAGGTTCTAGTGGATATTTAAACCAGGAACATCAAGCTGTGATGCAACCTTGCTGACCTCTGGAGCTACCATACAGTCCAACTCCTGCATGACTTAGTTCAGTTCTCTACATTGACTGACATGAAAAGTTTACTTAAATTATGCATTGTTAGAAAATCTTCTGTCATGCTTTTAATCAATTAACCAAAATCTTTTCGACCCAAGGGACACTGGTTGCTGATGCCTAGTTATGCCTTTTTGAATCAGACATGATGTAATTAAACCAAATGTTAGTGTTTAAAGCTCTTGGGAAGGCATGCGTAGGTGAAATCAACACATGCATTTTAAGTGTCTTACATGCATAGATATTATAGTAAACATTGTTATCATAAACCATTTGATGTCTAAGTAAAATATAGGCTTTTCAACATAGTATCTATTACTGTCATGACAAACATTATGAGACTGGCTGCCAAATGCTGAATAAACGTTTAATCAGTGTAATTATGCAGTGTAAACACAGAGGTAGCTCTTTGTGGTGCATTATCAATTTGCAGGATGCTGAGGTAGGCAGATATAATGGCATACTGCACAATAACAGCATGCTAGAGAGGCACATTTCTCAATGTCTGCTATGTTTCTTTCCACGGACCCTGCTCACCCAGCCCATCGACCTCAGAGACAAAGCCGGGGCCTCTTCAGCTACCCTCGCCCTGCCTGCCACACCCCTCGCTCCAGCACCACCATCAGCTTCCTCTATGGCACACTACTATCCTTCGTTCCTCCAGCCCCTGCTCCGCCCATTGCAGCCCCCCACCTTAATGCTCCCACCATTCACAGTGGACCTAAATCTCACACTTAGCGTCCTCCACTCACTTTAGCATGCAGACCCTAATTAAAGGGAGAGCCATTAAAGCTCAACAGATGCTGAAAATTAAGGGATTATTCAAATTATTTCCAGTCACGGCTTTGTAAGATTAGGGACAGGCACGGGAGAAAGAAGAGTGGATAACAGCAGGAGGGAGCAGGGTGGGAGGAGAATATATGAGAGATAAGAGCTAAAATAACAGACAAACCAGTGACAAAAAAAGAAAAAAAAAGGGATTAGAAATTATGTCCAAGTGTTTCTTCCGGTTTCTGCCAACTCTTTTGATATGGTTTCTTTTCTAATAAAAAATGTGTTTAATAAGTATATGAATATGCAAAGACTCACAAGCAATTATTAGAGGATTTGACGTGAGAACAACAGAAAGAAATACATAAAAGGCCATTTCTTTGTATTGTTTCAGGACCCACTGGGTGTAAAACTCATTAAAATCTTTAAACTTTTCCTCATTACAATCAGCGATGGCTTCAATAAGCTCATAAATCTCCTCTGCTTTCCAAACATTGGCTCAGTATGATCCTCGCACTGCCTATCACATGATCTTGTTTACTTTCAAATGCAGCTGTCTCTCTTTTCAACATGAAATTTGCATGGTCCCTGTCATTAACCAATGTGAGTTGTGCATGCTTAGAATGTGAGCAATATTGGCATTTTGCCCTTCCCCATCCTTACCCTGCGCAGATATACAAAACCTAGATATGCTTTTTAGTTTTCAGTTGATGTGAGTAAATAACAATCCTTCAACAAATTATTTTGTTCATTTGTGGACTATGCATAATTCTTAAATCTTATGAATACAAAAACTCACATATAAACCCTTAGTTATAGTCTTGTGTCAAATAACAGGAAATAAAATATCATAGCTAACTTATAAATAATTGAAAAACATATAAATTAACATTTGTTGATATAAAAACAAATTGTCACACTTGTTATAAATTTACCCTGTTTATATGAAAATATCCAGTAAAATAGGCTAAATATTTGTCAGTTTATTGTGTATTTCAAATGGACATAATTTTTAAAAAGACTTGCATCCATCTTATCAGAAAAAAGAAAACTTTTGAAGCAAATATTCCATTAAGATAATGGGATACTAATGAGAGCAGCTGTCTTTCATAGTCTTGCCAAGTTTCTATCTAAGCTGGTAGACAACAACATTCATTGTGCTTGGTATAGGCTGTTGATGTTTCCAAATGTTTTTGATGCTAATGTTCCCAAATCTCAGCAAAATTTATGATCTGTCAGAATTATTGCAATATGCACTTTTCACTTTATTTTCTCACAAAACCAGAGCACTATTAGAATAAAAATAGTATGTATAAAAAGGTGTATGTATAATGTAAAAAGATGTATAAAATGTAAAATGTATTATGACTGTCTGACATTCAGTGATACTAAATTTTTCCTGTTTAAGGTCAGTTAATCACTAAAATTATTACTATTTACCAAATGGCAGGATGATGAGAGACAATGCCTTTACATATATTTTTTGAAAATGTCACTTTTCCTCAGAAACAAGAAAAGTGAATAAAAAACTTACAAAAAGGAGCATTTGGGGAGAGAAACACTTCTGTGAATGAGAGCAATCTCCCATTACAGGAGCTTCAACCCCTTTATTTGAAAGAATTCGATCTCCTCTTAACTCAGTCCCTTCCTTAATTTGTTCCTCTTCCAAATTACCATCTTAATAAGGACATGGGATGTGGGATAGCTCCAGAGGGATAAAGTCCTGTGAAGTCCCTTGAAAGTTTTCCACTGACCTCAGCTGGATCATTTTCTTCAAGGCCCAGATTTTGGTATTTCACATTTTTACAGTTTTTCTATTAACAGTGACCAGACTTTACTGCAGCAACTTGTCCATGGAATTTTTTTTACACAAAAGAAAAAATACACTGGAGCTCAGAACTGTATCCTAAATGAACCAATCTGAGAAGCTTACACAGCCCTAATACAGTTCCCAAAGTCAAATGTAAGGACTTTTCAAAGATAAGTTTTTTCAGCACCTAATTGTGAGGATTATTAACATGTTCTTAAACAGAGCATATACATCTTTAAGGCATAATATCATAACCACTTGTCTAATAGAATATTGGCCCTCCGTTTGCTCCCAAAACAGCCCTGATTTGTTAGGGCATGAGAGCAACAAAACACCTGATGGTGAGCTGTGTTTGCAGATGATTCTTTCAGCCCTGCAAGTCGTGAGTTCGGACCTCCATGGAAATTAATTGTCTGCACTGTGTATTCCATAGATACTTGATTGGATAAGGATCTGGGGAATTTGGGGGTAAAGTCAACACTTCAAAGTTGTTCCTGTTGTGTGCCTGAAACCCTTCTTGAACCATTTTTGGTTTGTGGCAGGGTGCACAGCCCTTATTTTTAGTTTAGGATTTGTTGAAGAATCTCAATTAGTTTTTCAGGCACAGATAATAAAAGAAAAAAAAAAGAAAACTAGATGAATGTAGAACATAAGCTATTCTTAGTGGGTCAGGTTTGGGTTCTCAAAAGGCTGCTGATTTCTCACCTTTTTTCTTTAACTTCCCTGACAGCTGAGAAAAAATGTTTTAAGTTAATGAAATTCATTTCTCTTGAGCATTTCAGGGAGCAGCAAGCTATTGTTAAGTGTGCTCAAATTCACAAGCTGTGTAGGAATAAATTCACATTCCTTTTCTCATAAATGCATTCAAGCATATACTGAACAATGCTTATGATGATGGTAGCCTTTTTGTCAGTTCTGGAAATATGCTCTGAAAACCATTATTCTCCAGGCACTTATTGCCAAAAGAAATGTACCTTAAAAGCTGTAGACACTTTTCCTTCCCTCACCTTATTGTTGCAGAGAAGATGGCTTCTCAATGCCAATTCTCTATTTGCCCAGAGGCCACATATCTAATTAATATCACCAATACGTCTGCATTCAGCGGTCTCCTTTAGAATTTAAATTAGATCCCTCTTCCATCATCTACCACTGTGTTAAAGCTCATGCTCCAAAGAATTATTTAAGCTAATTTACCGTATTCTCACTGCAGTAAATTAAAACACACTGTTTAATCCTTGCTGTGGGTTTGTGTTTAAGAGTTTGCAATATTTTAAGACGTTGAGGATAACTAACATTTATATTCAAATGGAAATGCCATTAAATTCCTCTTTGGCCAGTCTACGCCCCCTGTTTTGTGAGGCCAGAAATGAGTGAGGCCCTCAGATAGACGTGGCACTGAAAAACAACCTGGATGGACATTTGGCATCACAATTCTCCTCAGCCTGACACTCATTACTTCCCCCTCATTAGAGGACAACTGTTGGTTAGGGAGGCCACTTTGAGAAGAATGTGATAGATTGCTGCGGAGGAGCCTTTTGTTATTCCCATCACTGTTTCTTGATCACAGATCGCTGGTGGAGAGAATACGAGTTCAGAGGAATTAATATACCACAGTTTGTGAGGGTATATTTTTTCTTTGGAGTGTAACATGCAGTGTTTTCTGTCCATCTGACCGTGACTTTGAGGGGGGTTGGTCTGATCCCAGGGGTAGATGGATGACCCTGCATCTGGCACTCCCACGGGAAATCTAAAAGAAGCAGGGCGGAACCAGCCCATGCGCTCCACTGCGTCTCACAGCACCCTTTAAAACAGGGCTCACCCCACACGACTGGAGAAACTATGTAAATCTCACGCCTTCATCGCCCCCCAACCAACAGGCACAACAACAGAAGCCCAAAGAGTAGGCAGGTCTGCTGGACCTAAGAGATGTAGTTCCAGCCTCACATTTATCTGTCTCATTGCCTAGGCTGATTTACAATTCCTCACATCACAGCTTCCAAAAACTTAGCCCCATCAACAATGGGCGCAAGCAAATCTATCATCAGAGCTGCAGGAGCTGTCCAAAATCCAGAGCTGTCTATTTATCACAAATCTATATCCTTTGGGGTAGTTGATGTGAGCACTATTTTTTGTAGTAAACATCAGATGCAGTTTTTGTCTAGTTTGAGCCCACATTTATTTAATCTTAAATACAAAACAAGATGCACAATTTAAGTCTTTTAAAAGCAAACAAATCTGAAAGATTTTGAATTCCAAGCTTTAAATGAAACTGTTGAACAATTAATCAAAAAAGATTTGCGTTGCTTTCACAATTGTTTTTGTTTGTTTGTTTGGTTGCTTGTTTGTTTTGAGTACCAAAGGGACAGTAAGGGATCCAGCTGGCTAAATACAGTCAAGTATATATAAAATTTATACTTTAAAATAATATCTTAATTTCACCAAGTAGCTTTTGTCTGGAAGTAATATTAACATTTTGGAGTGGCCCAGTCACAGTCCCAACTTAAATCTGTGTAGGGAGCTGAAGATTAGGGTGATGGAAATGAAGCCTTCCAACATCAGAGACTTTGATGCCACTACAGAATTGTCCTTTAGTGTGAGAGAGTGCGTCCATTGTTGTATATTTTAGTATTGACCTGTGATGGTCTAGAGATCTCCAGGGTGACTTCACTGCTGGCGATTGAGAGCAGCACCTCTCAAACCCAACAAGAATAAAGTGGATAAGGAAAATTTTGGGGGGAATTTTTTTTTCATCTCAATATAAGATATGGTATCCAGACTTCTTGTATCTTTGATTCTCTAACATATCTATTTTGCAAGGACCCAAATTCATTTAACTTTGTCCTTTAGCCATGGACTTGTTACTTAATCTGAAGTTGCTTCAGGTGAGGTTGAAGAATAGAAATAGTCAGTTAAAAAAGAATATGTTGATTCTGTAAGGTCACTGTAACATTATTAACCTTTGAGTGAGGTAAAAGATATTTACTTATTGCAGCAGTTCTCAAACCTCATGTTCAAAGGTCCATATCCATTTTTCTAGACAATACGAGAGGTCTGGAAAACTAATGAGAAGCAAATCCCTTCTATTTAATTTGCTAACAGCCTACAAAATAAATGGCACTTTATGCCTGCAACTGTTTGTCTTTCACTCCAAACTCTTCTTATTTTATCACATGGTCTGTAATAGTTTTGTGTAATATAAAAGCCACCCAATAATAACTATGTTCAGAATGCTTTTTTTAAACAGCCACCAAGAGTTTGTCCCCCCCTGCATTAATTTTGTTTTAAAAAGCTGCTACAACATTCTAATAGCCTTTCACCTGAAACACTTCTTGCTTTATCATTTATATCTACAGAATTATCTGATTCAGCACAAACAGCTACAAACAGTCCTTGGCTGAGCACAAACCTCGCTCTGATAAGTATCTCCTAAGGGAGGACTTTGCAGAGACAGCAGGCTATAGTTAGCTCCCCTTCTCCGTGTTTTGATATGACTTGTTGATAATTCAGTTTATACAGTTTTTACTTTGAACTTCCAACTAACCATGTGCAAACAAAACTCACCTTTCCCTGTTTCATACACAAAACTCCTTGCTTAGAACATTCTAAATATTAATGACCTGTGTGTTAGCAACGAAAGAATTAACTAGAAATGGGAGATCATTTAAATTGTATTATGTCAAACCATTTTGCTTTGTAATAGAGATGTTGATGCAAAAGAAAACTAGAAAATTGCATCTCAATTAATGTATTGAGAAGCAGAACTTTATCTAGTTTATCCCCACACCCCAAACATTAAAAATGTTTAGCAAAAGGAGTTCAACTTAAAAAAGTCCAATTCAACTTGTAAATCAAAATTTTACATAATTCAATCTCTGGATTGACTTGATGTTTGATCTAGATCAGATTCCGAGAGTTGAGACTTGCAATCACCTTTTTTGTAATGGAATTTAAAAAAATTCTTCTTCTCTTTTGATCAATGCAATAACATATGATTGTAAATGACAAAAATAAATAAGAATTCCTTAACATGCCCTTAATTACATACAGTACCAATATCACAAGCCGATTGTATCAGAAACCAGATCCAGTCCCCCTTCAAAGATGGCAATACACAGAAATAGAATTGATCCAAAGCTTCAAACCCCATATGGCATAGGAGAATGACAGTGGTGATAAAGCAACACACTGTACAGCGGTTATCCATTAAAGACCTCTAAGTTGAACATTTGTGTGCCACTGAAAGAGAGCAGCTTAGTCATTTCTGAGAAATTACCCTTGTTACTTGGACACTGGACCTGTGACACACACTCATTTCTACCAAAAGTCTTATTCACTCTTGCTAGCTTCTGTGTAGAAAGGGTGAACGGGCATGCTATCACTTAGTCACGTGCAGAAATCAGTCTTTCTCTCTGTTTCCACTACACACACACACACACACACACACACACACACACACACACACACACACACACACACACACACACACACACACACAGAGTTCCTCTCGGTCTTCCCTGCACCATCATCCCGACTGACAGCAGTAATGAGTTTCTTCTCTGCGTAAGCCAACTGGCACCCACTCAGGGGAATTTTTCAGGCTGAACTGTGGCCATTAATCACAATCTCGACCAACACGGTGCCATCACGTGTGTGGCAAACAGAGATGTGTTCGAGGGTTGATGGGGGGGCACAAATGTATCAGCAATGAAGGAGGAGCTAATGATTGTGTTGAAGACAGAGAAAATGACTGATTATGAAGGTAAAGAAGGAAATATTGCAATTTTTGTGTTGGGAAATGTTTGTTTTGTAAGCATCAGAGCAATTATTTGGGGAATTAATATTCTGTAGAATCAGTTATAATAAATAGGATAAACAAATCAGTAGGCACAATTGTAAGGAAAAAAACAAGAAAAATGTGTGCAGAGGACTGAAACTTATTAGAAATTTTTATGGAGGGAACTCGGAGGGCAATAAAATATACAAAATAATTTCCGGGGAACTGCAAATGACTTCAGCCCATCAAAAACATGCAGCGTTTACCATAATAACCACGAGAATAGCTGCCCTTAATGTATAGCAAATTGCCACCAGCTCATTTTGTGATATGAGGATGTTGTCACCAGCACATCCTCTTATCGCAGCAGCTGAAAATTCCCAGTTTCCATTCCATTCCTTACATTTTTGTTATCCTTCTTCAGTTTCCCTCTTTGCCTCCACTGAGATTGTCAGTGCACTAAGGTCGCCGAGATCACCCAGCCCCCAGCTCACCTCCAAACCCGATAATACTGCCAAATTCATGGTAATATCCAATCTGTAACCTCCCAATCTTCTTTTTTTCATCCACATTTTTGAGTCTACAGCCACTCCCACTGCATGGAGCTGAGCTCTCACCGAATGATGGGAAAAAAATAACCTCAAGTCAGGCAGGCAGGAGAGGAGAGGCAGGAGCAGGCCCTGTCATTATCACTTAATGTTACCAGACATCGGGTAAGATACGATGGCCCTTTATCTTTCCTGCTACCAATAGCATGTACAATCAAAGACTGCACAGATATGTTTATGAGCGTATTTGTTCCATCAGATAATGAAATACATTTTTCAGAGACTGAGTAAAAAAAGAAAAGCCCAGGATTTACACAAAGTCTGATATTTCTGCCTTTTGTAGTGACAAATCCAAGGCTAAAACTTGAGAACAGGACAAGAAATGCAGTCTTGGTTCTTATGGCAATTCCTATACATAAACAGTCCACAGACTGTTCAAAAACAGAAAAAGATCTGTTGAAATAATAATAAGGAAAAATAATTAAATCCTTTTTGCTTAACTTTTTAGGAATGTTAGTTATAATTATCATAGTTGTGCATTTATATCAAAACTCTGAATTCAGTTTTATGTTCCAGAACAAACTAAGGTTCAAATCAGTTGAATTATCCATCTAAAAGGGATGTGATTTGCTTTTTAAAAATTCATAGATTAGTAAAGAAAAAAACCCGTACAAAAAGTGGTTTTGGTTATTTTTAAAACCTCCTTCTTGACAGATGTTGTGATTTGTACAATTTATTTCTATGAGTTCAGTAGACTAATAGAAATAGTTTAAAATAGTGAAAATTAAAGGTTTTATACCCTTTCTGGACCACTAAATGTGCTTAATTTTACAAATCTGTCCTGTTGAAGTTTGCCAAAAAAGAACTGATGAGTGGAGTTGAGCCATGGATAGGTTTTTATAAAAGGAGTTATGCCTGAAATTAGAACAAAATTGAGAACGATCATTGATGGGTCAACATGTTTTTGACGTACTGCCAATGTGAATTGGCTACAGTAGTCAAAAGTAAATACGACACTGTAATTGCCTTCTAATTAGGCAGTTGAGTAAAGTTTTGTTTCACTGCTTTTAAGGAATGTGGACTATGTTTTATGAGTTTAATTTTTGTAAGATTTTGAAATTAAAGTGGTCAAACATGGACTGAAGTACGTTACAAACATATATTCTTTCAGAAATAGTTTGGATTTCTGCAACCTTTTATTCTACATGCAAAATGTTATGAGGTGTAAAACTAATACTGCACATCACCCTGAACACACAAACCCCACTGTGAAACAGGCTGGTGGCAGCATCATGCTGTGGGAATATTTCCCTTCAGTAGAGACAGGGAACCTCGTCAGAGTTGATGGTAACAGAATCATGAATTTAGAGAACTGAACCATAATCACTGGTAAATCAAATTGTTTTTCTTTAACTTCATATGTTCTTTTGTTTGTTTTTGCTCTTTTTTTTTTTTTTTTTTTTTTTTAACTTATAATGTGTGAATATTTCAAAACAATCCCTCACTATAAAATAGTTATGTACCTGTAATGTGGTAACATAAAGAATGCATGGGATGCAAAGTGAGGCCCATTAATATGGAAATGCATGGGCAACAACCTGTAGCTCAGATTCTCATCTATTCTATGCCCCCCACAGTGGATGGGAGGGGTGCTACTAAAAACTGTCAGACATAAGCACATATCATCAGCCTGTCCAGCCCAGCATCAGCCAGCTAACCCTCTAAAGCTGTCTTCCCACTCACAAATAATGCCTGTGCTGGAAAATGGAGAGGACTATTATGCCACAAACATCATCTTTCATCTTTTCACATCACAGCAATGAAGCAGTCCACCTTACGGCTCACTAATGCATGACATAAAACTGCTTCTGTAAAGAAAAAATAGAGACAGATTAATAAAAATGATTAAAGGTACCAGCTGGAAAGGTGATACAAATTTCCAACCTGCAAAGGAAAAATAAACATCTCATCTTTTGATGCTCACTGAAAGAGAGCTAGTTGAAGCATGTCTGCAGATGGAGCCTGAGATTGTTCCTCAGTTGTGGATGGAATTAAAAGTTTTTAGTAAGGATTTCACAGAGAAATAAAGATCTCAGTCACATGTTTATGTGCAGACTAAGCACACACTGTGGAGTTGCTTTTTGTACCAGCAGTTGATCAGCATATGCACAGCCACTGAGCACATGTCCATGTCAGGGTTTTTATGTGATTTTAAGTATTTATAATGCACAAAGTACAGAGATAAATTACAGCTCTGGGGTCTGGCGAACAGCATTCTGGCATTTTCTCACGGCAGAGGCAGACTTCTTGGAGCGAAGAGGGTATATCCGCTCTTTGCATCCTTCTTCTTTTCGAATGATGACCGTGAAAGCAAAGCTGTTAAGGTGAGGAGGTCATTGAAAGTACTGAAATGGAATGTTTCTCTATGCTCCAGAGCTGGAGAGACCTGGAGATCACTTGAGACACCAACATATGCTCCCTCAATATTTTACATCCTATCTTTCTGTAAAGTTAGTTTTTATCTCTGATTGTTGCTGATGTAGTTTATGTCTCTGTTTGCTATTTTCAAATTGGTTTGTATTGATTGGGTTATCAGAAAAATATGTAATTGACATATTGTTTTTGAATATTGCAATGAACCAACATTTTCCTGTCTCTTTTCATTCTTCTTTCTCACAATATCCCCATCATTCTTTATGAGCTTTAACCTCATCCGCTAAAAATGAATCAAGTCTTGATCATTAGCAGTGAAAGTCCATCCAACATGCCAACTGGCTAAACATATTATTGGCATGTAGAATTTGCATACATGGCATTCAAAGTATAATATCTCACCAAATATTGATTTCAAGCAGTCTTTTGCGATATCGCAAACATTAATTTGATATAGCTCTACTCTCTTGATTGACCTGTTTGATATGTGTTTGTATTAAAAACTGCTGTCTTCAACTTTTTGCCATTGTTTTACATTTGTAAAATATCATTTGCACCAAGTAACAGTAACAAGATTTTGCATTATGATTCAATAAGCTTCAACTGTCCTCATATGCCTTTTTTTGCCCAAACAACATTCCCATGGATCACTGTGCTTTTCAAAGAGGTAAAACACACTTCTTCTCCAACATAGAAATTATAAAACAAGAAATACAACAAAGTACATTGAAATTCAGGCCTCCTGGGCCCCAAATTTTTCCAGCCTTCCTGACTCTTAGAAGCAGCAGTTATAGACAGCATGCAGGTTGTCAGGGAGAAACTGGCCATCCCCAATATCTTTCATCCTGTGCCATGCAGCAGTAACCTCCTCTAATTGGCTCCTGTGGAATTTATTTTATCCCCAGTGACTGACTCCACACATGCAGCAGCCTGACAGGCTTTTGACCCCAAACACTTCAGAGTCCTTGTGACATCTATGGAGGGTAAAAGACGAGAGTAAAGACTTTGTAACTCAGAGAGTTCATGTTCTTACAACAGAACCCCATTTTGCAGTCAGACCATGAGGTCACAAACAATCCACACATAGGGAAACTAATTATTTTCTACTATAAACATTTTAATAAAATTCAAAAGTGAATTGAAAAATACTTCTTTTGTTCATAAAAAACAATATAGATTTAGATATTGTTGCTTGAGCAAAGATGGCAAGATTTATGTCTGCAGATTGAGCGGGAGTAAAGAGATGACGTGTGAAATCACTAATCCCTGTCACTGTGGGTCAAATCACTGCTTTCCTGCACAACATAATCACTCTAATTGTGAGAAAGAAGAAGAATTTTTGCCTCACATTTTTGGCACTCATAAAACATGACTTGGAAAGGTAAAATTTTTTCACATTGTGGATGAACAGTAAAACCAGAAGCAAATGTGGGCACCTTTTGGTTTACTTTTTGAGCTTGGATAATGTGCTTATGTTTCTCTTGTCCCTTACAATGCATTGCTGCGTTGTTTGTTTAGGAGACATGGGGGTGGAGCTGTGATGCAGCAGCAGGTTTGGGCCATTTTGTTTCACAGCCAAAGCCAAGGTCACTGCCACTGCCCTGGGGCCAACAGACGGGGGGGTGGATCTCCACTGGGAACAGAAGAGGAGGTGCAGCATTGGTGGAGGGGAAGCATAATGTTAGGAGATGCAAAAGAAGCAGGCTATTCTGCACTAGCGCACACAAAAAGGTCAAAGTTTCCCAGATAACCCCCCCACCCATCCAACCCCCAGGGGGACCTCTGACCTCTGTGAAAAAAAGGCGGGGATCTGTGTGGGAGCCGGGATACAAGGGGAAACACACCCACCCGGAGTCAGCAATGACAAAAGGGGCCTGCTAGCTGAGTCAGCCACGACAACAAATGCTGAGGCCACTTCCACAAAGCAGAACAACCACAGGCTGAACGTGCAGGCCCTGCCTGTTCCCAGCCACTTCACCACACCAAGCTGCACAATGAGAACCGCTCCGAGGCGAGAGGTACCCCCAAAACACACAAACACACATGCAGCTGAGTGGGGGAGAGATGGCGGAGGCCCAAAGCTGCTGTCTGCCTGTCACTGTGTAGCCTTTTGTCTCAGTCTCTTCTGCTTATTGGCAGAAAGATTTCCTGATCTCCGTTTAAACATTATGGAAAACTGGTCTCACAGGCCCTGCAGTGTGTGCATGTGATGGTGTTTGGAAAAACATCTAGCAGTGGCTTCACCTCTCTGCACTTTTTCACATTTTCATACATACAAAACAAAATTTACACCAATGAGCGGACAGGAAGAGGGAGTTTTTGGGCTTTTATTGGTGGTTGCCGCAAACCCTGTAAAGTGTTTTAACTACACAGTCTGGCCATAAAAGCTCTGTTAAGTGTAGTGAAGCGCGGTGATGGGGCAGAAGCAAGAGCCAACCTAGTCAAGCCTAGAGTCATGGGGACACCAACATACACTCTGAGGACAAAAGAACACAACTATTGCTTGTTTCATTAGCTGATGGGTCTGATCAAGGGATGTCAGATTGTTTGACTTGAACCTAAACTTCACAGTAACACAACATGTTGGTTCAAACTTGAGGATGCAGCTTTAAGGAGGACAGGGCAAAGTAAAATACCTCATTTGGACTCTAGTCTGCCTCAGATAACCTTTGGTCCGGACTATGCTCCGTCTCCTTTCACCTCTCACCTCTATTACTCTGGAATTCCTCCCTTGAGCCCTAAAAGGAGGCAGAAGGAATTTTTGGCCCCCTATTCATTTGTTTGTTTGAGGATTGCTATGGTGGTCTGGAGACCAACAGAGACCTTAACAACAGATTCCACACAACAAGCTGAAAGAGTCAGAAAAGAGCAAAAAACTGAATGCCAGATTAACAGAGAGCAGATCTTGTTTTAATTTTGGAGGGGCGGGGGGGTCTTTTTTGGTTCTTTTTTACAATTCAGTATTTCGTTGAATGTATTTTCAATCGTTTAGCTTGCTAGGATATAGAAAATACATGCAATAAATCACAAGATCCAAACTTTAAAATGATTTATATATATTTTTCCAACTTTGATTTAGTCAGAAAAAGCTGCTGAGATTCAAAATCAGTGTCCAGGCTTGGGAAAACAACTGCTCAAAACAGCAGTGCTTGCACAAATACCCAAGATTAATCTTGGGTAAGACATCTTATGAGACCAACTAGAAAGTCAATCAATTATTATTCTTGTTCATTTAAAAAAAATTAGATAGCTTTGGATATTATTTAAAAAAGAGATTTTAGGCATATCATGTTAGTGATCAAGTATAGTCTAGACACATTTGAAAAGCAGCAGCTAAAATGTGTTCACAGTGGGCAAAAAAACCAAATTAAGTGAATTATCAGCAGTCTGTATATCATGCACTTATTTTTTCCTCTTGTGCAAAAAGCATTTTAGGTTTCACTTTGAAAGGTTCCATCTGAGTGTACGTGTACTATTTGTTATTATATAATAATAACAAACAGGAATACACATATTAGATGGAAACAACGTAGCAATTAATGCTTGAGAAATAACTGTAATAATGATTATTTAAAAAGTTAAATATTTATATCACCCATCTGTTTTCATCTATATCCTCAGCAGCTTTATTCACTTTTTGAGGCTATTTACATGGCAATATATTTTTAGAGCTTAAGGTTACCCATTCTGCCCCACACAGCAGCTCAGCTGTCACACTTTAAAGGAGGTAATCGAGTATTGGAGTATATTTCTCCTGTGCATAGATGAAGTCTGTTCAGCACACTTAGGCAACCCATGTGCTCCTGTTTTGTTTAATTTGCTGATGATTTTTGGTAAATAAGTTGAGTGGAATTGATGCAAATCTTTGAAACCAGCCAGGACAGATCCCTTTTTTGGTTTTCCAGTGTGCAGCAATATTATTTCTCTAGTAAAACATAATGAGTGATGAATACTTTTCATTAATATTTTATTAGCAATTAATTAAATAAAATGACTGAAATTGTAATTAGCTTAGAAAATCTGTCTGAAGCCCTGTTTTAAATTTCATCCTATTCTACTCTGCCACATGAAGATACACGGCAGTCTAAGACAATAAGACTGCAGTCTGTGATCCCTTGGTGATTTTCCACAGCTCCAAGGTCAATGATGTGCCATCCTCAAGAATAATTGAGATTCATAGGGCTCCTTTCCCACAGGAGAGTTAGACAACTTTGAGCATTCGTCAATGAAAATATCAAGAACTGTCATGAAGGGTTCAGAGCAGCAGTTTACTCAGCTTCTTGACAATGGAATAACTCTCAGAGTACAAAATCTATCCTTAAAGGAAATGGGATGAGCTTCAATATTCTAAACCTATCTACACCACTCAAAATCATGGTCTTTAAATCAGAGCGTTTAAGCTGAAAATAAGTTGTTATCAGGGATGCAATGAAATAACTAAATCATTGCTTGATATGTACCTCAGATTTTGTTACTTGTTTCAGTATTGATATGGTATAGCAACAAAAACATGAGAATCTAAGGTAGTACAGCAATGGAGGATTTGTCCAACTTTAATTCCATCCATCCACTTGTCCACCCATCCAGTACCTTTTTATGAGGTAACAGGTCCAAAAACCTAGACTTCCCTCTCCGAAGGTAGCCGTGTAAAGTTTAATATGGTATAGTCCAATGCATTTTTCAGCTAGAGGCGATATGTAGTCTATTCAGCGAGTTCTAAGTCTCCCTTTGCATCCTATTTTGTAAGTGGATGTGCCTGAAAACCTCTAAAGAGAAGCATCCACAGGCAGTATCCTGGTGATATGTTCAAACCACTTCAGCCGACTTCTTTTGGTGAGGAGGAGCAGGAGCTCTACTCTTAGCTCCATTCAGATGATCAATTATACCTTACCTTGTCTTTAAAGGCCCCGACATACTTTATCCGAAATTGTCATGGTGTGTAGTGGTAGTTGTGGACCCAAATGCAAACAGGCAGAGGCAGCGAGTAGTTTTTGAAGATTTAATAAAAATGAACAAAAAAACCTTACAAAACCACAGGGAATGCAGGAAGCCAGAGCAGAACAAAAAACAGGAATCTAAGGAGCAAAAAGAACAGAGTACACCGGCAAAGAAAACAGGTAAGAGGAGAAACCAGCGAGGAGTGAGAGCAAGAACGGAGCTTAAGTACTGGGAGTGTGAATGCCAAAACATTGGACTGCGGCTGATTGGCTAACAGTTTGCAGGTGTGAGGAAGGAGAGCTGATCAGAGACTGAGGAGAGAGAGAGTGAGAGAATGGCAGCAAGGGGTGAGGGAGAGTAAACAAGGAAGCAAGGAAAATTAATCTACAGTAACAGGGGATAACTAGAGACAGGAATAAATAAATATATTTAAACTAGAATAAATAAGAAAGAACTGTACGAAAGTTAAACAGAAACTAGGCTGATCTAAACATAAGAAAGACAAGATAACCATAATCAAAAACTAGAATCAGAAGAATAAACCTCAAAACAACCCCAAACCACCCAGGTTCTGACAGAAATCGACTCTCATTGATGTAGACGTGTGACGAAAATTGCGTCATTTTGTTCGCAGAGAGTCTGTTTGCAGACCCAGGCCTGGGTCGAACTATTTCGACAAGGGTCTGTGTGAAGTGTTGTCTGATTGGTCAGAAGTTTGTTGCCGAAATTGCGCACGGACAGCAATATTGTTATTTCTCTTCAACTAGTCCATTTCCACTATCCAGTTTTCGTATCTGCAGGAGACATGAATACATTTGAGGAATGTTTATCTGATATGGTGAGGAATTATGTACATTAGTACAATTATGTATTAAACAACTACTATAATTTCCCTTTGGAATAAATAAAGTATTTTTGAATTTGAATTGAATTGAAATGGTTAATAACACCTGGATGGAAACTGTAATGCTGTTGTTCAGGTTGTTCAGAGAGGAGGCTTTCTGCACAAAAGTGTGGCGCTCTCTCTGTGACTGTGAAAACAGAGGATGCAGGAAGGGAGGGGAAAGCCCGGCAGGTGGGGGCGTGACGTATGTTGAAGCAGAAGGGGTATCCCCCAGGTTGTCTGCGCCATTATATGAAAGGTGTGTGCGAATACGAACAGTTCGCAACTACATGACTGCGTGTCGACTGTTCAGCTTTGGATGAAGTATGTCAGTGTCTTAAGGCTGAGTCCATTTCTACAGTTGGAATCTGTGACTCTGTTTTTTAATCATAATCCATCTCGCTGCCATAGGAGAGGGTTGGAACACACATAAAATGGAATATTGAGAGCTTTGTCATTTAGCTTAGCTATTCCTTCAATAGGAGAGACCGTAGCAGTGTCTGGATTACAACAAAGTGTTAATGTGTCCTATCCTTGTCACACTCCATCTTACTATCAGCTGAAACCAAACAACATGATACTGAAAAACTCACATGCTGAATAAAGGGCAGTAATAAACTGAATAGCCTCTTCCAAGAAGGAAATACTTATTAAATTCATCAGTCCATCAATCATAATTAAACCAGTATATTGAGAGCATCATCATTCTGCTTAGCTATTTCTTCAGTAAGACATGGGGGAAGCAAACTCATGTTTCTGCTCCCCCAAATTTTGATCCCAAAAACTCTGATTGCTCTCTGAGGTCACCAAAATTTACAAAGTTTATTTAGCAACAAATAAATTTATATTAAAATAATTGCTACATTTTAGCCCCACTCTCCTTCACTTCAGAGTTGGCTCCATCTAACTTACTGCATTAAAGTCATTATATCACAATGCAGGTAATGGACTGATGTTGTGTATTTTTTCCCCAAAATTGCTTCCCCATTTTACAACATAATCAAGCACCAATGAATTCAAGCATACATTTTCTTTTTCTGCTCAGTGCTTGCAAGGATGCAGGGGGTGGGTGGGTTGGGGTCTGGCGGTTCTCTCCAATGTATAGTGAATGCCATGTATGCCACATCCTGGTAAAATTGTTAATCACTCACCTAGGGTGAAACTGTTTGAAAACATGTGGCATTGTTGCTAGAACCTATTGGTATTTGTATCGTGTCTGGTTGTTCCTGGAGGCTTATTCAATTGGAACAAGCTGCAAGTAGCAGGCAGAATTGATGCTGGATATCAAGGATTAAATCCATCTCTCCATTTCCCTGCTTTTACAGTCCTGCAATCTATTCTGTAATATACTACTGTTTCAAAAAACCGGGATGATCAAGATCCTTGTGTCAATATTACCAACCAGTCATGCATTAGTCTGGTGTGGACTACTATAGATGGTACATTCACCTACTAATTTTCACAAAAGCTATAAAAACATATTTGTGCATACTGTGGCAGCTGGGGCAACATCTTTGTGACTTCTTTTACAGAAGAACTTCCATTCTCAGTCTGCCTCTTTGGTACAGAACAAAAAATATTGATTAAAGAAAGACCCATTCTGAATCCACCTGAGTCACAGACAAACAAATGGAGTGCTGACTTCATCATGGAAGACCATTGTGAGTCAAAATCAGCTCACATACCAGCCCTATGCAAGGTATGGCGCAGCCATAAATCGTGTCCATATGCACTGAGATCCTGTGATGTTTCGAGGACAAGAATACAAATGTAAGGATTGAAGAGAGAAAGAAAAATGAAACAATGGTATTTTTAACTGTGTAGCAAAAAATAGACTCCTGCCTAAATTAAAAAACATAAATATTGTGGGTATTACTTCGATGTCATGCATGTCTGAGCATAATCCCAAACATGTGAGAATAAAGAGAAAAAACAAATCCCATTCAAGCAAACATCCATTTTCAGATGTCAGTATTATATTTGGGTAATCAATATGACAAGAGAGACAATTTGGTTTTTTGTGAGCAAATGGGGCGGTAAACAAAGGATTGGGAGATATCTGATTGAGGGTGGACTTCAACAGACTGGGAGAAAAAGAAAGCTACAAGAAGATGTCAGGGATGTTGCTCCAGTAATCTTAAAGGCAGAGACTGCGAAAGCGGTCTGTGTGAGATATAGAGCTCACCACAAAACAACTCCTGTCACATAATCTCACATCAATGCCACACAAATCACTTTCACTATCTGCTCATGAAAAACCATCCACAGAGCTTTAAGAAGTCAAATGTGACATCTTTGAGAGCTATCAGGCCTGAAATCACCGTATTTTAAAGGTACATCTTTAGGGGACTTAACGAACTCAAATGAGACACTCATTGGTCACTTATTTCAATCTCCATGGCTCCCATGGTTCTTAATTTTCCATAAAAGCTACATTAAGAAAACTGCTTTCATAATCTCAAAGCAATTTGTCTGATTAAAAAAAAGTTGACTCTATATCTGTAAAATCTCTTAAATAAATAAGATGTCTAGCTAAGTAATGTTTTTTCACTGCAACGAGAAGCTGTCATGGTGCGTTGCCTGGTGACGCACCGTTTGCCGTGTGGGGTGAGGGCCAGTGGCTGGGTCCACTGTACAGGCCTTGTCATTCATATGAATGATAAAGAGCTTCCTGAACCCAAGCTAATGAGGAAGTACTAGAGGAAATGAGGAAGAGGGGGGGAGACACACAGCGAGAAGAACCCACCATAAAAGAGATAACCTTTGGGCGGAAAAAAAAAAAAGAGTTTCTGGGACCGACTACTGATTTATATGGACAGCAGGGAGTCTGTCCAACACCAGCCACCAACAGCGAACCTCCACAAATGGTTGTCAAGCAAATGAAAAGTGAAATTTAAAGAGGTGGTGGTGTGAAGGGTTGGATGGAGGCTTTATTCACTGGGTGTGCTATAAAGAGGCTTTAGTAAATTGCACCACGCACAGGGATACAAGTCAAAGCTTTGTTCTGAGATAAAATAAAACACAGTAAATAGTCCTCAAAAACACACTTGTCTTGGAAAACAAACAAGGCAGTTTTAGGGATATTATTATTATTATTATTATTATTATTATTATTATTATTATTATTATTATTATTGTTGTTGTTGTTGTTGTTGTTGTTGTTGTTAATAATAATAATCATCGCCAACATCATCATCATCATCTAAAAAAATCAGGAAAGAAAAAAAACTATGTATTGTTCATGTTCAACATGAGCTAATGCAACACTCTATAAGAAGGATCTGCAACTTTACTGTCCAATACGTTTGAGGATAATCAACATGGAAACACAGAAAAAAACAGAACAGGTGAACATATAAAACACAGAGAGTAAGGAGCAGTCGAGCACAGAGGGGTGAGACAAATTGTAATTTATTTAAGCAAAGAGTTGAAGGAAAAAGGCAATTAGAAAAAAAAGTTGTTATCTCTGCTTAAGAAAGATCTTTATGATTCTGCTCCATAAGACATACAGAGCCAGCTATAATAACTAAAAGGGGTTTCTAATGCATCACAACTTTGAGACAAAGAGTGAATTATTGGGAGATGATGGATATAAAATTTGGGGTTAACTGAAAGAAAAGTCTAATTGATGGATTCTTGGTTTAACTCTTCATCCATACATAACCGAGTACATACATTCTATGCTTTGACAAAAGAAAGTGTATCACAGTCCAAAATATCAGAGGTGAACAGTGAGAATGTGACCTCATCTAATCCTCTAGTAATCCTAATCAATATGAGCAGAAGACAAAAAAGCCTGAAACTGTCTCTAACAGGAGAAATCAACCACAGATTCTGAGATGTTGAATTTTTTCCAGGGAGAGAGAATTGCTCTGCTCTCTCTTAATTAACACTTCCAAACCATTTAATTATGAAAAGTATTTTTTTTTTCTTTAATCGTACCTTTAAAGATTAAAAATGAACAGAAATTTGACATTAAATTACAGGGCCTCAAAATCATGTCTGATTATTGCACCATTTAGAGTCACTGACATAAAACTCACTAGCAAAGCACATTAATGTCACTTTATAATCCCTTTTTAATCATTTTTTTTTAAATACATACCAACATTGTCTTTATCAACATGTACACTAAGAGAATCTGAAAACACACATTAATGTTTGTAGACTTAAAAAGGCTACAATTCATGTTTTATTGCATATTCCAACTGCAAAGAAAACTTATGGACAATTAATGCATACTGTATGTTTTATCCACAACTGAATGACCTCACTCATATTGCCTAATTTCTGTTTTTTTATTATTTCATTATTTTAAAAAGACTTCCAGATTCATGCCTTAAAGGTTACATGTTGTTTGACAGGAACATTGTGCTAAAGTGACTTTTTTCTCTCTGTCAGAGACATCCATGCTAACCTCTGTACCCCACAGAGCTGAAAAGCTATATTGGCCACAGTGGCACAGCAGTATTCTGTCTACACATAGTCTAGGAATCAACAGGCTTCTGTGAGCCTTTATCCATCTCTGTTTCAGACAATACAGCCTTAACTTGGCACAGTATGGAAGGGTGCATTATCGCTTTAAGATGCTGTGGATTGTGCATCCCTGATGCCTTTGATTTCAAGTGGGATGAGAACTTCATACTGCGAAATGGTAGACAAACCAGGCGGACAGAGAATCAGATTACCCTACAATGAACTGATATAAATGAGGTAAAGATAACCCATGGCAACAAAAAGCTTGGAACTTAATGAGGATCTTGAATATTTTCTAATAAGGAGTTTGGTTGTCAGGTTGGCGAAAATGCATCTTATGCCTATACCAGTGAGTGGGTTGCTAAGATGCCTACAGCTTATTGCACTCTCACAAAGAAGTCTGGAGAGCCTCAGCATGAGGTCTTGTTAATGCTTCAGTCAGAAGCTTAAATTTCCACACAGCACCAGCATCAGAAAGTTAATTCAACTCAATGATTTGTATTAAAATATTCAAATAATTACACAGCTAGATATATTAAACACATTTGCATGCACAGCAGTACTCAATCAATCGGGGCTGGTCTAAAAAGTGACTGTACTTAAGGCAATGTTTTAATTGCAATCTTCAAATTTCCAGATCACAGCTTAATAAATTTAAGTAATCAACTTTGATTTTGGTTTATAACTACAATACCCACACAAGCTGTTACGCTTTTTTTTTCTCAGGGTACAGAAAATCTACGCAATTTAAACAAAAGATCTGAATAAAAAAATAAAAAAGGCATTACAAGTGGTTGAACAGGTAACCGACACCTAGTTTGTTGCCACAAAAACTCAACATGAAGCAAATAAGCCACATAAAATACACAAAACCCCTAGTATTAATAAAGGAACTTACTGGCTGCTTGAATGCGGGCTTTACGGCTCACCACACGTCCAAAAGAGTTCTGAGCCATGCACTCATAGTCGCCTTCATCAGATGAGCCGTCGGCCTTGGTCTTTTGGAAGTGGGTGATCAACAGGGAGCCATTGATGAAGGTGGTATGATGCCAGTCCTGAGCTAAGAGCAGGCCGTTGCGCCTCCACTGAGTGGTGATGGGTGGAACACCTTCCACCTGGCAGTGGAGCATTAGCGGCTGCTCCTGAACAGCAATAATGTCGCTGGGCTCTAGCTTGAAGGAGAGTTCAGCTCCCAAAACCATACCTAAAGGGATATGTACACACAGAAACAAAAGTTAGAAATTTTCTTTGAAATGTGTACATAAACTGACAAATAAATAAACTGACAATGATCAAATATTATTTTCAAAAATACCACCACAAACTAATACTGTTGTTGCTTAGCTTTAGGTTTGGGATGGTTTGTGATTTTAAGATGAAAGTTCAAAACATTTTGCATCCTATAATTCCAGTTATAAAGTTATTTTTTTGCTTACATGTTTCTCTAGATTAATAAATTACAGGGTAGCACTCTTGACCTGCATGAAATCAGAAAGACATGTAATTGTAATACTATGGCTGAAAATTGCAATGACAATGCTGATTACCTACATTTTTAAAACGTTTTTCTTTCTTTACAATTACATGATGTTCACACCACTTTCGATGAACCTCGGTATATCAGTCGCAAAAAATATATATAAGATGTGGGCATTAAGATCTGTTAGAGCCCATCCAAATGCCCACACACATCATTGATATGCTGAGCGTAAATGTATGACACTTGAAATATAATACACTATCAAATATTGTTTACAAGCAGTCTTTTGCAATTGTGATAATGCATATTCTAATATTGTGATTACAAGATATTATAACACACTAATGTCTCATAAAAAAGATCTAGCTGACACTGACTTAAATTAAATCAATTTTTAATGTTATAATTTTTAATGTTAAATTTAATATTAATTTATAGCACAGATACACATGGGTATCAAAGCTAAGTAATATAAACAGGAATAAACAGGAACCATTTTTAAATCTGTCTACAGAGTGATAATGTCTGAAAATTGAATATTAGATAACTGTTCTTTTTAAGGTTCCATAAATCAAAACAATTTAAATTGATAGCTAAAACACCTGTTTGTGTCATAAAGCATGCATCTTTATTGGAGTGCTGTTCACACTTGGCAAAATATACCTGTCCTTTGGCTTACTTTATGAACTATAGCCGTTATGTAATGACACAAGGTACCTCCAGAAAATTTTCAAAGGGGTGGCCAGATGGGGGGCACTAATCATCTATGGGTGGCTCAACAACATCAAACACATGATTTCAGGAATGATTTAATAATGACTTCATACATAGCAGACAGACACCAGAGTTGGCAATGATGAGCAAACTTCTTCAAACATATACTTTGAAGCTTAAAGTTATATTATTAAATAATATTAAAGATAAAGTATGTTGGGCTGCATGATGGCACAGTTGTTAGCAATGTTTCCTTGCATGGGAATGTCCTGGGGTCTTTTTTACATGGATCTGCATGTTCTTCCTATGCATGCATGTGTTCTCACCGAGTACTCAGGCTTCCTCCCACGGTACAAAAAAATATGACTGTTAGTTTAATTGGTCTCTCTAAATTGTCTTTAGGTGTAAGAGTGTGTGTACATGGTTGTGTCTTGTGTAGCTCTGTGATGGACTGGTAACCTGTCCAGCGTGCGTGTACCCCGCCTTCTACCCAATGACCTCTGGAGATAGGCACTAGGCCCCTGTGAAGTGACCTTACACAGAAAAGTAGGGAATAGACAATGGATTGATAAAATATTGTCTGGCTGAGGTGGGGCTGTTGCCTCTGCTTATTGGCGCCACTGATCAAGGGGCACGTAACCTGAGTAGTGCTGTCATTTACTCTTTTAAAAGACAGTTTCTGAGTCTAACCATTTTGAGATCAATTGTGCACTAAGTCTCAAGTTTGTAAGCAAATGTAATAAATTTTCATTGTGCTTGACAAAAGTTGACAAAATCATATTAAAATATATTAAGACATGTTCATTGTTCTAAATGCTCAGGTATATGTTTTCTTTAAAAGTTAGGATTTACTTAGACAAATTGTGCTAAAATCTTGATTTTAATTATACTTTGAAAAATATGTTATCATATTTTTGCTACATCGCCCACCTCTAATCTTTATTACAATGCAACATGTCTCTGAACTCTTCTACTAGCTTGCATTGTACTACTAGTTAACTCACTAAAGATAGAAATGTTAGAACTGGTCACTGCTAACACAAGGTGCTATTCTCACTGAAACTTCCCATTAGGCTATATTCAATTGTAATGAGGGTTTAAGTCCATAATAATGTGAGGAGACCTGATTTTGTGTATTTGGGGGCATAAACAGCATGGCGTGACTTAGTTCTGTAAAAGAGCAGCCCAGCACGCTCGCTTGGCATCATGTTTCAGTTGCTGATGGACTAAGCACCATGAGTCTCTGCCCCAGGCCCTGGAATCTGGTGGGACGGGCTACGGAAGGGCAGAGGAGGGGGGCAAAGCACAGGGGTCAAAATAGAGAACCTCCAGCCAGATTTACTAACATTCCAAAAGAAAAGTGCTTCCCCTCAGGAACAGACAACCTTTACATTGACACGCCCCTCTGTGAAGAGCACATGTAAGAAATATTGCAAAAAAAAAAAAAAAAAAAAAAAATTGTGATCCCTTCCCTCCTTTTTTTTCCCCCCCTAAGAGAGAACGGTAAGTAAAATGGCCATGAGACTACAGAGACATCAGTGAACAACAAGGGGGTGGTGTTAGAGAAGTATTTAACCCTTAGCTGGCCTGATTCTGGCCTCAGAGGTCCAGAAAGCAAAGAAAGCTGTCAGCCGATTAAACACAGAAGCCACATATGCCCACATGAGACTCATTGTTTTATCCAAGTGAGGACCATTACCGATGCAAATGTTTCTCAAAAAATAAATTTAGTTCTTAATGTTTCTTTGATTGCAATAAATTAAAGACTAGCAGCAGATGATGTTACTGCAGCAAAGAGGATAATAATGTTACTGTGTGAGCACGTCATTCATTAGAAGCACATTAAAAGGTTTTAATGATTTTGTTTTCAACTCAAATCCGAGTATATTCCATTAACAGGGAATATGTGACAGCACTGTCTTTCCTGATGAATAAAGCATGTTGCCCGAGTGACCGGCTAATGCAAATATGATCTCGGGGTGGCTTGAAGGTCACAAACAACACTGGGAGAAATGTCAGAGAAAATATTACAGAACACTACAGCTAATTATAATCCAGATTCAATGAGATAAGTAAACAATGAAAAAGGTTACGGTTATCTATGAATGATGCACATCCAGGGATTGTGGGAAAGGGGAAGTGTGCAGATGAAGATTTGGTACACAGCTGTAGAGAATAACATCCCTAGGCACATGCAAGTTTGAAGCACCAAACATCAACAAATATTGTAATGCAATTTTTTTTTAAATGCCTGAATGTGAAAGAGACGAGAAAGGGATTGACTCAGTGTGGCTCAGGGTGCTGCCTACCAACTACTACTGAAAAATAAGTCTTGAGATCTGACATAAAAATTTACAGCTACAATGCAGAGGAAAAGAGGACAGAATTTTACAAGCATGTGAGGTTAGCAGGCAGGGAGCAAAACTGAGAGATCAAGATACTCCACAGGTTTCTAACAGGATGCAGGGTGAATATATCATGCCACCTGATGGTGCATGCAATAAAATCTCTGAGATATTTGTACCAAGTTTGAGTTTACAGGTAAAATATACAGGATTTTGTTCATTCAAAACTGAGGTTTCATTTCAAAACTCTTCTAAAGTTTGAGGGTTTTCAAAAAAACCTGAAAAGTCTCTATGTATTTTTCAGCTGTTAAAACATGAAACATGAACTTTATGCTAAATATCTTGCTTTGTTTTCTTTACCAGTTTAAAAAAATAAACCTCAACAAACAACAAAATTTCTGAAAAATGACACTAAAGCTATAGAACTGTTGAAATGTGGATGGAAAGGAGTTAGAGGTGATCAATCAATCAAGATGTTGACACTCAAGTTAATTTTTTGCACCTCTGCTTAGGCAGGATCGACTTTAAAAAAGTCACACTTTCAACATAATTTGGGTTTTTGGAGACAGGGTCCATAGACACCCAGTGTTTGGAGGGGTGCTCCTAACACTGTGGCCTCAACACAATTTGAGGTTTATGTTATATCCGACCTGACAAATTCAGAATCGTGGATTTGTGCTTTGTGTAGTTTTCTGGTTAACGTACTCCTTGAGATTCTCAATAATTCCACGTCTTTGGTTGGTTCACCTGTATGAGAATAACAGTAACACTATATTCATGTTGAAATTTTTCCTTATTGTACAGTATTTTTTTATTCTTCGTTCTGTTTTTTATACATATTTTTATATTCTTTGTGTGAACCTGTTTTTCTGTTATTGCCTGTCACTGATACTTTGCTGCTGTTGCACAGAAATTTCCCCATCATGGGACAATAAAGGACACTTCCATTCTATTCTGTTCTGTTCTATTCTATTCTATTCTATAAATGCCACAAAGTGATTACAGCTTTTTTGTAGAAAGCTGAATATGTTTCTTTACTTTGTGAATTTTTGATCTATTAATCACTCTTAACATAAACAAAGAGGAGAAACAGCATTATTACTACGATTCAAATAATATAAATATCACCTCTACATCTTAGAACTAATGTTTATTAAATAATGTTCAAAAATCAGAATTTTTTTCCCCAGCTTATTCAGTATGGCTTCAGTTTTAGTATCAAGTTCATGAATCAAGCGACAAAGAACCCTTAGGTTTAAACAAGCTAATAAAAGGAGCCAGATAACAACTCAACCACTTTTGTAAGAAGTCAATAATTTCTGGCTAAAGGACTGTGTTTATCCTTTTTTCTGCAGGGGAGCCATACATGTTATATCGATACTTACATCCTCACTATTGGCTCCTGCTTGATAAATAATTAATCAATAATCTTGTGTTTTCCCATCTGAAGACACATGTTCTTTAAATTGTACATGCTATAGCTCTGTTGTTACAGTAGATATGCAGAGATGATTGTTCTGAAGATAATTTAATATCAAAACACAATATGGGGGTGCGGAAGAATAAATTTAATGAGCTGGAGAAAAAGTAGGCCAGCTGCTTCACTGTTTACTTCCCAACCATTTATGCTCTGCATAGAATCAGTTATGTAACAGCAAGAAAACTGGTAGTGATAAACTAAACTGAATGCACCAATTACAGTTTTTAGGTGATTCCAATTTCCATGAATCCGAGGTCCGTTGTCTGGTGATTAAAAAGGTGATTTTAAAGGTGATTTTTAAAATATTCTCCTACAAACCAAAAATAAGATAATGTTTGGTGCACATACAAAAAAAAATTACAAAAAAATTTATTTTTCCTTTTGTCTCCAGTCATCTAAATTATTTTAATCCACCATTTGGTCTCGCCAAAGAAACTATTGTCAAATTTCAGCTTATTTAAAGTTCTGCTCCTAGACTATTCATCTGAACTAGGAAGAGACAGCATATGAATCCAGTTTTAGCTGTGTTACCTGAATATAGTATTTCAGATTGATTTAGGGATACTTCTTTAAAAATATAAAGCTCTTTATGGTCAAGGACCAAGCAACATCTCAGACTCTCCTCATGGTTAAATACCATCAAGAACATTATGATCATCTCTTGCCAGCCCCAAAGTTTTGAGCATGACATCTACTGATATTAGAAAAGCCACTTTATTAATTTTTTTTTTTAAGCTTAAGACATATTTTCTACTCTTAGCAATAATGTTTTTTGTTGTTGTTTTTGCCTTTTGGATGTTTTATACAAGTTCACACAAATATTTTACATATATTGTGGTGTTGGTTTGACTAATTAATGTTCCTTTTCATGAATGTGTTTTTATATAGCACTTTAAGCTCCATTCATTTGCATGAAAGGACCTTACTTACTTATTTACTTACTTATTTCCTACTGATATACTGGCATGCTGAATTTGCATTCATGGCCCTTGAAATATAATGTCTTACCAAATAATGTTTTGAAGCAACCTTTTCACTACAATGTTGCATGTGTGGATAATGCAATGACAGTGATGATTTGATCTGTTGTGCAGCTTTCATTATATAGTAGGTCAGATTAAAGTTATATGTTTAGTCTTTTTTAAACAACTCCATCAAACTGAATCATTTCACAGTGAAACACAATGCACTTTGGCTGTTGTTGGTGACATAGTTGGACAATATACTGAATCACAATCATCATAGCTGTATCAGTGTTTGCAGTATTAGAATCACAAAGGACTACTCTAAAGCAGGATTGGTGGACATATTTCTAGTGTAAGGATTTTGTCTTGCATGCAACAGGTTTGGTCATTCGGATGAGCTCTCTCTCCCCTGCCCTTAGCAGAATCAGTCTGGATTTGATTTTAGTCACATAAAAGTTGCAAAAAGAAAGACTTTAGAAAAGATGTCATGAATTCTTGAGACTTGACTTGTGAACACCTTTTAAAGATAGTAAACATGCTAAAGCTGAAGGAGAGTAATGAGAACACTGGGATCTCAGAAAAAAATGAAGAGTGAGGAAAAGAAGAGCTACAAATATCATCATTGTTATATTAAGGAGTAATATCACAATTAAATCTTCTCCTAATATTTTCCAATGTCAATTTTAAGATTAAAGGGCTTTTAGGAAGATGGAAGGAACCAAAACAAGCATGAATTTCAGTGAGTCATAAGGAATTATTACGATGGTAATTTCTCCAACCCTTCCATAAGTAAGCACTGACTGAAACTTCTCATCACAAGATCATTTTAGTGATTTCCTGCTTTTTTGTTCTAACATTTTATGCCTAGCAGATGGAAGGGAGATATAAATGATAATGCTTCTTTCTCCCTTATCAATATTGCTTAAAATACCACAAAACCTCCTTTATCTCAGCCTAATCTACTCTGTGAGGCAGACGAGCACTTGAAAGAGCTTCATTTCTTCAATGCACTGAGCAGATTGGAGTTGCATCCATCACAGAGTTGAGTGTGTGTTTCTGACAGTTTTTGTTCCCAGTCCTCCGAGCGAACGAACATGTTATGAACCAGTAGCCTCTATGATTCCAGCGGGGCCCTTTGTGGGTCCCTGTGTGGTATGCTTTGCAAATACTCAATACACTCTCCAGCCTTTTGAATTAGGGGCCCCCACATAGAGAGAGAAAGTGACTGTCATAGCGAACAAAGGGATGGAGGAGAAAATTTGAAAGGGAGTAGAGAGACAGCCTTGACATTTAATCTGTACAAATATTCTCCCCAGCAGGCAATAACCACAGTCTTTTAATCTATTCTCTGAGCAATAACCACTGTCATTTCACCCAGCCATGGGGTGGTGTGCTCTAATGACTGACCGGTCAATAAATCCATCTACTTTTGAAGTCCCGTGATATGAAGCAAAACCCTACTCAGACATCACAACTTTGAAGTTTAGGAGACAAATGTGTCATAAATGATTTTTTTCTGAATGCCTTGATTTTGCAGAATCTGCAGCTAAGGTATAAAAAAATTGACATTCTCGAACCACATGTTAGAAACTCAAGCAAGCATCCGTTTGTTTTTCCACCAAAACAATGAGCTGGGTGCATTGAAAGTCTCAATGTGAGTTTGCTCATACGAATTACTCATTACAAGTTCTTCAAAATTCATAAATCAAACAGAGAACAATCACGCAAATCAAGACATCAGATCTGGGCTTTAAGCGGAAATTTGTAGACTGTGTACAACCGGGCGGCAGTCAAGTTCAGGGTTACACCGTGTGCAGAACACGCTTATTGCAGTTTCCAGCGTGCACTACGCTCCGTGCAGGCTGGTAGCAAAAGATGATCACATCCAACCAAAAACACTGTTCTAATTCGGCTTGTGTGGCTTACCGATTAAAGCATTTAGAAGAATTCCTAAAAAGCACGAAACAAGGCAATGGCGCCGTGTGGATGCCATTTAAAAACAGAAAATACTCCAGCACTCGTGAAAAATTACAACAGTGAAGCAGTGGGGAAGCGGCGGGTTAAAAAAAAAAAATTCAAAAGCAATTCAAACATCCAGTCTCAAATACGACATACTCCAATCAACCAAGCTGCTGTTCAGTGGCTCACTGGGGTCCAAGACGCTCTCGCCATTTTAAGCATCTATGAAGAGTCTGTCAGCATCCCACAGCCTGCTTCCTCCTCACACACTCTGCTGTATCCTAAACGCTGCCTCTGTGCGCTCTCTCTCTCTCTCTCTCTCTCTCTCTCTCTCTCTCTCTCTCTCCACACACACACACACACACACACACACACACACACACACACACACACACACACACAGAATCTGGATCTGCTCTCGGAACAAAAGAGCCGACTGCTGAATGTTTCGCTCTCACCGCTTGAGAAATCTGCAGAAACAGCGTGATTTTTTCATCTCAGAGAGCCCACTGCGAATAAAAGGCCTGTGTTACTGCTGTAGGGTCGTATTTACAGAGGCAAATTGTAGAAATATTGGGGCTGAGTAAGGATGTTAAAAAATACATTCATTAAAGTGACATCAATGACCACAGCTGAGCTACATACACAGCCTTGCTTCGGTATAAAGAGTATAAAATATAAACCAGTAGCTTTAAAATAACGAAACCAGTTATTAAATAAACAAGTAAATAAATAGATAGCATTTATTTGTAACCTCTGCGCAGTTGCAGCCTCTGGTATCTCAAGTGTGCAGACATATAAAATAAAAAAAAACTAAAATGTGTCAGGCGCCTGCCTTTTGTATTTTAAGGTGATGGTTCAGCACACGTGAACCTGACGTGATAAATAGACCGGGAGGACCCCTGGCACTCTGCTGTAACAAAGCAATGGTCGTTCAGCTGCACTCTACTGCCACCTGCTGGAGAGATCACACATCTCAGGTCTTAAATGGAAAGGCCAATGACTTCATATTATGTAATACACGAAGCGTCACACACTAACGTAGCCTACAGTGTTCATGTCAGTCATGTGATGTTTATGGCGGCAACTTTATTAATATATTTTATCTTGCATCGCCATTTCTGTTTTATATCTGACACATTTACATTTATATCTCACACAGGGATTACCTGTTAGATATACTTTTATCAGGAAGTACATCTCATTTATGTGAAGAATCAATGTTTACTGTGTTGACTTTCCTTTATAAGTTCTGTAAGTCACTTTGACATGTTGGATATCCACTTCTGGATCATATCTTGACTTATATTCACCATTTCTTGTCATAGCTGTGTTTGGTGTTGACCACTGAGTTCACCACATGTTTTCACCCATCCAACATTTCATGATCTTTAAGGCATTTTGTTTTAGGTTTTTGACTTCTGAAAGTGTTTCATCCTGTTTTAAAGTAAGCATATTATAAATAAACTGTGCTTGAATTAAGCTTAAATTGCTTGTGTAGAATATTTTGATTCCACCCTGTATTCATGGCAGCATCCTTGGGTAAATTTTTGAGTAGGTTGACTTTCTTGGATAAAAAAAAAAACAAAACACACATGAACCCTTTTGCCCTGAAGTTTTCGATGACCTGGAGATTTGTTAATATAGATTGAAAATTTCTTGCAACAGTGGTGGCATTTGATAAAAAATGATAATGGTTGCAAACTTTTCTTTACAGGTAACCAATTGCTAACAAAGAAAGACAATTCATTCAGACTCTATCTATCTTTTATTGCAACAACTTTGCTTATTAGATTAAGAGTGATTTCAACTGGACTCTTTCAAAGCTTTACATGTGCTCATATATATAACTAATATATATAACTAAACTAAAATGAAGTTGACTGCCAGGATGAAGATACAATGAGAATTACTTTTTATTATGAGATAAGTTCTTTAAATTCAAAATTTATAATAGGAAACTATGAGATATTTACATATAGAAACACTTCGTATGAGCTCCTCCATAGATGGGAGACCCATAAATACAAACGAGAAAACACTCCAAGCCAGTCTTTATGTCTTTATTTTAATGGCATGGTCACCTGGACCACTAAAATGTGACATTTTTTAAATATTTTCTCTCCACTTTATTGAACTACTAATATTTATTTGGTGAACTACCAGAGGAACCCTACCAGAATGACCCATCTTACCCTATGTGAAATAATTAAGAAGAGCCCCACCTCAATTACAAGACAGTGTTGCTTACACACAGATAATTAGTTTTACCAGTGGTGCCTTAGGGTATCTACCGTTTCACTTTGCAGGGGGTCTTTTATGCATAATGAGTCTTTTACATGCGCTGTTCATCAATAATTTAAAAAGATTTAAAAGGAAGCACCTTTCATTTCTATATTGCTTTCTTCGCACCTTTCTTTGAGTTCTTATACTAACTGCAGTGAAACTACAGAGTACAGCAGGATGTCACATGCTTTTTGCAAACATTATTATTTGGGGGGTTTGGGATTTGTGACTTCAATAAAGTCATAACTTTTTTTCCTTATCAGCTATAAACAGCAGCTGGGATTTAGATGTTAACACAAATTATAGACAACACTGGTCTTTGTTTAAGCTGGTGACCCATGTAGTCCATTAAGCAATGAACACTCATCAACATGAACACACAGTGGTTTGTAAGTTGTGATGTACAATCCCTAAAGTCTACAGAACTTTTTGTGATGCTGCAGGATATTTAAAATGTGGTGAGAATGTAAATTATCTGTTTCGCTGGATAAACAAAATAAAATATTCAATGTAACAAATTTCTTTTTTTTCATAATTTTATAATTTAGATATGCTGTCCATTCATCTGTTGACTTGTGCCATAAGTAACTAAGTAACAAAAATGACAACAAGTAACATGTATCACTATGGTCTGTCTGTCTGTCTTCTGTTTTAGGCCCATAGGTTTACAGTTTTCAGAGATTAATCAATCCCACAGCATCACTCAATGACACACTACACACATTTACAATTGAAACCAGATATTTACATCACATAAAAACACACCACTCTTTTTCTCACTGTCTAACATAAAATGACACAAATCTGTTTCTGTTTTAGATCAGTTATGTTTAGCAAAATTATTAGCATTTGCTTTATCACAGAATGATGGAAGAAATGTTTTTTTTTTTAATTATTATTCTCTTCATACATATCATAGTAGTTACTATAATTTTGGCCCATTTTTCCTGAAAAAACTGTTGTAACTGAGTCAGTTTTGAAGGTCGCCTTGCTTACACACAACTGTTCAACTCTAGCCATAAATTTTCTGTGGTATGGAGATCAAGGCTTTATAATAGCCAATATAAAACACAAACTCTGTCATCCCTAAGCAACTTTGTCAGTAATTTGGCAGTATGATTATTGTTATTGTTATTAGGAAGATATCTATTTAAAGTTGTCTTTGGATTTTACTTTAAAATTTCCACATAATGCTCTTTCCTTATGATTATCTTGTGAAATGCACCAGTCCCTCCTATACCCACACAACATGATGCTGCCACCCCCATATTTCCAATTTAGGATGGTGTTTCAGGCATAAATGGCCTGTACTTATAAAGCACCTTATTTAGTCCCAAGGACACCACTACATTCAGTTATTCATCCATTTGTGCACAAATTCACACACTGATGGTGGTCCATCATAGACACAGCTACCCTGGGGCAGAAGCGAGGCTGCCATGCACCGGCATCACAAGGCCCTCTGACCACCACCACCAAGGCGGGTAAAGTGTCTTGCCCAAGGACATAATGACTGAGACACAGGGAACAGAGGTTCAAACTGGCAATCCACTGGTTACAGGACGAACTCCAACCACCTTCACCACTGTCGTCCCAATAAAACCATATTAGGGCACGAGGTACTAAAACCCTTTGTACCATCACAAACCTTGATCTCACTCCCAAAAGAAATGTTTGGGCTGAGCTAAAAAGGTGTGGGCTAGCAAAGTGGACCACAAACCTGCCTCAGTTACACCTGGATATCAACAACCTTTTAGTCAAGTTTACAGTTTTAAAGGAAATTACATCAAATACTGAAGAAATGTACATAGTTTTCTGATTTTGAAGAAAGTGATAAAAATGTATAAAAAAAATCTCTCACCTCTCATTATTCTTGCATTGATGTTATATAAATAATTTTGATCATAAACAAATGTATGTATGTGTGGAATGTATGTATAATTGAACTGATTTTTTTTTCTTGTAAAGTACCTTGAGAAAACATTTGTTGTGAATTAGCGCTATATAAATAAACTGAACTGAACTGAATTATGCTAACTGACCTAAACCAGAAAAATAATCAGTCTGATTTAATGTGAAACAGTGAGATAAAAGGTTATGTGTCTTTTTTATAAAGTAAATATCTGAATGTCCAAGCAATCTTATGCTAGGGGAACTCATACTTCCATATGCTCCCAACAAAGCATTTTGCTCATAGACTGCAAGTTATTAAATAGTTTATAAAGTTAGATGCAGCTCTTTCAGTTATCAGACTCCCCTCCCGTGGAATCAGCTCCCAGTTTTTGTCTACGAGGCAGACATTGTCTGCTCTTAGGACTTTGGTCAAAACCTTCCTTTTTCATAAAACTTCAAGTATGGATGACTTAGGTTAAGTAGTTAGTTTTGCAGTTATCTATTTCGGTTCCCGGAGGACACACTGATCATTTATCCTCACTCTGCTATCTTTGCTTTCTTATAACAACCCTTGTATGTGTTTTTAGATATATTTTTACCAGTCCTTTGTGTTCTTTTGTAATGTTTCTTTGGTGCAAACAGTATGCATGTTCAAGTGCTTCTGTGTTTGTTCACATACCTTTTCTGTTCTCTTAAGCCCAAGTGGTCAAGATAGATGGATAGTCATCCATATTCTGGATTATGTCTCCTCATTTTTACAGAGAGTTGTGCCTCTCCACTGTTACCTTGTACTTGGGCTGAATGAGAGAGAACAATATTCAATGCACTGCAGTTTCCCTCAGACAGGTATTTACCTGTATGATCTACTACATGTATTTATAGTAATGTAACAGGATGGAACAGGGGAGGTATTTAACTGGCTTTGAATCTGAATTTGAGAGAAGTTAATAGAACTCTTTGGAATAACATTAAATTAGATTTGATACATGATTGCAGATGAGTTGGACCTGTTTATCTTGTAAAGAGCCTGTAGCTGACTTGATGTCAAGCGGTATCCTTTTTATCTTTCAAGTAAAAAATAAATAATTACCTGTATGGTTTCTTTTATGCTTTGTTTCTAACAAAAACACCTCGGCTTTACCTAGAAATTGCCCCTAGATGGCGGAATTGTGGTGAAATCCTAAACCTTGTCGTCTCCTGTTCTGATTTCACACAGGTAAGCACCTAAATTGTATCCTGACTGACAAAAACAAAACAAAAACACAAAATAAAAGTAGACGAACTTAAAAAAAAACCAAAAAAAAAAACAAAAAAACAAAACAAAAAAAAAACTAGCACACTTTATGACGTGCAAATACACGGACTGTTCAAAAATAATAATTAAAAAAAACATCTTCACACATTTTTGCCGACGGAAAAAAGACATCGACACTCCCCTTTATGCGCGCCCGGTCTGTGCGCGCGCCTGAGAGCCCAACAGGGTACAGTTTCACAGACAGCCGGTCATTACGTGATTATAATTCACCGATCTCACATCGATCTGATCAGACTCGCTCATTTCAGCGTCTGATCGATGTCTGCTCCTTGTAAGGTGCCATCTCCATCGATACGAGGGGAGACTGCGGCATCCTCGCTGTCTTTCCTACTTTCCTGAGAAGGTGAAGCCGCGTTTATAATAACACCGTTAGCCGCTATGAGACGACTAACGGGAAAGGCGAAGGAGGAAACTTTGATCGAGCTGCACAGCGCCTCGGATTCACAGATCACAGGTAATTACACACATTCAGGCTCATTATTGTTATCACCAACATCTTTAAATTAGAGTTTTCAGTCTTTTGAAAACTGAAATATTTATGAACAAGGTTGGTGTGCGTCCACTTCTTGAGGTGAAGCAGCATGCTGCAGTAATAATCCTCAACCTGAAAACTCCTTCCTGAAATTAGGCCACTTTACTGAATGTATCCCCAAGTTACGATGAGGATATCACATCAAGGTGAAAATACACTCACAGTTCAACAAGTACTAAACATCTTTTCATAAAACGGATCTTTTCACAGTCAATGTTGTACTTGTGTTAAAACATGTACATTTTAAATGTTGCTAACTCCCTTACACATTAGGAGTATATAATGTTGAGCCCAGTTAGTGATAGATGTGTGACAATAGCAGAGCTATCCATGACAGTGTTTTAAAGGTGTTTGGCCAAAACTATCCATCAATGTGGACAGGCAAGAGAATATCCATCAAACATCATCACTACTGAACATGTTTGATCCCAGGGCTTTTTTTAATTAAGATGCAAAAGGGCATCATAATTAGAAGTGATAAAAGTCTGTGGACAAATGTTTGTTTTCTTCTTATCTGCATGCGTCCAATATGACTGCCTCCTCTGAGATAGTCAGGCATCACTTAGTCTGAGTTAAACTGCAGTCTGTGGTTTTAGATAACTCGCTCATTGGAACACTTTATCATAGACCATATTCATGGATATATCTGTGTGCAATTGAATTACACAATTCCTGAATATTTATCAGAGTAAAAAAAAAAAAAAAAAAAAAAAAAAAAACCACTGACAAAAAGTAGTTGCCATCAGTGTAAAATTCAGAGATAAACAGAAACTGATTACATGTAATCTGTGTTTTTGGTCAGTGAGAGATGAAGTGATTGATTTCTGTTTGCCATCAACAATGAGGAAGTCATTACATTTAAAATAGTTTACATTACATGCATCTGCAGTAAAGTATAAATAAAACTGATGATTGAGAAGAATTGTACTATTACTCTATAATGTCAGACCTACAAATACAGATTTCTGGCACTGTGGATTGGTTTGGTCAACAGCATCAAAATGTGAAACAGTTAATATGTCAATTGTGATTTTCATTTCACATGATAAAATGTGTCATTCATTACAGATGAGTTTAAAGTCTTCATATAAACAATTCCTATGCTTTTACTTGTAGATTAAACTCCTAACCTAGTGTGTAAGGATACAACTTTTACTATTAGATAAAAGTAATATTTTGTTTTATAATGTGATTAAAAGATGAATATTAATTTGTATCCATTATAATGCACCATATATACAGATGTGCTCATAATTTTACAAATCCTGTCTAAATTTCTGGCCATTTTCCAGAGACTGTGAATAATAAAAAACTTTTTTTTTCACTCAGTGTTAGTGACTGAGTGAAACCATTCAATGTCAAACAGTTGCTTTTTTCCATTTTAATCCATAATGACAACAGAAATGATCCAAAAGTTTCCTTAACGTAGTTCTTAGTAAAGTGGATTGCTCTTTGTAACATCACTGACAGAATGAAGTTTTTTGTAGTAGTTGTGAATGAGGCACTGTTTTTGTAGAGGGTAACTCTGTCCATTCCTTTGGGTAAAAAACCTTCAGTTCATTTCAAGTTATGTTAATTCTTATTCAGTCTTGCCTGAACTGCAGGGTTTAGATCTCCTCCAAGTGGCGCAACAAGTGGTCGTAGTAACAGCTTCCTTCTGGCGACTCAACCATGCAGCTCATTTTTTCTTCAAGTACCTCTTTATTGTTCATCTTGAAGCAGCTACATTGCTTTTTATTCCCCCAGAAAGACCCATATGTCAATATAAGTTATTTGTGTTTGTGCTTTACATACAATTCTTCTTTCTTTACAATTTTCCTAGCAGCTGTGGCTGAAAATGTTGTTTGTTTCAGTGGAGCCCCTAATTTTCCACTTTAGAATTTGAGTTTGAGCACTCCTGATTGGCATTTCCAGTCATGTGGATATGTTTTTATGTCCGTTTCCTGTTTTATACAGTTCAACTACCCTGTCCAGCAGATCCTTTTATAATTATTTTTGCTTTCTCTAGAACTGAAACAAGCAGTATTGACACACAGAGGTCTGTCAGGAACCTGAACACTCACTGACTTGTTACACACACACACAGACTACTTAAAGCAAATACAGTAGATTACAGGTGCGGAAGGTTACCTGTAGGAGCCATTTAAACCTATGTGTATTTACTTGCCAGCTTAAATAAATTTTTGATCAGGTCCCTTTATTTTTTTACTATTTTGAGATGCTATTTTAGAATTCTTCAATACTGAATTAAATTAGAGCTTATTGAACAGGCAAAAACATCTCTAGTTAAAAGCAAATGAATTATCCACTAATTTATGTATTTGTTTTGTTTGTTTTCTTGCCATATTGGATAATAATTATAGATCCAATATAATCAGGCTTATGCCATCCTGTGTTTCAAAATCTCAGTAATTGTCTACATAATTGAGCTCTGGATGAAAGATTATCATTAAAAAGGAAAAACAAAGAAACTATATTCCCAACACTCCTGATGAATCACTCAGAGTTCAACAAGCATAATGAACTCTTCACCCAATATTTTGTATTTTAATTTTCATCCACCTAATGGTGCTAATGGAAACAGGTTTTTAATTATACGTGAGCCATGAGGTAATGAACTGTTCTTGCTCTGCGGAGGCTTTGCTCTTGCCCTTATCAGGACAGACCTTCAGGAACATGTCAAAGGGGAAACACAGAGGAGAGGAAAGGCTCTGTCTTCACTTGGTGCTTGAAACGTGTTACCTTGTTCACAGCTGTCCAAACAGTGATTCATAGACAGCCATGACTAAATACTTGTAACATATTGTGCTGACTAGTGTGCACTTAATTAACTTGGGTATTATCTAAACCTTAAATAGCTGAATGCACTAACTTGATGTCGCCAAAATTTCAATTTTACTAAACCTAAAGCGTTTCTGTTTTGTAGTGTTAGATTTATGCACCAGCACCAGAAACTAAAAAACATTAAGAGGCTCTTCTCTTACTGGTAATAATGATGACTTGTTAGTTTTAAGATTTGTATTTGTATCACTGGCAGTGATCTCGTGTTGCTGTATATCACATAGCCAGTGATGTCATCTTGTTGTCAGAGGTGAAGCAGAGCAAAAGGAGTCGCTATGGAAACAGGCTTTATAATTGCATTATCCAGTTAGACAGAGCCATGAAACAAGATGAGACCGCAAAAGGAACCAAGATTTCCCTTCTGCAAAAGGCAGCCATAATTGGAAGGCTTGGATTCTGTGGTTAAGTTACAGACTTCAGTAACAGAAAATTACAGTAATTCAAATGTTTGCTGGTTTCTAGATTTATCACAGTTTGAATATAAGAACACCCAAATTTTGTTTCACTGCAAGACAAGAGCTAGTTTCAAGGTAAACCACACTTTAAAAAGTCAGATTTTGGATCATATGATCACTGTGGTTTAGACAGTTTTTTTTTTTTTATAAAATCCCAGAAACAGCACAATGGTTTTTCTGTTCATATAGAGCTGTGCTACCCCAGTCTTGCTTTTAGGTGCTTTGGTGTTTCATCCAGCTGTAGCCATGTTATTGCCGATGGGCAGGAATTAAAACTAAAAGTTAAACATTTTAAATTAGGATTGTAATATTTACTATTTTAGGCATATGTGATATGTTAGTAGCAGCAACATTAGCTCAGATTACATATATTACATAGCTCGTGTTATAGATTTTTGCTTATCCTTTTAATTCAGCAATGCTTTGAAACTGTGGGATAAATATTCAAAGTCATCTCATATATTTTGTCATTTAGTTTCTTCTGATTAAACCATTTTGAGAAGCCAGAGACAGTTCAAGGTGTTTTCAGGTGTAGGCAGTGTAGTGGGGTGATTCCCTTACCCAAAATTCAGTTTTTCAGAAAATATTACATAACAGCAATCACAAGAAACTTTTTAAATATAAAAATTTTGACTAACTGAAAAGCATTTCTATGTCCTATACAGTATAGGCACTCAATACTTATATATAATTCTTTTTGCATGAATTACTGCATTGATGCAGAGTGCCATGAAGGTAATCCGCTTGTGGCTTTTTTGAGGTGTTACCGAAGCCCAGGTTAGTTTCATTGTTGCCTTCAGTTCGTCTGTACTGTTAGGTCTAGTGTCTTATTTTCCTGTTGACAACACTGCATAGATTCTCTGTGGGGTTCAGCCCAGGACGGTTTGCTAAAGGGAGTTCCTCCAGCTCTAGAACGCGCCTTATGAATCTACCATAAATTTTTCAATGGGCTTTACTTTAAATTACTTGTGTCAGTTTTTCTTTCACTCCTTTTTCTTCCACTCAGCTTTCTATGAATATGCTTGGATACAGCCCTCTGTGAACAACCAGCTTTTATATCAGTGACCTTTTGGGGCTTACCCTCCACTTGAAGGATGTCATTGACTGTCTACTTTGCAACTGTTAAGTAAGCAAACTCCCACATGATTTTGCTGGCCACAGCATGACCCTAACACAGTTTTTGTGTTTAAAAAAAATATATTTTTAATTATAATTTTCTGAGAAACTAAATGTTATTTCATTACCTGTAAATAATAATAATAATAATAATAATAATAATAATAATAATAATAATAATAAATCAACTTGCTTAATGAATCAGTGAATCCATATATGAGATTTACTTTTTGAATTGAATCACTAAATTAAATTATCTTTCAAAAACATTCAAATTCATTTAGATGCAACTGTAGAATCCATTTAGATTTATCTTAGTCCAACCGTAGATCAGAACTTACTGACATGTCCATTTCTACATTGACTTGTTTACTTTGCATTCATTGCCATAGATAACAAATTAAAACAATCATGTTAAAGACCAATAAAATATGATTATGATGTCAATTACTTTGAAAGCAAAGGAGCCTGAAGCAAAAACATTTTTGGTGTATAGTAGCTCTTTAAAAGTGTTTCAGGATTCAGTTGCAGGTTAAAAGGCGTAAGGATTGTTCTACATTCTTGCTGGTTTTTTAAATCATGTTATTTCAGCTTTATGTGTCACAGGTTGTTTAAACCATTTTTTCCCCTCAAACTCTTCCTGCTTAACTGACTCATATTTTGGATTTAGTGTCTTGTTTTATATGAGTCATACTGGGATATATGAAGCTGACATATTATCCTATCCATTCCTGACTCCTGTGTTTCAGAAAAATTCAGGAAGCTGTTTTTCTTTGGGTCAACAATATATAATAAGAGAGGAAATTGGTATTTATAGGTGGGTTAACAGGAAAGCACAAGCCAGACTATTTCTTTCTTTTTTTCTGCTAATTTATCAAAGTTTTATCTGGTCTTAATTGTCACAATCTCTACTGTTTACTATTCTACTGTCAGTAAGTGTAAATTTATAAACTAAATGTCCATTTCAGAACATATTTCAGACCTGAAAACATAGAGCTTTAATTATAAAAAGCTGTTTTTTGACTTGAGCAGTTTATCTAATTTTCCTTGAGAACTTAGTAAGCAAACTCAGCAGGAAATGTGGTGTCTGAGATAGAGATGATGTCTTGACAGAGAAGACGTACGACTAGGTTTAGACTCAGGATGTTGTGGCTTTTCTTTAACACAGGGCACTGCATGTCTTCTACACTGTCAAGACTTACTGTTTGTCATAAGTGTTTGGATATAAAAGTTTTTGTTTCAATATAAACACTTATGACTTTGTGGTTTTTTAATATGTAATAGTATTCAGAGATTTGCACACTTTCATAAATCAGTTGTGAGATAATTTTCTTTTTTGTTTTGTGTTCATTTAAAATGTTGTACAAAAATATTTGCTGATTAATATTTAATTCCCTACACTTTATACTCCTGTGAGACCATATGGCATAAATCAAACCCCTGCTTAGAGTGAAGTTGTAGAGCAAAATGTGACATGTTGTCCCATCTCTCTTTGAGAAATGTGTCATGTTGTCATAATCTGTTGCTTTGTTTAGTTACAACACATTTTTTGGGGAGTGCAAAGAAACACAACTCTCGAAATTCAGAAGAACAAATGATGCGTTGGTTTGAGTGAAATAACCTAAGAAGCCCAGTGCTGTTTTTTATGAACAGTAGGCACCTACACAGCCTGCCTGAGTCATAGTGAAAGACTGTTGCCTTGATACCCACTTAGATGTACACAACAAGCTCCGCAGCAAATGAAAGTGCTTATCTGATGCTCTTTTGAACTGTTATAGTGCTTTTACTTCCCATGTAGTAGTTTGCCAAAGTGGAGCTGCTCTACTTGTGAACCTCTTTCTCATGCACCTTTAAATAAAAGGGTACCTTTTCCAGTTTCATTCTAGTCCCTAATCATCTTCTATATGTCCTTTGAAGATGGTCCTGCTGTGCTGACTTCATTCAGGATAAACTTACACTCAGGTATGAGCAGATCAGAGGGTTTATGTCATGCCTTGCTGTCTGTTCTCTTGTCATCATACAGTGCCGTTTCCCCTTTCGTGCGCTGCTCTCATGTCATGTTGAACTCTCATCTTTGGTCGACCTTATTGCTGTTTGCTGATGCATAAGTGCTTTGCTGTTTTCAGATCATGGAGATACAAATGTCTGCATGTGTGTCTGCTTTATATCAGCTTCCATAATTTGGCTTCTGGTTGTATCTGCTTATCCCTCTTCTGGTTGAAGAAACAACCAGAAGAGGGATGAGAAAAAGCATCAGTCCTCCAATAGCGCATGCAATAATTTTCTGCAGTAAGAAATTTACAAGTGTGTCCTGATGAGGGCAACATGATTTAGCTATTTGTACATACAAATGTGACACCCATTTATTCTTCCATTTTCTACATGCAGTCAGTCTTTTTCAGGTGGTGGGAGGCTGATGCTCCAGCAGTAGAGACTGTCACCAGTTACACCCTGGACGGGTGTCCAGTGTGTTACAGGGATAGAAAAGAGATAACCAAACCATGCGTTCACACTAAGCTTCTGTTTTTTTTCATCACACATTAATATGTACATAAATACACATTCCTATGTAGTTTATCATCTAATGTCATAGGTCCAGAATTTACACTTTTACTGTAAGTTTCAAAAAACTGAAAGCCATGTGATTAATAAGACTATATGTTTAACTTACAGTATCTTATCGTAACACAGATATGACAGAAAACTAACAGGTTAAACCCACAATGCAATGTTTAATTCCACTAAAATAGTTAATTTAAAATTGCAATTTTGTTTGATTTAATCTAATAAATATCTTTACATCAACATATACTTAAAAGTACGGAAGCCAAGAAGGGACGTGTTACGCATAAACTTTTTCTGATGGTTTTCTCGAGATAACAAGCTATCCCGATCGTTTTCTCGAGATAATGAGTTAATTTCCCGATGGTTTTCTCAAGATAATGACTTAATTTCAAGAAAACAAGCTTTGTTTTCTCAAGATCACAAGATGATTGGTGTGTGTGTTAAAACCAATTCTATCATTTAAACACATGTCACACCAGCGGGAGAGGACTTATAAGTGTAAGTCAAGGCATGGATGTGTAATTCTGTAAAAAATTCTGTGAATAGGTGATACGATAGACCATAATTGACACCACGTTGTTGGTCGTATGATTAAACAATTGGGAAATTAACTTATCTCAAGAAAACTACCATCGTTATTTCGTGATGACATCATTATCTCATTATCTTGAGAAAACGATCATCGTTATTTCAAGATAACGACATGATTATCTCGTTATCTCAGGAAAACATTATTCATTATGTTGTTATAACTACATAAATAACTCGTTATCTTGAGTTAACCATCGGGAAAATAAACATGCGAGTACGACCACTCTCGGCTTCCATATAAAAGGGCATATCAGGAAGAAAAGATACTTAATTCATTAGGCCTATATGTTAATTCTACCTCTTATCAGGTACACAAACAAAACATCAACTTTATTTTTGTACACAGTCACAGAAAACACTTTATGTGTAAATCCCAAGGAGTGTGAGTTTTTACCTTTTCATAATTTTGTCTATTTTAAGAACAGAGGCAGTAAATGACTTCATTATGAGAGAAAGTTTTAAAATTAATCATTAGCTTTAAAGCCACCTCTGAGCATAAACAATATTGAAAACTAATAACTGTCACTGCCGAAAATCTTTAAAAAGGTTTGTGACTAGGGATATGCTGGTTACTGGTTTAAAGGTATACTAGAGTTTCAAAAGCAACTGTTTAAAAGTCATTAACATTTTTAGTAGTACTGCTCCTATTCTTAAGGAAAAGACAGCTACATCCTAAGAGAGTTATGGGCTAGAAAGTAAGAGTCACAGTTCATTGGAGCACAGATCATTATTAAGGTAATGCTCTTTTGAAAGTAATGCAGGAATAGTAAAAGTCTACAACGGTATTGCAGAGTGTAGGCTAGCTAAATGAACCAGGGTGATAAGTTATCCCATGAGGAACAGAAGCATAAGAAGCAATAATATTGTGCAAAATAAACACGTAAATGCTTCGACTGATTAAGGTAGGTGTTTATTCCGTATTTTGTTGTAGTCTTTCATCTTTTTGTACACCTCTTTAGAAAAACTAAAGATGAGCTACTGGTTTTAATCGATGCAGACCTGAATTTTATTTTTTTTACATTATCATGTAATTGATTATTTTTCTAAATATTTTAGTTGAAAACATTTTTAACTCATTGTCATGAGTATATGAAATGGCTATCAACACTCAGCTGTGTTCTTAAAATCAATAATAAATAGAGAACATTATTATATTTGCAACAATCAATATTTTTTAGCAAATGCAATTTTATTATTGTTCCTTTTTTCTGTGAAAGAAATTAGATCATGTTATACATTTGTGTTAAGTTTTTGTTTTAATACTATGAAATCTTATTTTACTCATCGTTATAATAACTTGAGAAATTCATACCAGCTTGTGCATGGCTGTGAATTGTGTCAGATATTTAAAACAACAAAATCAACATCCTTTAAAGCAATGGCTCCTTGAGGTTTGAACTCCTGCTTTTGTTGCTGTAGTACCTAGCTGTGCTACAGTAATAACTCTGTTTTATACAAAAATAGGAACGTTAAGTAAAATTTCACTTCCTGTGGAATTGCATTGCCAGGGGTAAAAAGAAAGACCTTTTAATCGCATATCTGCTAACTCAATAACTAAAGACATAGCAGTGGAATAGCTGGCATAGCATCATTACATGGACTGTTCGCTATAACATGTAAACAGGAAGACAAAGGGATGACAAAGACAAAGTATTCTTGGAATGTTTTCTAATAGGGCCAAATGTTGGAACACAAATAGTCTGAGACCTTAGCGAGGCACAGGGCACATGAGAGGCTGCAAAACATGACCTGCAGCATTAGATTAGATGGTTAACATAAAGTGATTTTCAGTCAATCAATATTAAACTTTCTGAGTTGGTCAAGGTGATAATCAGCTTCATTTATCCTAAATTGTGCAAGAATGTACCAATGGAGTACATGACTTGGTTAAATACCGTACTTGCTGCTGTATTTTGCTATGTATTTACATACAGATGGGTGTTTCGAGTGTGAACAGATGACAGTGAATGTGATATTTGCTTGTGAATTTGGGTAAGTGGGTGGCTGACATATTTCTTTTTACATCTTTTTATAACAAAAATAGTAAAACGAGGAAGAGGATCCACACAGAGAGATGCTGCTGTCTTTCAGACAATTAATTTCATTTGGTGCTACACCGAGAAAGTACTGTACTTTTGACATTATGTATGCTAAAATGTAAAATTAAACTACTGAGCTCTGCATGGGTCCACAGATGCTGCAAAGAATTTAACTTTTTTTCTGCCATGGTTCTGGTGAGAGGCATGATGGAATTACTATTGTGAACCACTGCTAATGCATTCAAAGCAGCAAATCACTTCCTTCTTATGCCTTGGCACAAGTGATTTCCTCCTTCAAAAATGGACTGTAGATCTCTTCCACTAAACGCTTTAATCATTCAGAGTATTCCTAATACTGATAATACTCTGATCTCTCAGGTCCTTTTAGCGAATTTGAAGCAACAACATTAAGCAAAATTGCAGATTTTCCCCCATTATCTACTCTGGTGGATAATGTGGAAATTATTTCTTGGATCACAGCAATAGATTCCTAACTTCAAAGTAAATATGAAATGGGGCTAAGGTGTACTGTAACCCATCTGTAATATGCAATTAGGTGAGGTTAAGGCCAGGCTCCACTCCTGATTTGGCTGATGATTGTCATGCACATCATGGAAGAAATAAAATTGTAAGCTAAAGGTTTGCCTGGGGACTTAATTTAGCTCTAGGTAAGAGGGGGGCAAAATAAATCCAGTTCAGCAGAAACCATAGTAATATGGTAATTGGTTTATAACCTGAACCTGCAATGGAGTGGTTTTAATTTAATTAAAAAGAATCAAGTCACAAAAGACATCCAACAACATCAGTCTTTGAGTGGAAGATCAAGACATTTATTTATTTTCATTGGAAAATTAAAAACAACTGCCCATACTGAGTTTTGTTTATTGGAGGACCTAAAATGTATATTAATGGGAGGCTTACATGGCTTATATGAGTAAATTGTTGTACATAAAAAAACAATGTCAGACAAACTAACAACACCAAAGACATTCTGGTGAACCCAAAAGGTGAAGCCAGAGATAACAGGAATAAGAAATAACAAGGAGCTGAGAAAGAATGACCAGAAAGAAGGGAATATACACACTGAGGATTGATAACTGATGTGAGGCAGGTGAGGTCATCAGCAAGCTAGGAACAGGTGTGAGGGGACAGCAGGAAACAAATGTAACCCAGAGAAACTATTAAATAACATGAAAGAATACAAAACAGACACAAAAGAAATTAAACAAACATAACTGAACACAAACTACAAAATAGAAAAAAATCAGAAAGAGAAATCCATAAATCCCTTCAGGGACATTGGCTCCTTTTCTTGACTTTAACTATTGTCTTGCACCTGGTCACTGTACGTTTTCCATTTTCTTGGAGCTCTAATGCTGAGTGGCAGACTCTATCTGCACTAGATGCATGTCAGTATGTTTATTTCATTTATTGACTTTTAATGTCGACTGACAAATTGTACTATAGATCTTATTATAGCCCTGACATGGTTAAATTAAACCTGATTCCCCAGCTCTTTGTTTTTATTTAAGAAGTTAGCGCGACCATGTGCCAGATTCTCCAGTTTGCTTGTTTATATTGATGACATTGTTTTGCTAAATGGTTTGCCATTGTAGTTTTTCAACATATAATTGAGGTTTAACTAACATTCTTTGTGAGACAGAATTTGTTTATTGTTTTTTGTCCATAACTTTGACATTGTGGGGTACATTGTCACATGCAGTTTAGAGGGCTGTAGTTGTTGACTCTGCAGAAAGATGGTGACCTCTGTGCCCTATGCACCTTTGCTATGATTTTAATTGGCCTAAAAGGAAATGGCCTGTACTTGTATAGCACTTAATCTAGTCCAGAGGACCCCAAAGTTTTTCACTACATTCAGTCATTCACACGCTGATGGTGGTAAACTACTACATTGTAGCCACAGCTGCCCTGGGGTAGTCTGATAGAAGTGATGCTACCATACACCTGCGGCACCAGGCCCTCTGACCACCACCAGCAGGCAAGGCGAGTGAAGTGTCTTGCCTAAGGACACAATGACTGAGACAGATGGAGCAGGGGTTCCCACCAACCCACCGATTACAGAACGATCTCCCACAACCTGAGCCATTGTCACCTTACTATTTTGTAGCTGAGTTGCTGTCTTTTACCAATTTCTTCAATTTTGTTACAATATCTCTTGCAGTTGACTGTGGAATATTAAGTAACGAGGAAATTTTACATCTAGACGTGTTGCACAGGTGAAGGTACCCTATCGCAGTACCGTGTTGTAATTCACTGAGTTCCATAGAGTCACCCATTCTTTCACAGATGTTTGTAGAAACAATCTGAATGCCTCAGTGCCTGATTTTATACACAAGGAAGTGAATTCAGTGATTTGGAGGGATGACCCCATACATTTTTCAATGTAGGGTATCAGGAAGCTTTCTTGTCTTTTGACCCTGTTCTAAAATTATTTAACTGGAGCTATTTTTCAGATAAACTCATTAAAAGCCCTATTCAACATCATCACCTCTCATGTGGAACTTTGTGTCTTTAATTCTGTTGCTAAGAATTAAAGAACCGCTAAGAACAAGCAATGAAATTATGGGAAATGTTGTACTTTGGCAGTTGTCTAATGATTATATGATAACAGCTTTTTGCTTCCTACTTGAGCAATGGATGTATGTATATGTTGCTGTTGATAAAATTTGGGTATTTAGGAAAAAGGAACACTTGAGTGTGTCTTTCACAAGTCTTCATAGAGGTAAACTAAATGACCCAGGGACTGATTATCTAAGCTCCATGCCAGTTTTTGCCTTGACTACACAGGCTAAGTAGGGCAGCTGCCTTTTTTAAAACAGTGTTATTTCTGCTAATATATATTATATATGGTGCAAAACACCCCAGTATGTCACAGCAAAACATTAGATAAGTTAAAAGGTATTTTCAAATAGTACTTGCCATATTTGTGGACACTAATTTAGTCTCACAGATTGGTGTCACTCAGATGAAGGGGTTATTTGCAAATCTTTCAGAGAACTGGCAGCCTGATGTTGCATGAGTTGAAAGGAGAGCTTCTGTAAATAGATAAATGGCTCATTAAGATGGACTGGTGAGAAAAGTGGGTTAGAAAATAAAGTACAGGAGAGTTAGTTTAAAATTTTTCAAGAAACTGATTTTCACGAAAAGTAGTAGAAGGATAGCAAACTTTGTTCAAAAATAGAGTAGTTATAGTGGTCCAAAGGTTTTGTGTGAATTATCTAGTTTTTTGTATCTCTGTAGATTTAACACACATTCTGCTGGCCTGTTGCTCCTGTTAGCTCAAGCCAGCCTCTGATAGCTGCCAATGTGGTTGGAGTGAGGCCAAAAAACTGAGACGAAAATGGAACAAGTAAAAACGCTGCTTGGAAGAAAGTAAAATTCAGGCAAACAGCCAACCACTCTTCCCATGAGTTTTGTGAAGTGATTCAGGCTTTTTTAATCTTCAGAGAGACTCTAACTCATACAGCATAATTTCCATTCCTTTCTAGTGAGTCTTGAGGCCTTATGTTGAACTTCCATGACCGTTTTTGTCTCATTGGCTCATGCTACTGCTTGTCAGATGAAAGTTGGCAGCCTGCGCAGCTGTCTCGGAGCAGCAGGAGCCTTTAGACCTATGTGTTTTTCCAGATTTTGTTTCTTTCAGGGGGAGGTCAGTCTCGTGGTGCGGCAGCAGCAGCTTCAGCCTTCAGCTCCTCCCACTCTCCAGTGTCTTCATGGAGCCTCCCCCACAGGAAGCACTGCTTTTCCCACCAGTTAGGAATAAAAGGAGAGCAGGCAGAGCAGTGCTTCATGAGCACATTTCCAGTGCCATACTCGGCCATGCAGGGAGAGGGAGGAATGCAGTGTGTCACTGAACAAAATGTGTGTGTGTGTGTGTGTGTGTGTGTGTGTGTGTGTGTGTGTGTGTGTGTGTGTGTGTGTGTGTGCACACTGTGGTCTTTGTGTTAGTCATTGCTTTTGAGGCTAAGTGTTTGCAAAATTAGTAAAGACCTGTTGAATAAAGATAAATTGCTGTTGGTTCGATATTAATTTTAGATTGAGTAAACATTATTCTTTTCCAGCACATCCCATAACCTACACAGATATAATTCAAGCTTATACTGGCTTAGCTTAATTACTATGTTTTTAGGTTGAAAGGAAATGATTATTATTTTGGGAATCATTGTTCTCTGTCATTGGGTGTAGCTGCAGGAAAACCGGATGCCTGTTCATGAAGTCAGTTCTTGGATTTCATTATATTATTTCCTGTGCAAATTTTAAAACAATACAAAGATTTCCACACATAGTTTCAGTTTGACCTACTATTGGTCCCACTGACGGTGTTAATATTCAATCTGATGATGAAACACAACAAAACACACATTTGTATGGCACTTTATCAAGTTAGAGGACTCCAAAGCACTATATTCAGTCATTCATCCATTCATATACACATTTATTTATTATTTATACTTTTCTTTTTTCAATCAGTTAGTGTCTCAGGACTTTGAATTAGTGATCTATTATATCTTATTTCTCTGGTGCATAAATATGATATGAAATAGAGTCCCATTTTTCTTGCCCACTCTTCACAAAGGGAGATGGGACACACACTGATGGCAGTAATCTACAGTGCAGCCATAGCTGCCCTGAGGCAGACTGACAGAAACAAGGCTGCCATACAGTCAGCCTCGCCAGGCTCTCTGAGATGGATGGAGCAGGGATTCAAACCAGCAACCCACTGGTTACAGTGCAAATTCCTACCTCTTGTGCCACTGTCATCCTCACAGTGGGGTAACAGTGGCTCAGGATTATCAAGGAACTTAGAGTCCAGGTGAATTTGACAAAACACAAAGGATGAAAGCAAGTTCATCATGGTGGTTATTTCCTTGTGTTGTTTATAAATGTGCCCTTCAATAGCATGAACACATAAATATCTTTATACTAATGCAGTGTCTCATCATTACTTTGTGACAGACAGTTGAACAGTTTTTGTGAGATCTGTTGGTGACAACAAACCTGCAAAGGTTTCTGTGTATGAGTGCAACTGAAGTGGAGATTACTTCATTTGAGTATGATTAAAAAATATATTTAGAATACGCACCCTTTGGCGATATGGACAGCATATTAGATAATATTTATCTAAAAAAAAAATTAAAATCAGAGGTTTACGTACTTAACTTACATGGGGGCTTGGAAGCTGGGTGTCCCTGCCGAAGCCTGCGTGGTACCTGGGGTCCTGGCTGGGCCGACAGGTTTCTGGTTCTGGGCTTCTTGGGGGACAGCCGTAGAGCGTTGGAGAGATTAGTGTTTAATCTGTCCAACCTGGTATGATTTGTTTGTTTTTATTTTGCAGATGAAAGCAGCGGTAATGGGGTCAATTCATTATGTGAAGGAGCTCCACTGCCTGGACATTCTGAAGTAAGTTATAATGCATCTGAAGGCACATTAAGGACAACTGGAATTAGAAAGAAGATGTTTTCAGTGAATTTGAAATATTAGCTAGATAACTCAGTTAATCAAAAAGAAGAAATGCAGCTTCTTCATACAGTAGGTGCACTGTTCTGTTGGCACTAATAAACAATTTATGTCTAATTACTTTAAAGCTAATTAAAAAAGATTTCTATGTGGAAATTCAGGACTTTTTTCTTTTAAAAGAGACAGAAACTTCCTGTTTCTCTGCTGGTTACTTAGCAACCTAAAAGCAACAATAATGTGAAGCTCTTACTAATAAAATGCTCTGTAGCTTCTCATATATGTGACTAGCACAACCAGGAACAAGTCTCCTTGGGGGCATTTTGAGTTATTTACAGATTTTGAAAGTGTGGATTCTAACCTTTCTAATGATGTCAAACACAGAAATTATAAAAAGGAGGAAGGTATGGTCATTTGAATGTGGGCACTCTGCAGCAAGATTAGGGAGAAAACAGTCCTTAAATTTTCAAAAGAATTGTCCCCAAATCTGATGTGCTCCTTGGGGTGTTAACAAAGGCTGGTCATTTACATTACTTTGCAATAACCCCACCCACCAGCATTGACTTTCAACAGATATGACAGGGAAGGTGTGTAGACAAAACTGAGCTTTTGTCTGCCTTATCTAGTTAAAAAAAAATAAATAAATAATAAAAAAAAAAATAATAAAAATAATATATATATATATATATATATATATATATATATATATATATATATGTGTGTGTGTGTGTGTGTGTGTGTGTGTGTGTGTGTTTGTAGCGAGCTTCTGTCTTGTGAGCCTTTGTCATGGAGTCTGTGAACCAGTCGTCTGTGTACAAGTATGGGTTAGGGTGATGTAGTGGTGATAAGTAGCCATGTGTTTCTTTCAAAATTTCATTTTATTGGCCAAAACCAATAACAAAAGCATATGAAAAAGCAATAAAACCTGGTATGTTAATCAGCTGTGAGTTTCCCCCATCCCCCAAAACAGCAGAGATTTACACTGTAAACAAGCTGAATTCAAATACAAAGTTTATCATTTCAAAACCTCTGAAACCTATTTAAATCATAAAGTGGTTTCTTCATGACCTCATTTTGTAAAAAATCGAATATCACTATTTTCTTAGAAATGGGTGCTTATCCTTTTTCTCTGTTTTTGCTCTGGCAGCTTGTTCCTAGTGTTCTTATTAGTGGGTCACATATCATACAGAGGTTTAGCAATTAAGTCAATACGCAGATTTTTCTGTGTTTGAAATTCCACTCTTAGTCTATCTTTAGACTCCCCAAATCCAACATTTGTGAGTGGAAGTAAAATATTCTGTTCTGTTGTGTCTCTAAGTAATTTCACCGTGTTAACTGCATATTTATGGAATTCCCTCTTTGCTGACTGGCTGACCTTTGACTGATGTTGAGTCATGATTTTAATTGCTGAGTCATAAGACTGCTTGAGTTTCAAAGAACTCCTTTCATGACTTGATCAGTGAGAGAGGAATAAACTTCAACTGCTTAAACTGGAGAACCCTGCCAGTTGTTCTGGTTTTCAGTGATATATGAGGACATCCAACTGACTGAGGGGATGTTCTTAAAAATAAAGATACTAATTGTATAAAAAGGTGGGTTTTTTTTGTCAAGTGAGATTCTAGGATTAAGTACTTTATGTTGGATATTTACAAGTAACGCAGTAATAGCAGTTAATAACCATAGCAACACTCTGGTTATAAGGAAGTCTGTTAGTGGATGTCAGGATGTGATAAACGAGCAGGGTGGAGTTCAGTTAACGGCTCTTTAAGTTGCTTGTAGTCATGAAAAAGTACAAGAAATCTATTGTTAACTTGTCACGGTTAACAGCAGTCATTTCTTAAACAGTGGTGCTTATTTCATGACAGTCCTGGATTCGAAATAATTTATTTCGAAGTTTATTTTCATATTAAAAAACCCATCTATGTATCAATATGTAGCAATAAGGCATCTGTTCACTATAAACTGGTCAACTATAAATAAAAGTATTGGCTTTAAAAAATAGTGTTTATTCTTATGAAAATCAATTTCAATTTGAATAAGTAATTCAAATTTAAATCAAAATTCATACAATGTACAAAGTTACAGTCTTCCTCCATTGCATACGTGTTTTAGTTACTGGAAAGGAGCATTAGTTTCCATCATTAACACAGAAAATTTTCTAAATCAACAGAGGATACTTTAGGCATTACAACCTGAAAGTTTAAAGTATAAATTGACTGTAGAAGTGAATTTAGTCACATCAAATCTGGGTGTGTTTTTTTTTGTTTTTTTTTTTTTGCTCCATCATAAGTTATTTTTATGTAATGGCAGACTGGAATTTGACTGTGTTTGGCCTTTTCCTGTTTGATGTGGCACTTTAATCTCAAAATTTTTCACAATGAAGTTCTTTTGAGTTCAGGCCAAGCATATAAACACAAAATGAATGTTCCCTACTACTGATCTCTTGTAAGTTTCATTTTCTAAAAATCTACAAATACTGTATTTAATAGGTTAAATTATCCAATGTAACCAGATTATTATTTTTTTATTAGGTTGTTCATGTCAGTCTCTTTTGTGTTCTGTTATTGTTTCTCTTTCAGACGGAAAGGTTGCAACCAAACAGAGACACGGTGTTCTTCAGGGACGGCGTGCGCAGAATAGACTTTGTTTTGTCCTATGTAGATGATAAAGATGAGAGGAAACAGGTAGGTTTTAAAAAAGTTGCTTTTTATTAACTTAACTACTCAGCAAATTTTCAGTCCTGCCATTGACTAACTGTGATACACCGAACATTATTACACAATCTAATGCCAGAAGGGGAGTCAGTGTGCTCAAAAGAGGAAGTGAGGTTCAGATTTTTTTCTGAAGACATGTGATAGATGTGATGAACTGTTCTTTTAAATTATATTAAAAAAACTATGATGCATCACGATTTATAACATCATAAAAAAGTGACTGACAGAGGAATACAGACATGCTTCAAGAACAATAACAACAAAGAAGATCCAGTGTGAAGAAAACAATTGTTTGTGTATAACTTACAGCTTGTTTCTGATGCCCCCAAGTGGCCAAAAATAGCTTAAGTGTGAGACAGAGAAAAGGTTTAAATGCACTTTTCACTATACAACTGGTAACATGTTTATATATTAAGCTTTTTGCACAATATATTGAGGCATTTTGGCAAATTTTACTTCAAAGGAGCCAAATCTTGTTATCAACCATTCTTCAAGGTTTATAAAGTTCTTTCAAAATTTACTTTGGACCTTGGTTTCTTTTTCACTTATCTTCAGTCCAGAACCTGACCACTTTTAGAGGAAAGTGTCTTTCTTTGCAACAAAATAGAAACCCTAAAAATCATTTAATAATGAAAAGACTCCTAAACCAAATGAAGTAATCAGTGGTCTGGACACAAACATACAGCTTATCTTGAAATCCATTTTGCATGAACAGGAGGATTTGCAAACAGCTTTTATAAATTTTCTAGATGTCTGTCACTCAGGCTGCAGTCACACATCAGATCTTAATGCTCAATTCCGATTTTTTGCTAAAATCAGATTTTTTTTTGTGCAGTTGTTCATACTGCTAGTTAAATCCGACCGCAATCAGACTTCTGTGTGACTAGTTTACAAGCCCAAAGCGACCTGCATGCACAGAAGAGGAACGTCAACGTCACACAGCAGCGCACTGCTTAAGGAAGTAATAATGGATGCTGCCGTCTATGGATCAGTTTTAAAGTTGTTGAGCAATGAGAGCTGCCAGTATTGTCACAAGATCATAACAAGACAAAGGAAGCTAATAAAAAGAAAACACAACTGATAGCAATGGCCTTTTGTGAAGCATTGACTGCAACTTATGTAGAGAAGTCTGGATGTGTCGTCGGAGCCAGGAGTGATGGGATTGTGATGTGATTCACTTCAGTGATAGAGACTTCTTTCACAAGCTCAGAATTTTAAAAATTATAATTTTCAGCCATTGTTTATGTCCAGATTTACTGTGTTTGGCTCCTTCTGGTGCAGAATTATGATGCCTGTCTCACATCAATGATGTAAAAGTTAGATGAAATGCGACATGATCATTCAGACTGCAGACGCTTTGAAAACAATCGGGTATGTATCCGATTTAGTACCACATATGGAAGTGGCACAGATCGGATTTTTGGGGGGTGAAAAGATTGGAATTGGGTCGTTCAGACTGCAATGAAAAAGTCAGATATGTGTCGCATATGGACAAAAAAAGCGGCTTTGGGTTGCATTTGCCTGCTGTATGAACATAAACTCAGTCATGATTTTGCCTCCCTCATGTTATTATTATATACTACATTTGCATTTTGACATACAGTTAGACTTACTTTTTAGTTTCTGTTACATGGTGGTGAATGCTAGAAATTAGCGAGCTCTTTCTGTTTATTTTCAGGAAAGGAGGAAGGAATTTGAGGCCAACCTTGAGAAAGCAGGTCTGGAGCTGGAGACAGAAGACAAATCAGTAAGGAGTCCAACTTTTAAGTACCAGCGCCATCTAATGTATATTTTTTGCGGTGCATGAAAATCAACTGAACCCATCTTAAAGGGATTGTTCAGTGTGTAGCACATATAACTGATTTCATGTGTTTGTTACAAAGAGTTTCTCCTGTCTTTTCCTGTTAAAATTATTCCTCTATTAGGAGTCAAAAGACCACAAGACATACTTTTTAAAGATTCATGCTCCATGGGATGTGCTTGCCACTTACGCTGATGTCCTTAACATCAAAGTTCCCTTCAAAGAGAGTGACATGCAGCACGGTCAAGACGTCCATCTGGACTGGCTGTCCTGCCCTTTCCACCTGCCTGACCACATCATGCACCCACAGACGGACTACTTCACCTACCCCTTTGACAAGAATAAGGTGGACTTCTTCCTCATCAATGACAAAGAGACTTTCTTCCCTCCATCCACGAGAAACAGAATTGTAAGTATATGAGAATCATGTTGATTTGATTTGACTGTTTTTTTAACACTGACTGATTTGTGAAAATGTCTGTGTGCTTAAAAATTGTATTAAAATTTCTAACCTTTCATAAAATATCTTCCTTGCTATGAGGTGTTTTATATCCTGGCTCGTGTTCCGTACTACAGTGAGGGTCGGAAGGACAGAGAGAAGACAGGCATCAAACGATTACTCAGCAATGGGACCTATACAGCAGCCTTTCCCCTTCACGATGTAAGGTTGATTATTTCAAACAGCAGCTACATCTAGCTGCTAGGATTTTATTTTTTGAGTTTTTTTGTCCTCCATCTCTTTATCCAATTTTTGTTTTTTGACAATTCTTTGCCAATAGGGACTCATCATGAAAACTGTGTAACTACTGTAAGGTAACACATTTAGATTTCCCTTTTAGAGTCAAGAATTTCTTGGCTAAAACTGTATTTTTCACACATCTTATATTAAATTACACCCACAATTTAGGGCTTCAGAAGTTCACAACTTTTTCTTTGAACATTTATAATCCTTACACATTTTAGAACCAGCAAACAGGGGCTCTCAAGGGGTACAAATTCATGTCAAAATACCAGGTTTTTCTCATATATATATATATATATATATATATATATATATATATATATATATATATATATATATATATATATGAAAAAAAATCTCTCTTCATCTTCTACTTTGTAGCAGACACCTGAAGGTTTTCAGTTAAAACTGATAGGTATGGTGTTCTTTTGTTGAGGCTCTGTGTTTTTTGCCTCCAAACATTTCTCTTGGAAAGTTTAGTTTCATCAGACCATTACACATTCTCTCATAAGATTTTGAGAGTGTGCGATCCTTATGATTCTTCTAATGATTTTCTCTCTAAAGTATGGCTTTAGCTAAAGGTTGCAGTTGTAGATAATTTCTGCTACAGCTGCTGAAGCTCTTTTCAGTTTCATCAGATTTGGTGTTACTGAATGTGATTCTTTAGATTAAATTTTAAATGAAAATGATCAGATGTCGTTAAGAAAAATACTATTTTAAGGGTGTGTGCAACCAGGTTTTTGCATCTTTTTTTTACATCCCCAAGCTCCCCTGTGGAGCTGTTATTCTGTTTGATCTAGAGCTTGTAGCAACAAAACTAAGAGAACAAAACCTCTCCATCTAAAATATGTTGGGTTTTTGAATGCAGTGAACAGTTGTATCTTTTGTTTAATGGTAGCCTTCAGAATTAAGTTTTAGTGTGCATATGGTTTGCAGTGTCGATACTGGAAAAGGGCAAGAAACGCAGAGTGTGAGAGTGAGCGCTTCAACTTGTACAAGCACTGGGCGAGGTTTCTCTGCTTTTACAAAGAGCAGCCTCTGAATCTCATCAGGTAAATAATTTTAAGATATGATTTTACATGTACCTACTTTTTAGGTATGTATATGTTTTTTTTTCTTTTTATGTATACATTATGTGTATTTTTGTTTCTTGCAGGAAGTATTATGGAGAAAAGATTGGGATCTACTTTGCATGGCTCGGCTTCTACACTGAGATGCTGTTCTTTGCAGCTGTCATGGGTGTTATATGTTTCACCTATGGAGTGCTCAGCTATGGGGACAACAAATCAAGGTTAATACTCCTGGGGAAGAGAAAACAGAACAAAGTTTCTATTTGTTTGTCTGTTTTGCCTCAGCATGGTTTCGGATAAATTTGTCCACTTCGTACAGAAATGTTATCATTCCATCCCTTTCTTCAAAGGGTTAGGGTTAGGGGCATACAGTATAAATGAACCCTTTGACATCTGTGCACTAAACTACCGAATGTGAGCTTATTTTTTTTTTCATATTTTTATTTTTTATGTTTAAAATATAAGAATAACCATCCAAATTATTTTTCAGAACATTTTATATTGCACCATAGTTTCTTAACTACAGACATATAACTTTATAGAAGTAGACATGATTATAGTCTAGAAAATCACAACAAAGTGATAATGTAATGTTGCCAATTGAGAACAGTTGAAGTTCCCAAATGAGTCAAGTGATCAAAAAGTAATGTTATTGCCAGCTGTAATGTGAAAAAAATAATGTTACTAAAAATAATTTTCTTATCAGCTGCATTGTTTTTGTTGTCATATGGAGCCCAAATTGAGACTGAAACACAAGATTTGTATTTGCACAGCATTATTGATATTTGGTAACATTAATGTCATCACTCAGAGTGAGTCAGTCTTTTTAAATCATATCCAGTTAACTTTCTACAAGACATATTGATGCATGGCTGTAATGTCTTCAATAATCAGGAAATATCCCCATATTAACTTTTACAACATTAGTATTAATCCCACATTAACCTATGTAGTCTACACATATGTAAGTGAGGTAAATGTTTTGCTTTCCTGTGTTTAGCAAAGAAATCTGTGATCCAGACATTGGCGGTAGCATATTGATGTGCCCACTCTGTGACAAAAAGTGTCCCTTCTGGAAGCTGAACTCCACCTGTCTCTCATCCTGGGTAAATATTGTTGACAGAAATAATTAAGTGTGTAATACTGTGCAGGGTTTCCTCTAGGATTTTTTTAAGCTGTGGTAGTGGGCTGTCCGCAAGACGGAGGGGAGGGGAACGTTAAGAATATATAAATATTACACGTGTCATGGTACCGATCACTCTCAGAACTATATATATATATATATATATATATATATATATATATATATATATATATATATATATATATATATATATATGTGTGTGTGTGTGTGTGTGTGTGTGTGTGTGTGTGTGTTTTGTGGGGGTGCTAGGGCAGTCTACCAGCGACCCACTGTGTTTTTGTATTCAAAAATGTTAAAAGTTGACAGAAAATATAAAAATATTCCTGGGTGATTATATGTTACTGAAGACATTGTTGACAATACTTAAACACACAACTATAGAGTCTTAAAAAAGACAAAAAATAAAAATAAATATGTATTTTTTGCACTTCTGTTAATAAATTAAGTAATCTGCTGTTGGATCCTAAAACACTATGTAATGCTGGTCACATTTAGAGCCAACCTAAGGCATAAATGAACTATGCAGCTGTTTATGGCTTCCCAGACCTGCAGGTGCTCCCATAAATGCTCATATTTTGCAAGACACACAGACCATAGATCTAGAAGTTTAACATCTGTTTATTGAGAATGTCAGTGCTATTAAATTTGATTTAATGATTTCAGGAGAGATAAATTAAAAGATTTTAAACTGTTTAACATTTAAATTTAAGATTTAAATGAGCTGGAAAGTTTACTTTGTAAAAATGCAAAGAGCAATCTTCATAGTTTGATTATTGTGTTACCATAGCTACAATCTGATGCTATGAGTTTAATCTTTGTGTTTGAGCTTGGTTTGTTCAATAATACATTTCAGCAAGTAATAACCAGTTATCACTGATTGCTTTTAAACTTGATCAGTTAAACTTGCCTCCCCCCACATTCCACCAAATCTGTATTTAAATGCTTTTAGTAGTGGCGATGTTCTTAACAGGAAGAGGGGCCCCTAAATTATATTATGCTCAAGCCCCCATAAAATCTCGGACTAGCCATGGTCACATTTACAAGTAAAACAAATAAAGGAGAAAATACCTAAAATGAACAATTATAAGTATTTGTATGCTTAACTAAATATTCTTAAGGTATAAAATTCAAGTATTTCTTGTATTACGTTTTCTTTGTTTCGGAATACTTGCAGCTTGGTGCACTATTGTGATTTCCTGGTTGTGATTGTCATTGTCATTTGTCCAAGCTAATGCACTATTTGCAAAGAATGCTCTGGATGAAACAGACCTGTCTGTGATTGGCTGCTGGTGTGGCTCATTTACATTCATTTTATGAAGTTGCGGCGCAGACACAGAGCCGCGAGCATGTGTGAGGTGTAAACACACACGCTACACATAATTCTTTGTTCTCAAAAATATACATCAGTCTCACTACACGCTCAACGCGAAACGCTAAAAGCGCGACTATAGGTTATATTTGCGGTTCGCATTGACCTTGCGCAACAAGGTGCAGAAGAAAAATTGAGCCCTCACAGAAGGTTTGTATGAATTCCGATACAGGTGAACCTGCTCTGCAAGAGCACCTTCCAAGTCGTCCAGTTTGAGTGAAAGTTAGTGCGCGCGATCCGCGCCAGAGTAAACTTCAGAGATGCGGCCGCCACAGCGCACGAGGCGGCAAACGAGCAGAGGCGCGGACGGTGTGATTGTTGCACATCCCCAGCATCACGCCCAGTTCAATGCATCAACTATTAACTCGTCTTTCAGGAACTGCTCCGCTCCTCTAGTGAATACACTGGGAGAACCCTGTAATACGTCTCATATGTTTTACATTGTTCTAACATGTTAAAAACAACAACAACAAAAAACTTCATTCTGTGGCTGTGGCGGCTTCATTTTTGAGGTGGCGGTGCGCCACGATCAAATTACGTGTAGAGGAAACCCTGCTGTGTAAAATACAAATAACATCAGAATGCAGTTGTTTCTTTTCAGTTGAATTTAAGATGCTAACATGTTTTATGTGGTGTTATTGTCTTTGTCATTAAATAGTGTCTTATCAGATATGTTTATTTAAAACATGTTTAGATTGAGTACAGTAAGTGATACCACCTTGATCAAAGCACCAGTGACCTGCTGAGGAGACAGCATGTCTCACTATTTGTGCCCAACATTCTCTGCTTCTCTATGGATCATTTTCATTATTCTATCTTCCAGCAATCCCATCTGTTTGACAACGAGGGAACAGTATTCTTTGCCATATTTATGGGGATTTGGGGTGAGTGCTCAGAGATTCAACAAACTCCCCCCCATTGTTTTACAGTTTGAACCTTTTCACACCAAAAGATTACCCTTTAACCAAACTGCTGCAGAAAAACCTGCCAGCACAATTATGTTGTTATTTTCCAGCAGCAGGACAAATCTCCAGCACCTAATGTCAGTTGAAATCCAACACAAACAATATATTTTTGCAGAGGCCTAAAAAACGGTTCATTTCAGAAAAAAAATGTACACATACTAAATTCCTAAAGACTAAATTCTGATTTAGCAATAACATTTTTATTTTATATCTTACTAATGTTGATGTGTTTTTGTATAAACCTTTTCGGCAGTAACTCTGTTCTTGGAGTTCTGGAAGCGGCGTCAGGCCCGACTCGAGTACGAATGGGATCTGGTGGATTTTGAGGAAGAACAGCAGCAACTTCAAATCCGCCCAGAGTTCGAGATCAAATGCACAAACAGGAGACAGAACAAGATCACACAGGTGTTTTATACCATGGTTTCAACAACAAATTATCATAAATATGCATGTTACAAACATAAATATAACAACATAAAAAAATCCTTTTTATTTTAAGTATACATCTGAACAATGCTTAAACAGTTCCTTAACAACTAGGGTAAATTATGTAGATATTTGGTTTAAATGTAACACATTTTTGATTTAAAATTGGTTTTAGATGTTTATTTGAGACAGATATGATGTAGATTTACATGTTTCTGTAAGGTTTTATTACGCAAGGTTTTATTATGAGACACATGTTTCTCTTTTATAGCTAGTCCACTTCAGATTAAAAAAAAAAGTCTATGTTTAAACTTTATAGACTTTGTTTGGATGCATTTTCAACCTAAAAATACTCAATGGAAAGTAAACAAGATTCCTCTTTCAGGAAATAGAGCCATACCTTCCTGTCACAAGCAAGTGTGCACGTTTTTGCTTCTCTGGAGCCACCGTCATATTCTGGGTAACTAAAAAAATACTACATCTTTGTCTTTGTTGACACATACTGTTGGCTGTTTTACATGATGCTTGTTGCTTTCTGCAGATTTCTATGATAGTGGCTTGTATCATTGGGGTGATAGCCTACAGGCTGGCTGTATATGCAGCCTTTGCAAGCATCATCAAGGATCCGATGAGAAAGATCCAGTTGGTGGGGAGATTCATCACTCCGCAGCTCGCGACTTCTGTCACTGCCTCCTGCATTAATTTTGTCATCATCATGATCCTGAACTTCTTTTATGAAAGAGTGGCCATCTGGATCACTGATATGGGTAAAGAGATTAAACTGATTTAAGGCAGAATCCAACATGGCAGACATTTTTTGCTTAATGTGTTGTTTGTTTCTCTGCAGAAATCCCTAAAACTCACCTGGAATATGAGAACCGGTTGACGATAAAGATGTTTCTGTTCCAGTTTGTCAACTACTACTCATCTTGCTTCTACGTTGCCTTCTTCAAAGGGAAATTTGTGGGTTATCCTGGCAAGTACTCCTATATGTTTGGGAATATGACTAAACTGAGAAACGAAGAGGTGAGTTATCTGACTCCTTATGAATCATCTGTTGACATCTGGTGGAGAACACAGAAGGTTTCATATAAAACAAAGATTCCCCTTGTCCTAGTGTGATCCTGGTGGCTGTCTGATAGAGCTGACCACGCAACTGGTGATCGTCATGGCTGGGAAACAGTTGTGGGGGAACATTCAGGAGGCTCTGCTCCCGTGAGTCCATCAGATCTTACAGTTTTTCAGCTTCATTCATTTTCTCTGTCTTTCATGTTCAGAATGAATGTAAAAAAAAATGAGCGCACCTGGCAGATTTAACGTTTGCAAATGAAACTGGTAACAATAGTGAAAAAGATTTTATTCAAGAAATCCTAAAATTTATGCCATTAAGCACAAGTTAGCAATTCTACAATCTTGACACTGTGAAAATCACTGTTAAAATGTTACACTTCAAAAGGAAATAAACCAGAAACAAGTTAAATGATCTACTAGTGTTGTAAGAATTTTCTACTTGATAAGATTTGTTGGAATAAGAAGAAAACCAAGACTTGTGAATTTTTTTTTTCATAAGTGATAAATCCTATTCCAGGGAGAAGAAAATTTTAAAATATACATAAATTTAGCGTTTTATTATTCTATCAGAATGGTATTGAGTACAATTATCTTTTAAAAATATACTTTACAGGATGATTTTTTGAAGAAAAAAAAAAAAAAAAATCACAAGATTTTTAGTCACAAAATCTAAAAGTCTACTGTAATTGCCAACTGAGCTCATATTCAACACATAATATGTCTGTACGGCTTGTTTATAGGTTGATGCGCAACTGGTGGAGCAGCAGAAAGGGACGACACAATCCAGAGAACCATTACAGCCGCTGGGAGCAGGACTATGTTCTCCTGAACTTTAGCCAGATCGGACTGTTCTACGAGTACCTCGAGATGGGTGAGATACAAACATACAGCATATACAAGTGATACCACTTGAAAGAACTCCTGTTTTCTGTTTTTTTTTTTTTTTTAAATTACACTATTTCTTTCTCTATTAATGGCCTCTCTTCATGTCTTTCCAGTGATCCAGTTTGGCTTCATCACTCTGTTTGTGGCCTCCTTCCCCTTGGCCCCACTCCTCGCCCTGTTCAATAACATCCTTGAAATCAGAGTGGACGCCTGGAAGTTTACCACCCAGTTCAGGCGACCGGTGGCATCCAAGGCCCGAAACATTGGAGCGTGGCAGGAGATCCTCAATTCAGTGGCCATTTTATCTGTTGTCACCAATGTAAGTTTGTGATGTTTCTGCACTGTTTTTCCCAGTGTAAGCATTGATTATTAAGAACATTTCATTGTTCTTTTTTCCCAGGCTTTTATCATGGCCTTTACCTCAGACATGATCCCCCGTATGGTATACCTGTATGCCTACAGTAAAGACGCCAGCATGAGCGGCTATATCAATAACAGCCTGTCAGTGTACAACATTTCACAGATACATCTAGACAACATGCCTGAGGACGACTGGCATAACTCCACCACCACATGCAGGTATTAAATCTTTAAAGGTTTTATGAGTAGTGTTTTTGCACCTTTTATGCAGCAAAATTTAAACTGGCCCAAAATGTGACTTTGTCTTTTGAAGTCCACTTTGTTTTCTGTGTTTTTTGAATCATGTGAATTCAGATATTCCCTTAGGTCACAGATGTTTTTGTTGTTTCACTACGTGGAGAAAAGAAAATAGTCTTGATGCATTTCCAGAAATTTTGGTTTTAAAATCTAAATTCAGTTCATCTGCTGCTCTGTGATTCGTTAATCTATTGTCATGAAGAGTTGCAAGAGTTTTCTGGGTTTTTTTTGTTACACAACTTCATCATTTTGCATATAATCTCCAATACAGGGGATGTAGGAAATTGTGAGCTTTAGCCCAAATTATTTCAGAGGATACTTTCCACTGCTGCTCTCGACAAGCACATTTTTATTTCAGTCCTTTACAATCTGTAGTCAGAGAACAGTGCATTACAAATATACATTTACCTGTGGAGTGGAACACATTTCCCCACCTTAAAACCACAGACTTCCATTTATTTTATTGGGATTTTATGTGGATGACCAGCTCATAGTAGTGCATTCTTGTGAAGTGGAAAGAAAATTATTAATAGTTTTCAGATCTCTTTATGAATACAAATTTGGAAAATGTGTCATGTTTGTGTTCAAATACTCCCATGCAACAAGTTGCCTTCAGAAGTCACATAATTAGTAGCTAGAGCTTACTTGTATGTAAGTTGAAATCAGCATTGCGACATCATGATGTTGGGTTACAGACATGGGAGGCCTGGTTAGAGTTGATGGGAAGATAGATGAAGCTTTACAATCCTGGAGGAAAACTTGTTAGAGGCTACAAAAGACTTGAGAGTGAGGTGAAGCTTCCTCTTCCTGGAAGACAGTGACTGTAAACTTAAAGCCAGAGTTACAACAGTTAAGTTTTCTAAAACCATGTGTTAAGGGAATATTTAGATGTTTGCAAGCACTCTATTGATGATAGAGCTCAATAAGGCAGTATTTGAAACTTTTTTAAGGCTAAACATTAATAGTTCTGTGATGCCTCTCTGTTTTTTGTAATTTGTAGATATCGAGACTACCGTTACCCTCCAGGCCATGAGAGGCAGTACACCCACACCATGCAGTTCTGGCACATCCTGGCAGCCAAAATGGCTTTCATTATTATCATGGAAGTAAGGCAACACAGTTCTGTCTAAAAATTACCCACTCAAAACCAATATGTGGCCAGTATGTAAATCTTTGACACCTGTTATGTTTTCTTCCACAGCATGTGGTCTTTGCAGTGAAGTTCTTTGTCGCCTGGCTGATACCGGATGTCCCGTCAGACGTGAAGGCACGAATCAAACGGGAACGTTACCTGATCCAGGAGTATCTGCACAAGTACGAAGTGGAGAAGCTCAAGCTCCAGCTGAGTGCCAGCTTCATCACAGAACCTCGGTCGGAAACGTCCCTGACACCGGACAAACATGAAGTGGTCTCTGAGTGTTCATAACCTGCGTGCAACACTTCAAATAAGCCAAGCCAAGAAAAAACTGATTTGACAGTTTTCCTGCAAGGACTTCCATCTTCAAAGGATAACATTGTGTTGTTTTCTTTCAAGATAAATGGGCCTTAACATCTTTTAAGTGGTGCTCCTATGTCAGGATCCACTCATAGAGGCATTCGAAACAATAAAACACCAAAGTAGTTTTCATTATGATTGAATAAAAAAAATAAAAAAAAATTACGCCATAGAAAATTTGGAAGAAGTTTGAATAGAAATCAGCAGCAAAATAACAAACAAACCTTACCCCTACAGTTTCTTCCTTTCTCTAAAATATGCACTTAAAGCTTTTCAAGTTTATGAGATAATAACTCCTACTTGGGATGATGAAGCTTAATGTGAACTTGGACATGTAAACTATAGTGTAGATACTTTTAAAAATGTGATTATAATTTCACAAATTTTATTTTCTGGAGTGTAACATGAAGGACTTATTTATTGAAAAGATATGTCTTTGTTAATGGAAATGTGATTGGAAATTTACATATCGAAACTATGAATGTAGAAGACATTCAAACTTACAAATATTTGATTATTTAAGAGTCGAAACAAAATGGAAAAAGTGGTCATTTACTATGCTTCCTTTCAAACTAGTAGCTACATAATGTTCACTTGCAACTGCAGACTTACCTCCTATTTTTCACATTTGTTATCAATTTGTTACGGGACCACTTATAGCTGCCAAAAGGCATGAAAACATGACAAAATGTTTACAGATCCTACTTTTTTTAATGAATGAATTAAAATTTATTCACTGTTTACTCAGTGTATGTAAAATGGAAATACAGTAAAGTGTGCCTGTGAAAAAGAACAGTAACAAGATTCACTTTAGAGAAATTTAAAGTTTTTAAATGCCCCATCTGGTTTATATACAACATTCTTGTGTAAAATAGCTACAACTTCACAACATTTTTTTCCCTATGTTTGTTTTGGGCACAAGTTGCCTTTTTTCCATAGTTTGTAGACTGGGAAAGGGGTCGAACACATGCAGCAAAGGTTCCAAGGTCAGGAGTTGAACCTGGGACAACCGCGACAAGGACTATAGCCTCCGTATATGGGGCGCCTGCTCTATCCACTACGCCACGTGACACCCCTCAGCTTCACAATATTATGTTTTTGGTGTAAAATAGTTTCAGGTCACACTATCAAGCTTTTTCTAAAGTAAATATATTAAGACAAATAGTTTTGCAATTAATTTATTGATTTGGCTTTGCTCTGCAGCCTGAAGGGTTACTATGTGAAGTTCTCATCATCTTTCCCACCAGATTGATTGGTGTTTTTATAGCCTACATAATTCTATAAATTGCCATCAAACAGTGTCCTTATTTCCTTATTCTGCATTTATTCAACCTCCCCCCCCTTTCCCCAAACTTTTATTACATCTGTCAGGGACCAGACAAGATTAAACTGCTGTGCATATTGAAGCCAGCAGATTTTGAAGCAGTTTACATTCCTTTAAAGTAGACTTATGTCTTTACATATATTCAGATTTTTTTGTTTATAAATCTGTTTGTAGGCCTTTCATTTTTCTTTTCAGAAGAATATTCATGACATCTTACTTATAAGCCTAACTTTTTAGTCTCAGGATTAGATACAATCTGTTGTTTGTTGATCATTGTTAAGCACAGCTAAAGTGTGTGGAGTTGATCATGCATGTTGCATGATGATTTCCCCAGCAATCAAATGCCTTAAATATATGTCAGGTTGTTTTCATATGTTTGAAATGAAACATTTCCTAAATGTATTCTGTATGTTCTCGTTTTGTTTGCACTTGTCAACAGTGCAATGTTGTGTTCCTTTTTTAGTTCACTAACATATTAAGCAGGAACATAATCTCTTAAAGAAAGTATTTTGTATTTTCTGTGTGCTTATTTGCTGCAAACCACCAAAAGTTGATTTGGATCTCAAAAAATAAAATATGCCTGGTAAATTTTTAAACATTCCTTCTTTCAATCAGTAGAGCACAACAAGGATAATTTTATGAAACAATTCAGCATCTCAGTCTATCAGAAAACCTAAAGGGCGTTTTGCACCACTGGATGCCCAGAGCTTGGGGAAATTAGCATTTGGAGTATTCATACCCCTTGAACCTTTTCATATTTGTCACATTACAACCACAAACATAAATATATTTCATTTGACTTCTATGTGAAAGACCAACACAAAGTGGTATACAATTGTGAAGTAGAAAGAAAATTATACATGATTCAAAACATTTTTTACACATAAACTGAAAGGTGTGGTGTGGAAAAAGTATGCATTCCCCTTTTCTCTGAGTGCAACCAATTGCCTTCAGAAGTTGCCTGATCATTACTAATGACTAAATAAAGTCCACCTGTGTATAAACTAATCTCAGTACAAATGCAGCTGCTCTGTGACGGCCTCAGATGTTGGTTAGGAGAATATTGGGGAGCAAACAGCTTCATGAAGTCTAAGGAACACACCAGACAGGTCAAGGATAAAGTTGTGGAGAAGTTTAAAGCAGGTTTAAGCTATAAAAAGATTTCCCAAGCTTTGAACATCTCTCGGAGCGCTTTTCAGTCCATCAAATGGAAATGGAAAGAGTATGGCACAACTGTAAACCTGCCAAGACAAGGCCGTCCGCCTAAACTTACAGGCCGAACAAGGAGAGCACTGATCAGAGATGCAGCCAAGAGGCCCATGGTGACTCTGGACCAAATGCAGAGATCCACAGCTCAGGTGGGGGGAATCTGTCCACAGGACAACTATTAGTCGTGTACTGCACAAATGTGGTCTTTATGAAAGAGTGGCAAGAAGAAAGTCATTATTAAAAGAAAACCATAAGAAGTCCTGTCTGCAGTTTGCCAGAAGCCATTGTGGGGACACAGAAAATGTGGAAGAAGGTGCTTTGGTCAGATGAGACCAAAATTAAACTTTTTGGCCAAAATGCAAAATGCTTTGTGTGGCGGAGAACTAACTCCGCACATCACTCTGAACACACCATCCCCACTGTCAAATATGGTGATGGCAGGATCATGCTCTAGGGGTGCTTCTCTTCAGCAGTGACAGGGAAGATGGTCAGAGTTGATGGGAAGATGGATGGAGCTAAATACAGTCAAAAATTGTGAAAAGTGTTTCAGAAGTATGCAGCACTCTTGAAATTGCTAAATTATCATTGTGTGATCAAAACACCATCAAATATTTTATTGCAATTAGTCAATAAGGCCACATGAAACATACAGAGGAAAAAACAAGAACACAATAGAGAAGAATCAAATGTGAAACTACCAGAAAACTGTTCTCATTCAGTGTTGTCATATCTGAGAGCTGTGACCTACCTGGAGTGTTTAGGGCTCAGGAACATGACCAAGGTAAGGAAGTCTGAAACTGGAGAACGACTATATCAAGACTTTGCCCAAAAAAAAAAAAATCAAGAGAGATTTTTGAGATGAAAGCAACTTTCTGTAATGGATGGGCCCATGGCAGGATCAGTAACAGGGACAGAGCTCAACCTCCAATCAGATGGCAGTAAGATAGAGGTTAAATACCAGTAAAGGCTCATATTTCCAAAGATCAGATAGTTTTCTGGTTAAAGATGGACTCAATGCCAACTCCCAAAGCTACTGCCAGGAACAAAATGCTCCATCCACTTCATTAAATACCTTCGCAGTGTGGTTAGCTAATGAAGACCTTAAAGATAAACAAGTAATGACATGGCGTATTTCCTCACCTGACCTAAATTGTAATTGGAGCTTGTGGCCCTTCTTTAATGGGAGGTTCATGTGAAGGAAACCATTACATCTCTCTGAACCAGTGTCTGGCAGGCCGTGACCACTGTTTCATAAAAAGTTTGTAGTTAACAGAACAAATCACTGACAGAAGCCTTGGATGGGAATCTTAAGGAATTAATTTCTTTTAAAATGTTTGTTAGTGAATTGTGAGCTGTTCATTTTTGTTTACTTCAAATGGTGAAAATATGGATGGGAAAATGGTTTATTTTATATTTGTTGCACAATCCTACACATTAAAAGTTTTGTTTCCCAAAACTTGTGGACACAGAATATCCCAAGACAGCAAAAACCTAACTGTTTAAATTTCCAGATTTTAACTTCATTGTCATTTTGGATCAACTGAATGTTCAGTAATAAATATAATCCTCAGAACTACAGCTTCCCTGATAATTGTGCACACAGTATACAGAATAACTTTTTTTCTTTAAAATACATTTTTGAATGTTATAATAAGCTATGTTCAGTGAAAATGGTTTCAAAAGTATCCAACAATCTAAGCAGTGATTATGTTCACAAAATTTTTGCTGTTGTTTTGTTCAGGAAACACTTTCCTTGGTTTTATGCTCTTCATATAAGCTACATCTGGTCTGGTGATCTGTTTAGCTGTGACACCTTCTTGAAGGGGGCACCAACTAAGCTATTGCTGCTAACAACCTTATGTTCTCCTTCCATAGATGATACACTTGGCCCTGTCTTTCAGTGTTTAACTGTGGCTCTCTCCTCGACAAAGCTTTTGCTCCGACGAACTATATGTGCTCTCTTTCATCTTACAGCCTTTAAAAATAGCTAATCTCTCCTAGATGAAGCCACTAAAGGAGCTACTGTCAATAACTTTCTTACTTTTCTCTGCCAAAGAAAGCACTCATGGATTAGTGCTTCTGTTTCTTTTTTGTGAGTATGCTCTTGTAGTCTCAAATCATTAGTCAGTCATGGCAGATTGCCGCTCTCACTGAGCCAGGTTCTGCTGGACGTTTCTTCCTGTTAAAGGAAAGTTTTTTTCTCTCTCTACAGTCACTACATGCATGCTCAGTATGAGAGATTGCAGCAAAATTGATGATACAATGCAAACGACTGTCCACTGTTGCTACATGTATGCTTGGTATGAGGGATTGCTATATCAACGACACAACTCAAGCGATAGTTTACTGGCACCTCATGCATGTCCAGGAAGAGTGAATACTGCAAGTTAGTGACTTGATGCAATCTGCTGGATTTCTCTAGACAGAAAACCTTTTTTAACCAATTTAAATAATGAACTAAACTTGACTGCATTGTTTTATAACTAGAATCAATTGGAGCTATGTATGATTGGACTGATTTTTTTTTTTTTTCTAAAGTGCCTTGAGATGACATGCATTGTGAATTGGTGCTATATAATTAAAGTGAATTGAAGTGATAGAACATTGTCAAATTTGAACCATTCAAAGTTGTTTTTAGGCCTTGCTACTCTGAGAGATTTAAATTCTCAGTTAAAATGGATAGATATATAAACTCCTTCATCCTAGCAATCCTTGTGTTTTTTTTAAAGGCACTGGGTTACACTTATTTGGATCTATTTTTTGTGTGATTGTTTTAGGTCTGGTTGATTGTGTGGATTGGAGTGAAGCTGTACAACAATTTCCCATAAAATGCTTTCAGGTTCTCTGGATTCCCTGGATGAGTTACAAATAAATTCTTTATATAACCTACAGGTGTTTATTATTGGAAATATTTTGATTTCTTCATTTTTTGCCCATTTTTAAAAAATAAATATGTCCTTCAGGTGTTCATCGTTGCTTGATGGACGTAGTTCTAAATATATTGTGACAGACATTAAAGGCAGACCTGTTCTCTTTGCACCACTAAAACACAGAGTTTTGATCAATAACAAATCACTGACTTCTGTTTATATTTTACAGAAGATCCCAACTTTTTAGAACTGGGAGAGGTGTTAACATAACTAACAGTCTTCTTTTCATCCATTTCACTGCCAGGAGGACATACAATGTTTTCTTTGAATGAACGTCTGTGCCCAGTTTCTCTGCAACAGATTTCTAATTAAAACTGAGGATGCTGAAAATTGGTAAAGAGTGACTTTCAAGCTAGACATGACATATTTGACATGTACAAAGACTTTAGATAAGCACACAGGAATTTTATTTTTCAAGAGCATGATCATTTTTCCCAATGGGGAAACTACAATCAAATTGTTGAGTGGAGATTCACCTACAAGAACCATGATAGGAGAGACTACGTTCTAAAGAACTGTATACCTAAATTTAAGCACAAAATATTTCAATAATCATCTGACAATAATTAATAAAACGTAATGAAGTTCGAAAAATACAATCTCAAGACTTCCACTTTAAGCCACCAGGTGGCGACCAATACCCACAAATGAAGAGGAAAAGCGAGTCTCGATTTGCTTTTTGCTGTTATTAGAAATTATCAAGGGTTTTTTTTAACGGGTGCATTTATTTATTTATTTATTTGTTCATAGATGTACAATATTTATATGTTTTGTCTCTATGGTTGTAATTACCAATCCCAAATACATGTTTGAATTCCAAGAAAATAGGAGGAGGATAATGATGCTTTCAAAACGAAGTTCATTTTTTCCTGATGAAGATTTAATTGTCAGTGAGAATGGGAATAGCAGAATTGCTTGAATTATTGATGGATTCCAGCGTTGGCGAGAGGACCTTGTTGAAGGGAAAGGGGGGGTGGGGTGGCTGTGGTGGTAGTTTTGTTCATCTGGTTACCATAGTACCGCCCTCGGGAGAGCAGCAGCTTTCATTTTTAGGGCTACTGTCCTTGATTTTTTTTTTCCCCTTTCTTTTTATAAATAAAACTGGGTATTGTCTGTATCAGCTGCTGCAGGCTGCATATCGAATTAGGCTCTAATGCAACAGAAACACAATACATAAACATTTTGGAATCTATGATATTAAAGCTGAAGCACACACACACACACACACACACACACATATATATATATATATATATATATATATATATATATATATATATATATATATATATATATATATATATATATTACCACAAATGTAGTAAGCAGATGGCCAGCTGTCAGACGCGGAGCTGCTGTCGCTGACCTCGGTGCTGAACACGACGTCAGATGAACCTGCGCTCATCACAGGAGACACCATCCAGTCTCCCTCCCTCTTTGATTTAATGCTTCTGTTCCACCGCCCCATTTTTTTATTTGACTTTTGATATTTGGTAGTTTTCTCATGCAGTAGATCGCTTTGCTTAGTATTTTGTTGCAAACTCACACTGTTCCCTTACGCTGCTGGCTCTCACTTTCACTCGTCTTTGGTCGCGATGGCACTTTGTGCGGCTACTGTACTCCAGGCAGGAGGAGAGCTGCTGGTGGATGAATGCGCACACCTCGTTTGAATTCCTCTCTTTGTGAAAAGGTGTTTTCGTCACAAGGTTTTGTCTCAATTGGGCTGAAAATTAAACTCGCCTGCTGGATCGTCGCCTCCCTGGGCTCAGATTCCTTCTACCTTCGTTTTGTCGCTTTCCTACCGTTAGCCGCTGCAGTCGGCCATCCTGCACTGTAACATGATGCTGAGGCAGTAAAATAATTTTTTTTAAGAAAACAAGCCACCACAAAAAACTGGACATGGAGTCCATAAAGACAGGGGTCAAGGAATTTGCAGGGAAGACCCTGGGTCAGATGTACAGGTAGGGGCAGAATTTTTTTGTTTGTTTTCGCGCCTACGAATTTTGCTACTTTACGTTAATTTGCTGGATTTTTCCACCACACTATATCACTGTGGGTGCTTGGTTCAACTTGCTGTTTTAATGGCTTACATGGATCGGTAGTCACGCCTCTACAAGTGAGAATAAAATTATATAATCCCATGTGCGTGCATGTGTGCGTGTGTGCGATGTTTACCGGGTTTGGATGCCTCTGGATGAAGGGGCCTTAACATGAAGCTTACTGGCAGACAGGTTAAACAGGGCGCAAGGCTTTCTTGATGTCCACTGACAAATCATTATGAATGAGCTCGGACGTTGCGTGGGCCTGCACGCAATGAGCAAGTTAAAATCATCTATTCCGACTAGCTTTTTTTTAACATGTCAGAATTTTTTTTTTTTTTTTTTAATGTGCTGTTGATACATACACTTCTTTAGACTTTAAGATACATTTATACAAGACTCATCCCCTTCTGAATTTAGGTTCAGTTTGAGATTTGCATAGCACATTCTCCAGTTGAATTGAAATTAAAATGATTTTCGTTGTGATCAGGTGATGATACACTTATTCCCAAGGCCTTCGGGATCAACTTTATTGTCGATTTTCTTTTCCCCTATAAATGACTCTGGATGCGCATCCCACAAAAGGTTTAAAAAGGATGTCTGCGCTATTTGTTTATCCTTTTCCAACTGTTGTCTTAGGCGTATCAATTTGCAAATGAACGTGCTTTTGCTGAAAAGGAGCCGAGGGAAGAGGAGTTTGAGGAAAGCCCACAGACGAGTGTCTGCAGGCTGGAGCTGCTGCTGTGTCTCTGAATACTAATGAGCGTGAAAGTATAAGGCTGCTGCAATGCGGTACAGTCAGGAACATTTTGATCCTTTTTTCACTTACAGGCCAAACTTCCTTTTTGTTTTTTTTTCTTTTCTTTTTTATTTTTATTTTGAGGAGATGCAAATGGTCCTATTTTGTTTTCGCATGTACTCGTGTTATTTCTTCTGTCTTTAAATCGTAAACTTGATAACATCTGATTTGTCCTCAGTGGAACAGAAGAGAACATTGTGTTCTTTAAAACACAGTTCTTCCAGAGGCCTAACCGGGCATATGGCTCATTGTACTTCACATTATCGTAGTTAAATTACAAGAAATCTTTGGGATAAGGTCTCGAAGGCATCAGCCCATAGTAAAATAAGCATGCAGGAAAAAAAAGAGGGTCTTCTAAGATGTCCTTTCCCCCTAAATTTAAGATGACCTTGTTTTAAATTATTTCAACTAGCGTCACCATCTCATAATAGTGTTGGTTTTTTTCGTGGGTCGGGACTCAGCAGCCTGTGTTTCCTTCACCTGACTGTCTTGCAGGGTTATAGAGAGGAGGCAGAAAACAGGGGAGGTGATAGAGTTGACGGAAGATGGGCGGCCTCGGGAGGCCGCGGAGAAAAAACCCCCGTTGTGTGATTGCACGTGTTTCGGTTTGCCGCGCCGCTACATCATCGCCATCATGAGCGGCTTGGGCTTCTGCATCTCTTTCGGCATCCGATGCAACCTGGGCGTGGCCATAGTGAGCATGGTCAATAACAGCACCATCCACCAGAACGGCAAGATCATCATCAAGGAGGTGTGACGATGACAAACGCGCGTTTTTACGCACAATAAAAAGAGAAAAAAAGTCTGACTAAACGATCATAAGATTTTATTATTTATTTAGTTTGATCAGGAAAAAGGAAAAAGCAGGGTGCTTTTTACTCCAACACGAGTTAAAAAGGCCTTTTACTGCCATATGATTCAACTGAATTATCCAATTAAAAATACAAATGGATTATTATCACTCTATTATCTAACACGGAAAAAAATGTTAACTTAAAACGAATATAAAAAGAAATAGATCATCATTAATCGTGGCTTCAAAGGGAGTTTTTATGAATAAAAAGACAAAAAAAATCATTTTTGGTTGAACAGGAATTTCTAGCCTATTTGTTCGCTTCATTATGAAGCTCACATAGTTTCAAATTGTTTTTGTTTTGTGTTTTGTTCTAAAACCTAACAATTATTTGATCACTAAAAGACAAAACAGGTTAATTTTCATTTAACTGTTATTAGCTACTATCTTATGTTTCATAGAGTATTGCTGTGCTTTAATAATCAGGTTAATACCATTCAATTTGTCAGTCTGCATAAAAATTTCATGATGAGAGGGAAAATCTGCAATGTCATCTCTGCAATATTATCTTTTTTTCAGCCAATCCAATTTTCTATGTTTTCCACCAGAAAGCCAAGTTCAACTGGGACCCGGAGACAGTGGGAATGATTCATGGATCTTTTTTCTGGGGCTACATTGTGACGCAAATCCCGGGAGGATACATTTCCTCAAGACTGGCAGCAAATAGGTCGGCACCACCGATCATTTCCATAAATAATGACAATGATAATATAAATAACAATAATACAAACACTCATATTTCTTTACAATTTAATGAAACATAATCTTGTTGGGATTTTTGACATAGCCCATTACATGAAATAGTATCTTCTTCTCCCCTGTTGCATTTAATAAATGATAATAATAATAATAATAAAAAAAAAAAAAAAAAAAAAAAAAAAAAAAAATTCCGATTGGTTAAAAAAAACAAATCTATGAACAACAGAACTAAGTCAATGCAGATGAGGGGAGATAAAAACTGTTCTACGTAATACATGAAGAGTCCAGGGCTGTAAAACAGAGAATGACTGCAAGAAGCAGCAGACAGTAGGGCAGCGGGCTGGCGGGCCTGCAGCTCCTGGTGTCAAGGCTTTGTGCCACCTGTTAATGAGCTCCCTGGGGAGACCCGGGTCTAATCTGTCGCTCTCTCAAGGCATGGACACCAGACCCGCTCTTCTTGCCAAAGGCTTTAATTCCCTCGCCAATGCCTCGGTCATTACAATTACGCATGACTTACTATACATACACCCAGTAATGGGCCAGTTCAAATTGACAGTTCAAATTTCTCTCTCTCTCTCTCTCTCTCTCTCACACACACACACACACACACACACACACACACACACACACACACACACACATATATATATATATATATATATATATATATATATATATATATATATATATATATATATATATATATAGCTCCTGGTTTTTTTTTATATAGTCCATTGTAAATTACCCTAAATTTCAATACAATCCTAAGACATTGATATATTCCAGTACCCTGATTGTGCGAGGCCTGACCCGGTTGATTGACACGAGCGGTTTAATCTAATCATTTGGTCTCGTGCCCGACAGTGGCCTCCACCGGATTAGGGTTTGCCCCCCACGTACAGTTGAGTGGGGTGGGAGAACGTGCCAGAAATGACAAATGTGGTGTTTCTGTGGTCTTGGCTCAGGTATAAATAGCCTAACGTCCCTTTAAGCTAAAAACGTGACAAAATATATATAATTGGTTGTTTTTGCTTTACTTTTTTTTTACTTTAAAGTCACAAAAATGGGGGTACTGAAATATTTGTCCGTGTGTCCGCTTTCTTAAGATTTGTCTCCAGTGGCCTTTACTTGAACAGTAAATCGATTGCAAATAGGGGGAGAGAGAAGGGAAACAGACAGTCAGAGAGTGGGAATCGAACCCAGAACCGGGAATAGAACACAAGACGATAACGTCAGGGAATAAAGCCTCTCTACATGTTGCGCGCGCTCTACCAACTGAGCCACCCAGCACCCCCAGTTTTCATTTCTTTTGCAAGCCCCCCACTGCTATGAAACGACCTTATTCTGTGTTTTTTAACAGTGCAAAAGTGAGAGTGGTTACCAAGCGACTGAGACCGCCAACAGAGCACCACAGCTTTTAATATTTATTTCTATGACGACGCATAAAAAGGGTGCGAGCAGCCAGTCGTCACCAATGACGATCTTGATCAGCATACAATCATTTTGCTAACATAAGGAAACAAGTGTGATATTACAGATGCTTGACTATTTTTTATTTTAAAAAGTCGAAGAAAAATACCGCAAGGCCAATTTGTTTCATCAAATCCTTCCTCGGTTAAATAACGCACGCTACAAAACTCCTAAAAATCATTATTGTGAAACTCAGAATGCCAAAGTGTCATTATTTTAAATGTATTTCTCATAATATTTCCAGGGTATTTGGTGCAGCTATTGTCCTCACCTCCACTCTCAACATGTTCATTCCCTCTGCTGCCCGAGTCCACTATGGGTGTGTCATTTTTGTCAGAATATTACAAGGACTAGTGGAGGTAAGAGCATGTAAATGTGTTTCAGCTCCATGTTTTGACTGAAAATACCAACATTAAACATATTCTGGGAAACAGCTTCATTGCATATGTTTTAATCAATTCCATCAGAAAACCAGTGCAGGGACTAACTGTAGCGTGCTTACTGGTTATGTAGCCAGAGGAAATGTGAGATGAGCTTTATTGATCTGATCCACTACAGTTTGTTTTTGTGGGACATTCAAGCTCTTTTTTTTCTTACTTTTTACATCATGCTTTGTATCCTGGATACACAGCAGCAGAGTCCCCCCCCCCTCCAGAGATATATGCAAGGAAAAATGCTGATTTAAGGCACAACACTCCACTGACTGTTTGGTGAAACAAAAAGCTGATTGCTTGCTGTGTGTATTTTCAAGAGTTAAATGTAACGAAACCTTGTTTTCCAATTTTGATTTCTACAAACAAGGTTAGAAAGAGAAATAAGTTATTATACTTTAATATTTCATCCCTCAAAGACAGACTGAGACAGTGTTCTGCTACAGTGAGAAAGAGCATACAGATTGTAATTTCCATCTGCACACTTTGTTCCAATTAGCAGCTGATAAACATTTAATATCCAGATGCCAGCTTTGCTCCATGAACAGCTCATCAGATGCTCAGTTTGTTCATGGTTATAACAGAGGTGAAAGTGTTAATTTGTGTTAGTTATTGTCTCAAATGTGTGATTGTTCAGCTTTATGCATAGGGCTTTCCAGGACAGAGTGCAAGCATACTTCAGACTCAACTGAATGCAACATAATGAAAATCTCATGTACTATGAAGTATTTGTTTTCAGAATACACAACTGTATGTGAACAAGTGAATGTAAATAGCCTATGATTCAAAATCAAGCTGCTGCCTTTGTATGACCACACAAAGTCAACAGTGACCCTCCATTGCGGTGTGTTCAGGGAGTGACTTATCCAGCCTGTCATGGCATTTGGAGCAAATGGGCTCCACCACTAGAAAGGAGTCGTCTGGCTACCCTCTCATTTTGTGGTAAACATATTTTCATTTATAAACACACTGCAGGACTGTACATCTGCCTGTTATAACATTAACATGTCTAATCTTAAATATGTTGATGTTCTTGTGTTGCTGTTTGTTAGGCTCCTATGCTGGTGCTGTGATAGCGATGCCTCTGGCTGGAATCCTGGTCCAGTACACAGGATGGTCCTCAGTGTTCTATGTCTATGGCAAGTGAATGGAAAATTGAGTATAAATAAATTGATATATTCTACTCATATAGGTAGAAGTGTTTCTAAGCTTTAGTGTTTGACAGCTAAAGAGTCCAGTGAAAGTCAAACGGATTTATCCAGGCAGACTGAGTATTGATTTTCTTCCCCGTTGTTTTGGTTTGTCAATAAACAGCCCCCCGTCTTTCCCTCCAGACTGGATACAGTTAGCTCTCCTGTCTGGGTTTTATTCTCGCAGGCATTTTGGTTGACACATCCTCCAAATGCTCATGTGTAGGTCAAAACTATCTGCAGTACTTAATCTGTTATCAACCAAAGACTTTAAATATGTTCTGCTGGCAGGATGCTTTGGTATTTTCTGGTACATGTTCTGGATCCTTGTGTCTTATGAGAGCCCTGCTGACCACCCTTCCATCACTGATGAAGAACGTGTCTACATAGAGGAGAGCATTGGAGAGAGTGCCAAGCTGATGGGTCCTTCAGAGGTAAGAGGACATCAATTAGAAATCAAAGCTGCATATTTTTTGTTAATTGCACTGGCTGTTTCTATGTATAATTCAATCCTTGGTCATAATCACTTCCAGAAATTCAAGACCCCTTGGAGGAAATTCTTCACCTCTATGCCTGTCTATGCAATCATCGTGGCAAACTTCTGCAGGAGCTGGACCTTCTACCTGCTGCTCATCAGTCAACCTGCATACTTTGAGGAGGTGTTTGGCTTTGAGATAAGCAAGGTTGGCCATGTTGCATAAAGCATAATTAAACCAATAAATAAATGTTGCTTTAGTTAATATAGTTAATAGACAGGCTCTATCAGAGGAGCAGATGGGTTGTGCAACAACACATGATTTTACAATATAAATAGGTTGTATTGTTCTGAAGAAAATTGTCTTTTTTACTATTCCACAATGAAAAATCAAGTAACAGAACAAGGAACTCAGGGGGAAAAAGATAACATAAAGGATGAGTGGAAATGTTACTAGTCTAAATTAGTTTATAAAGGGGCAAGCTTACAGTTTTTTTGTTTGTTTGTTTTTTTTTTACAAGATCCAAGACAGCCTACTCAGCATTTTGTTCTTACATAATCAATCAAATTAGTTTATTTTTGACTACATACAATGAGAAATTTTCCTTGTTTGAATAATTTTGAAAAAAAAAAAAACTTTCCACAGGCTTTCTGAGGGTCTTTCAAAGTTTTTATCTTTGGGGATTGGTTGCTTTTTCTCCCATCTTCCGTCCAGAATCTGATTAAATTCCAAGTAACACTGTTTTTTCTCTTTACTTGTGTTGCATCTTAACATTGTTCTATGAAGCTTAAAAAATGGCTCTAAACTCAGACAAAAAGCAGATTAAAAGTTTTATTGAAGCATGACATTTCTTTTGTCCTCCAATTGTCCACTTAATTTATTTCTCAGAATTAGAATGGATTACACCTGCTGTCATGATCAGTTACAATAGCTAGACAGAAAATGTGTGAAAAAGCAACCAATGTCCAACAGGATTTGAGACTAGAGGTGATTGAACCATTTTGCACACTCCCGAACATTCACAAAAAGCAGAAACATAACACCAACAAAATCTTCTTTCAGCCATCTTTCTCTGTCATAATTAGAAAGAAAAAAAATTAAATAAAGAAACACCTTTTTTTACAAAGGCAACAATAAATTCAGGAGTGGTCATTGACATTCGAAGATTTTTAATTTAAAGTTTCTTACATGAGTACAAGTACAGACTACATCTGTATTTTAAAGTTGGTTTTTGTTCTGTTTTCAAAGGCATAGTAGATGATTAATTGTTTTCCTCATCCTCAGGTGGGCATACTCTCTGCCCTCCCTCACTTGGTGATGACCATCATCGTGCCCATCGGCGGTCAGCTTGCCGACTACCTGCGCAGCAGGAACATTCTGACAACAACCACTGTCAGGAAAATAATGAACTGTGGAGGTGAGAAGGATGAACCCTGGATGAATTAAAAAAAAACAAAACATTTCTACACCTCTGTAAGATCAGCCACAGGGTGTTACTTTCACAGTGTCTGAGCCATGCTTTTTTAATGTTTTTTTTCTTCTCTGCCAGATAGATGGGTTTTAGAGATGAGTTTGTTTATATTTTTGTAAAATCTATCTGTTCAATACTTCAGCTCTCAGGTTGACTCACTGTGTGAGTGTGGGTCACTGTGCATTGATTTCATATCCGTCAGCTATGTAATTGAGTGCAGAGCATGTATCATTCTTAATTCAATTGGCACCGTGATGACCAGCAAGCAGCCCCTGGGCTTTTTGTGTACTTTGTGTGTGCACGTGTTACCTGCTGTCTCTATTCCTGCTAGGATTTGGCATGGAGGCCACATTGCTGCTGGTGGTGGGGTATTCCCACAGCAAAGGGGTAGCGATTTCCTTCCTTGTGCTGGCAGTGGGCTTCAGTGGATTTGCAATATCAGGTTAGTGATATGTTTATAAATATGTTACAATATAAACAGCAAATTATGACACAATGCTCTGTTTTGATGAAATAGCTTTATTGGATTTTTTGTGGTGTCTGTTTATAGTCTAGATGTTATGGGGTAATTGAAGCCTCTTAAAAGTATCATTTTTTGTTGAATAAATTAAAATCATGGCAGTATTTTTGTCTTTAGACATCAGATTTCAGTTTGCAGTGGTCTTCGTTTTATCTTCCAATCATTCAATCATTCAGTAGATCTCGTAGCTCATGTTTTTGTTCAGTACAAAAGAAGCAAAGGTCTGTGTGCAAAATCAGTTTCTTTCCTCTTGTTCTCAAGCTTTCTGCCAGAGTCTTTAATAATTCAGTGCAACCTGTCTCAAGGGATACACCAGGCAGGCAGTGTGCAGTAGCTCACGAGGACACTTACTCATTCAGCCAGTCAGAGTGGGGGAGGGAGGAGGATGTGTTGCTAGTCGTTGCTTATTTCTGCAACAAGATGGTCTGCATTTGTGCTGCTTTTATCTTCAGCTTTACTTAGTGCATACTGTCACACTATCTCCCTAAATTTAGAAGTTAAAGCTGACTAACTGAACTTGTTTTCCAAAAAAAGATAAACCTGTTTGCATTGTTTTAATTTCATGTTACGCTTAATACCACCAGGCTTTAATGTAAACCACCTGGACATCGCTCCTCGTTATGCCAGTATCCTAATGGGCATCTCTAATGGTGTTGGTACCCTGTCTGGGATGGTGTGCCCGCTAATTGTTGGTGCAATGACAAAGAACAAGGTAAATCCATATTGTCTGCATGTGAAAATAACAAAGATCCTCAGCATACATCTGGCTGCAAAAAACCCAAAGGGAGGCTTGACAGACCGGCATCAAATAATTAAATACCTCTATTCATTATTTACTTGCAATTGTAAACATTAAAGTGTTTCACCATCTTAAAGCAGGTTCAGGTTCAGGTTCAGGTTTATTCAAATCCCAGAAGAATTTACAGCAAGTATATAAGAGAAAAAAAAAAGCATAAAAACTAAGATACAGACAATCAAAGTTCTAAAGATGAGGGACAATACAGTGTGCCAAAGCAACATCAGATATCAGTCCATACAAAATAGGGAGTGTATATTATCATCAACCAACCAACAATAACTACTAACATCAGTAACATATGTGGAATAAATAGAAATAGAAATCAGCCGATCAACCCCAACAATCAGATGTGACCCCTACCGCCTTGTCCTGCATTAAAAAGAGAAATTTCTGTAGGGACAAAGGAGTGCTTGTATCTGTTACTTTTCATACAGAGAAATCTATGCAACTACAGTATCGAAATGCTGTTGTTTGGATGGGAATAATTATTTTGATAAAAAACTTTTTTACTGTTTTATTTGCTTTCAGTGATAATTTACATAGACACAAGTAGTGGTTTACAGGTAAGATCACATTGGCACGTTGGTCTCTTACAAATAACATGAAATAAATACAAAAGAGAATATGGTAGCAGTAATTCAACAGAAACACTATCTGATGTAAATGCCCCAAATTTTCCCTAAAAAAATTTATTAGTTTTCTCTTTTAATAGAATTAAGTCCAAAACTATTCATACCGCTGGCAGATTTAGGCTTAAAGTAATATTTTTCATTTTACCAACAGGTTTATTCTGATTGGAAGTAATATTAAAGCTTTGGTGTGGCCCAGCCAGAGTCTAGATTTTAATCTGATAGAGACTCTGTGGACAGAGTTTAAGATTGAGGTGACTGGAGTGAGGAGACCTTTCAACTTCAAACATTTGGAGATGATTACCATAGATAAATCTTCAAAAATCCAGTGGTAATTCTTTATAAAAAGAGTTTAATTGTTGCAATTCCTTTAAAATTTTTCCATTAAAATTGAAAAGGCCATAAAACATTTTCAGCAAGCTGTAAATAAATAAATAGATAAGAACTAATATTTTTTCCAATTTTATAATTCTTGACTCTATCATTTTATGTCAGAAATTTCTCAGTTAATTAATAATAATTTCATAAAAAAATTTCAAATCTGAATCTGCCAGAGGTGTGGCTATTTTTCAACCTTAGTGTAGTTAAGCTTAACATCGTATATTTGCTTAACATGTAAGTTTGTTGTAACAGACAGCTGACCTTTCCAGTGACAGTTTCTTTCAGTTTCTTTTGTTCAAATAGCTATATCTGATGTGGATAATTTACTATCTGAAATATTTCTGTAATTAAAATGGGCTCCAAGAACAAGTTCGTTGTATCCGATTCTTGCATTTGGCAATAGGAATTCAATCAAATCCCAAAACATTAATTTTCTTTACATTTTTCTCTGGAAAATATAATAAAAAAAGATAAAAAAAAATTTCAGTGACTGTGCCACTTGAATAAATGGAGATTAATGATTTCCATTGTAATAATCTCTCTTGATTGCAGGCACGTGGTTACAAGACCTAATTTTGTCATTTAAATTAGGAGACAAATGAAGTTTTTGCCAAAGACAGCAACAAATTGTCTTATTTACTCTACTGATGACAACCAGTACTTGCTGATTCCTCAGCATTTTCAGGAACATACAAAATTACATTTCCCCTTCTTTTCTTCAGACTAGAGAAGAGTGGCAGTACGTATTCCTGATAGCCTCCCTGGTGCACTATGGAGGAGTGGTCTTCTATGGGATCTTTGCATCTGGAGAAAAACAGCCATGGGCTGACCCGGAACTCACGAGTGAGGAAAAATGTGGCTTCATCGATGAAGATGAGCTGGCAGAAGAGACTGGTGACATCACCCAGAGTTATGGAGCTTTTGGGGGTGCAGCCAAAACATACGGTGCGACCACACAGGTGAATGGAGGCTGGGCTACTGGCTGGGAGAAAACGGAGGAGTATGTTCAAGAGGAAGCACAGGAAAGAGGCTATGGATACAGGCAGGAAGAAGGGTATTCTTAAACCAAACATAAAGTTCCTGACATATGAGTTGACTTTGTTCCCTGAGTATACATCTGTTTTAGTCTTAATAATATCAACAAATGAGAAACAAGAAAAGCTACAATATATTGTCTTATTTAGCATTTGCACAGAAAAACCCTAAAAAATGATCAACTCAGTGTAAAAATAACTTATATATATATATATATATATATATATATATATATATATATATATATATATATATATATATATATATGAAGAAGAAAAATATTAAAATATTTGATGACTAGAGGTGTAGCACATATCAAATTGGCAGTATGTAAATGTACTATTATGCATATTAATAATAGATATTTATTTGGAGTGCAATTGTGAGTAAACTTGTACATTTTCATCCCATCAAGCTGAGGCTTTCGGACCACACTGAAACCTGTAGGATTACATAAGAGTACACTGGTCAGATAAACATTTAGTGAACAAAATCCAAGAAGCCAGCCACCTCAGTGTAGAAATATGTCAATACATAGCACTGTAAACGGAAACTACACACTCTGTTGTTATAGATTGTACTGTATCTCTTCTGAAAAGCGTGTCCTTTCAGTGCACCAATATGATTTATTTTCTTATCACTGGTTTTTGGATGTGAATGACCTATACTTTAATGATTCAACAAGTAACAATTTGATTTTGATGAGTTTTTTGGTTAAACCAGAGGTTACCGAAATGTTTTTACTTATTATCAATTTGTTAACTGAGCACATCTGCATCTTACCGTTTGATTTCTCCAAACTATTACATCACAATGTGCTTTATTCCAATAGTTATTCTTTACATTACTGCCATCCACTTCTAGTTGAACCAGTGAATTCTTAAAAGACTTGTTTTAAATCAAACATATAAGATAAAACTATTCAAGAGTATATATATATATATATATATATATATATATATATATATATATATATATATATATATATATATATATATATATATATATATATATATATATATATATGAGTTTGAGGATTAGATATGCACCATGTGGGACCAAGATGTCAATGGTCAAACTTGGCCTTAAAAATGGGTATGTGCAATGGAAGAACAAAAAGAAATGACCAAAATCAGTATGAAAATTGTGATATTGCAGAACCAAAAACCTCAAAATGTTTATTGAGAAGAAAATATAATATTCCCAACAGAGCAAATTAAATATGCATATACTCACCGAGGTAAGTAAGTTTGAGTGCATATTGTTAGACCTAATACTGACATATTCTGCTCATCTTCAACACCAGGACACTGGAGATTGAAACGAAATGGAATGGAACTATAATATTAAACATTAATGCCATGCAACTTCAAGGTAATTTCTTGTGTTTTTTCTTTAAATTCATTTTATATTTCAGTAAATTAAAGTAAATGGGTTTAATTAGCTATTGGCGGAGCATCCTCTCTTTACTAAGTATGTAATTAAATAACAGTAAAAACATCATGCAATGTAATATTGCATATTATTCATCATATGTTTTGAGACCAGTTGGCAAGAATCCAAATATATTCATATTCTGATTGAAATAATGAAGACTGATCCTCTGTTAAGTTAAATTTCTTTTCTTTTTTCCCCTCCTTTTAAACCTTTTTTTCATCTGGTTGAAGATAAACAAAAATTGGATCAATTAATATTTTTAAGATTAATACAGAAGTTGCAAACATTCCTACACAAGTATTTGTTTACATATGTGCTTAAGATATTTTACCAGAATAAAATATTTTTATTTTAAGATAAAGTTGAAGTGGCAATCACTTATATGTACAATTTTGTCTCTTTTCTTAACTGTTGATTATGCTTTTTTCCACTGTTGAATGGAAGTAAGTATGGACATTTTATGCATCACTGTTAATTGGAAAGATATTGCCTTTTATGTTTGGAAATCTGGGGAGAAGTTTTCTATGGAGCCCTCCAGGTGGCAGGAGTTGGTATGAAAACATCCATCTTTCTTATCTCCTAAGATATGACAGATGTGGAAAAATAGTTTTCTGCAGATAAGGAAACAGGAAAATGTTTCTTCCTAGCTCAATAACTCCTAAGTAAGCTGTCAAACCAAACTCAAATGTAGACAAGTCATATTATGAGTTGGAAGAATTAACAAAGAAAAAGTAAACTGAAAATAGAAATCCTCTAAAACTATACAGCATGCACGTTTCTAGTTTAACTGTTGAAAATTAAATACATGCCTGATACAGAAACCTCTTATTTGATTTTCACAATAATATTTAGGTTATAAAGTTTTGCTTAATTTGCAAGTTGTAGATACCCCTCAGCCTTTTTTTTACTGCTGGTGTTTTGTTTACTTTCATTTTCCAGTGTATATCTACCCCTTAGGACATTGATGGTATTGCACATGAGTAATTCACAACCTACACATTACTAAACTGAGAGAACTCCTTTTTAAGAGCTCTTTTTTCTCTCTGTCTGGGCATCATATATTTCTCCCCAGAAAGAACAAACAACATGCATTTTCATTCTACATTTTCACTGACAACGTCTGAATGGGGCCAACTTGATTTCTTTTTATCACTTGTTTGTGGAGACCTCTTGTCAGCACAATGTAGATGTGTGTGGATGTGTATTTATGCATGGAACAAAGTGAAATTTGTACATATTTGTATGTCCATTTGTCTTTGTTTCTTTTAAACTTGTCTTTGTCTCAGAAACTGTTACTGATGCTTCGATTTCTTTGCACAATTAACCAAAGGTATATAAAAAAAATCCAAACAAAACACAGCATTGTTTCAGCTGGAAGTCTAATATATCAAAGTAGAACAGTCCATTAACAGTGAGGCTTCACCATGGTTAGCCAGTAGTGTGCAGGTGATACCAAACATCCCTCAGTGTACAAAGCAATAAATTCATGGTAACAGCTCTGATCAAATGTCATAGATAGCTATTATTTGACAGATCCTTATGCATTTGTTTAGAAGTCGTGTTTTAAATGTGGAAAACAAACACTTGTAAAAAAAACTCTATGTGTATAAATATATAGTAATAGAGTCCAACACAAACAGCTTTGATGAGTAAAAAGTCAATGTGTTTGTGAACGGGCTGCTCACCAGATGAGAATGATAAAAAGAGCTCCACCTGAGAGGTGGACACTCTTCTTCTTGTTTCTGTTTTTTGTTTTGATATGGTCCACACTGAATGTGTTGCTGTGCTGCTGTTCCTCCTCTCTCCTTCTTTCTCTCTCTCTGTTTGTTTTCCCAATTTCCCTCTGCATTTAGTTGGATAAGTGTCTTTGATTCAGTGGACGAATCTCCCCACCCCCCATCAAACCCCATATGTATCTCCTTTCCCTTGTACAGCATTTCACTGTCACTATGTTCACTGACATTACAGCTGAAGTCTAAACATACGAGTTTGACAAAAATGACAAATGTGCAACCTGAAATAGTGAGAAGTTTCCTGTTTTTGTGCCTCAGAAGTTACAGCGTGATTATATGCTTCTGTTGCTGTGTAAAATGAGAGGTTTGTTGATGTCAAAATGAAATAATCTATTTCCTTTTTGATATAAAAAAGTAAACAAATCTTTGTTGGCTTGGAGTATTTGTGTCAACAAATTCAAACAGTAAGTGCAGCTGCTTTGTGCTTTATGTTTCAGTTTTAAGTTTATATTGTGAACATGTTTAAACCAGCCATTTGTTTACACATTGCCAATTTATGGAGCTACAGTATTGTTGATTTGGACTGTAAATACAATTTTCACTCTCCATTTCAATCTGTTCTTTTCCTGAAGGATCTGTCTACCTCATTAGCTACTAAATATTTCAGAGCCAAATGAAGTCAAAGAAAAAACCCTACGGTTAGCACCACTGCAAAAAAACTCTATTACACAGAACAATTAGTCAAAGTTTAATACTTTCGGGAAGCTGGAACATTGGACCTTTTCTTTGTTTTTTGTTAAGGAAAAATTCCCTAAAACCAAAGGATGTTCTTAATAAATTCACATGAATGTGTTCCTACAGTATTTCCGCAGACCTTGGCAACACCTGAAATGTGATAAAGTAATAATCAACCCCCTTGATGGGCAAAATGATGTGGAAATATCATTAGGTAAGGATCTCTGTGAGTCTGAGCAGATCTAGAGGCTACAGGAAATGCACAGTTAATGGCTACCCTTCTTCCCCGTCTGTGAAATTAGCAGGGTCGGTCCCTAGTGTTCGGCTGGATCTATTGACCATTCCAAGTTCTTAATGGAGATGAGAGGAAGGGGGAGCACTTATTGAACTATTTGGATTTGTGTTGTTGTGATTTGTGATCTGGCTGCTACCTCTGCCTATAAATCCTGCAGAAGTGGTGGACAATCATGAGAAGTGCCACAGCACAACAAAAGTTTAAACTCAGCCTGAATGCAAATATGCAGTCTTAAATTGTACTGATAGAAATGCACACTGAAAAAGACACAAATTAAGCAGATTTGATCAAAACTAAGAATCTGTTAGAGTTGATTAATCTGATTAGACCTATTAGGTTTTTTTTGTTGTTGTATGCATTAAGTTCATTAATCCTCTAGACTAAGTCACAAGAGTAATAGGTCCAAGAGAGAAATGTTTCTCTTCCCAGTGACAGTCTCTAGCTTGTTTTGTGGGGATCCAAAGGTGTTCACAGAGCACAAGGACATATAGTTCCTCTTATGCAGGGTTCTACAATTCCAGTCCTAGAGTGCCACTGTCCTACAAATTTTGGATGCATCCCTGCTCCATCACATCTGAATCAAATAGCTGATTCCCTCCTTGGTATGTTGCCAAGTTTTGCAAAGGTCAAGTCATTAACCATTCATTTGATCCAGTGGATCAAATGAATGGTTAATGGTAGACAAACTCAGTGTAAAGAAGCTACAGAAAGCAACCCCAACATGGATCTACTAAGAGTGATCGAGAAGTAGGTTGTGGTGTGAGCTGGGGGCAGCTGTCCCAAGAAGCAAGACTGCATAGAATACAATTCTGGCTCTACACAGATACAAGACCTTCTGTTTCCTACACCTGCTTTAAATTTGGTGGGTTGCAGGGGGACTAGAGCCCATCACATTGGACGAGAGGTGGGGTACACCCTTGACAGTTTGCCAGTCTATCATGGAGCAACACAAAAATATCCAGGACAAACAACCAATCATGCACACCCTCATAGCCAAGGGCAATATAAAGTGCCCATTTAATCTGACATGTATGGTTTTGGGAGAGAACCTACTCATCTATCAGGAGAACAACATAACTCCGTGCTGAACGTACATTGGGATTCAAACTGTTTGATTCGAACCATACAACCCAACAATACTTGGTTGGACTTATCGGTAGAGTAGCAAAATATTTTTACTCAAGTAGAAGTAAACATAACATAACTTGCAACACAACAGTCATGTTTTTGGACTGTGGGGGGAAGCTGGAATACACAGAGAGAACCCACACATACACAGGGAGAACATGCAAACTTTGCTGTGCAAATTATATCGTACAAACGTAATACTTATATTGTACAAACATGATAATTATATTCTATAAATGTGATAATTTCATCCAGAAGGTGGTAGTAGTATGATTTTAGTGTATGCATAAGGAAGGCTAGAACAATGGCTAACGAGAGTTGGTAAAGTATTACTACCTGCTTGGTCTAAGAGATGGAGAGATACTGATACTGCTGTACATTGTGGATGAAATCATTTAGTACGCGCACTCTGAGAAGGATCCTAAACAGAATGGGACTGTACAGAAGGAAAAATTAGTCCGATTGTTTTGATGTGGTGGCCTTTCTAACTGACCAACTGGAGACTTATGAGAGGCATCAGGTTCACCACCTTAGATGTGTTCAACATGGATATGTTGCGACTCAGAGTACAGTAAGACATTTGTTAAAACTTATTGACCCCTGTGGTGTGGAATGAAGGCAAAAGAGGTGGCTGATGTGACACGTTTATGTAAATCCCAGAGCTAATGTCCTATGAAGTGGTTTCTGTAGGACTAGCAACAAAGGGCTATCCATATTTTTACCAGCCATTCATTTCTCATCACATACATCCCAAATTAAGCTGGTATGCTAATTTCTTCCCACAGTTGAGTCTTGCAAATGCACCCTAACAGCATACTACCACCACCATCTGGAAGAAATGATCACATTTGTACAATATAATTATCACATTTATACAATATAATTATCACATTTATACAATATACTTATCATGTTGATGCAATATAATTATCACATTTATACAATATAATTATCACATTTATACAATATACTTATCATGTTGATGCAATATACTTATCACATTTATACAATATGGAAATGGAAACTGCAATATCGGAAAATTGGAATTTTTTGGTTTTCCATCGTTGTTACCTGGGGTGTTTGTTATTCAATTCAATCTTTTGACTTAGATTTCTTCATTCTTTCTTGTGTTCTTCTCTTTGTGTCTTGGTTTAGACTCTTAGGGTTAGTCGTTTTTTCATTGGTTAGTAGATCCTTTTTATGTCTTGGTTCAGCCACCTCTGGCAACAAAATGACAACAGCTCAAGACAGTACTTAAACACAACAAATGTATAAAAAATTACCACATTATAACACATCAAAGGTCACTGAACTACAAGAAAAACTAAACAAATCCATTGATAAATTCAATAAGTTACATTTACCTCACTGAGTAACTTTTTGGGAAAAAAAATACTCATAGGAATAATTTTACCGCATCAAACTTTTTAATTCTACTTGAGTAAAATTATTTTAAGTAATGCTACGCTTACTTGAATAAATCTTTTGGCTACTCTACCCACATCTGCAGATGACTGACTACCTAAAAAGTGTAACATGTGTTCAAAGTGTTACTAAAACAATTTACGTCGCATGTAGCTGATTTCAAACCTGATTCCATGCTTGAAAAAAAGAGTATCTGATTGCTTTTCTCCCCAGCTCTGTACATGAGTTAGTTCGACAAGTTATCTCAGTTTCTGTGACCTTCTTCCCCAGCTCCATTATATTCCAGGAAATAGTCATGCCTGGTTCTCATGGCACTCATCAACTCCCACAGTAGTTAAAGGCTTGTCAGTTCCCTCACCTCCTTGCCAGATTCTTCTGTTTACCATTATCAGCTCTCCATGTTTGTTTCCTCCATGCCAGTTCCCAGTGCTCCAGTTGCTTCATCCCTGGTTTTGGAAGTCATTTTGTTATTGAAGTCTTTTAGCTTCTGCTTCACCTACCGTCTCACTTCTGTATTTGGGTCTTTATGACTACAACATTATGTAAGCTGCTATAAATATTTTAGATATAAGATATCTTATAAGATATGAGCTTATACACAACTGTGAAATATTCTCACAGTTGTATTATGACAGTGCATATTTAACAGATAAAAAAATATCTGCATCAAGTAGTTATAGATGTTTTACCATCTACATACATTTCTTCAAATATTATATTCCTGCCACATTTGTCATCAACCACTGCACACATTACATAAAAATCAACCTTCGTCATCTGTTGTATGATAAATTTGTTTTTATAAAGACAAACAGCATGTTATCTTAAAATTTCAAGTGGCATTCACTGTAATTTGTGTTTATAAACCTTGATAACTAAGTTTGAATTCTTACAATTGGCACTTAAGAAACAGAATTCAGAGCACAGTCATGCCTCCTAACAACATTGACGTCAAACAACTCTGCAGGAGCTTTGTAAAGCCCCAAGGTGACTCAGAGATCAGCCTCTAATTGATGCACGTCTGGACCAAGTGATATTAAAAACACGCTTCTTCTGTCTGTTTTAGTCTGTGTGTGTGTATGTGTGTTTTATTGTGACTCTTTTCCTGTCTCAGTTCACTGCATGAGTTAATTTGACAAGCTCAATAAATGTGTCACCACTCAGCTCTAAACTGTGTTTTCTCACAGTCAACCAGCCTTAGCCGTCATGCTGTCCCATTACATTTGGGTGGAGGTGACCCATAAATGTTTGTGGCCATCAACTCACCAATAAATTACATTAAAACCACACAACAGAAAATGTCTTTGGAAAAAGGATAAATGTTGCTTTTCCTTTGACAACCTAATGCAACTTTCTGAGACTCTAAATTAATTAAAGTATGACATGTGGGTGTGTCTGTGCCAAACTGAGAGAATGAATTAACATATGTTGAGCCATTTTAATGATTGTTCAAGGGAGGGTAGGGGCAGGTGCTATTTTAGTCTCAAGGGATCTTAAGAATGAGAAGGGAAGGAGGGGTTTTAGGAGAGTGGAACCTGATGCCAAAATCACTCTTTAATGATGGAGGGGGGGGGTGTCCACGTCATGCTCGACCCCCTGAGGTCCTATGTGCCTCATAAATAAAGCCCTGATTTGCACAATGCTTCTCCAGTAACCCTAAGTATGTTGCAGGATGATGAGAAACATTTCTCTTGATTACATATCAAATTAAAATGAGAGTAGACACAGATTTTGCTATCTTTCATAGCTCCTAAAACATTCCTGCAATATTAATGTAATCGTTCTACTTCTCACTGCAAAGAAAGCTTTACTGTCTATGTTTAAGACATTTAATGCAACCTATCCTGCATTCACACACCCCCGCATGTGAGCTGTCCATGGTGCTCAATGAGGAATCACTGCGTAACACCATCCCAGACGTGTTCTGAGAGTTGCACAAAGACGTACAGAATCCAGACAAAACTCAACATACCACCACAGCATTCAAAATCTGAAAATATTCATATCTAGAAGTTGCACCTCTACACTCACTCAGGGTAACAATTACCCCACAACATGCTCTGGATCAGTGCCGATTGGTTCAAAAAATAGAAGCAAGTTCCTCCTCCTGCATGAGACAGGAAACACAATTGGCTGCACATCCTAGCCTTCAGTGCAGTAACCACACAGCTGGTATATATTTAGCTAGCCCCCATTATCAAACTCTCTCTCCAACCACCTCCTTCTTCTCTTCTGCTTCAGAAATGCGTCATCAGTTTGTCAAGGGGGAAGCTTCTGGGGCGAGGCCCTCTAATATTAGGAATTCAAACACACTCTATCTAAAACCAAATAGTATGATGCAAGATCATGTGCAAAGACCTAAGAAATGTGAATACAGATAAAAAACTGTTTCACTTGCATTGTTCTAGAAAATTACAATATTTTCTTTGTCATGAACTCAAAATTATTCTGACATTTACTGCAGTGCACAGAAAACTTGTTTTCTGCTTTTATGGATTTCTTATGTTTAAGATAATTAGGAAAGACTTAATATCAGATATACTTATAGAAAACATCAATAAATAAAAATCTGTTTTCAAATGATGATTCCCATTATGGGAAAAGGTTTATCCAAACCAACCTGGCTATATGTAAAAATATACTTGCCATTGTTTTTAAATCATTAATTGATAGTAAGAAACCTTTTTTGGTTCAGCTTAACTAGCCACATCCAGGCATGATTACTGCCAGAGAAGCAGGATCAAAAAAATCACTCAAATAGAACCCATCTGACAATATGAATACAAAAAAGATCCCAAATGCAACTCATTATGCTTGAATCCAAAGAAATTGAAGAAGAGATGGGAAGCTAAGTTTCTGACATCTATCAGTCTGGAAAGGATTACAAAGCTATTTCTAAGGCTTTGGAGCTCCAATAACAGCCACTCTTGACAAGAGAAGAAAATACAGGGCAGTGGTAAGCCATCCCTGGAGTGACCACCCTACCAGAATTACACCTGCCAAGAGTACATTAACAACTCTTCCAGGGGGTCAAAAAAGAACCCGGAACAACTTTTAAAGCCCTTTCAAAGCTCAATACCTCAGTCAAGGTCAGTTTTCATCCTTCAACAATAAGAATCAGACTGTGAAAAAGGGGGAAATTACAAGGTCAAATACCACTGCTGATCTAAAACAACACAAAGGGTGGCTTCCTTTTTGCCAAAATACTTTTTGATGATCCCCAAGACCTTTCAAGTAAATATTCTGTGGAATGTGGGGTTCTTAAGGTGTTTTTTCCTGGCATAAGACTTACTCACAATTACAGAAAGAGTATTACACCCACAGTCAAACATGGTGGTGGTAGTATGATGGTTTTGGACTGTTTTTCAGTTTCAGGACCTGACCAAATTGCCATAAATGATGAAACCATGAATCTGGCAGAGAAATTTGGTTAGAGCAAAATTATGCATCAGGACACTAATTCAACGCACACCACTTCTGAACAAAAATAAATAGATAAATAAATAAATAACTAAATAAATAGGTGAGGTGGCCAAGTTAAATTCCAAACTGCAATTAAAGTGAAATGCTATGGTATGATCCTAATTAGGTTGTTCCTGCTCAAAAATCCTTCAGTGTGGTAGAATAAAGAAAAGTGAAAAAAAAAAAAAAAAAAAAAAAAAAAAAAAGAGTATGCCAAAAATCTTTCACCTTGACTCATTACCAAAGATGACACAACCAGTAATTTGGTTGAGGTGAAAATATGTATTTAACGTGATCATAATTTTAAAATTTCATTTTGTATTTACTCAGGTTATCTTTGTCTGATATAAAAATTTGTGTGATGATCTGAAACACTTCAGGGTGACTTAAAAAAAGCAAAACGTAAAAGAAATCTGCAAGGGGACAAATTAGTTTTATGGACTGTATATAACAACTATTCTGTTGAAATGGCTCGGTTTTCATACATGATGTGCAGATAAGCAGTGATATGTTGTGAAAATAAAAATAATGTCCATGCTAAATGCAGGACTAAAAAATTAAAGACACAAGAATGAAGGATTTTTTTTTCTTTTCCTCAATTATTGGAACTAAGGCACCTAGACTAAACTGTGTTTCTGTGCACATGTGTACTGGCAGGTTTTATTCAGCCTTTTCTCTTAGTGCTCTATCACCAGATGGGAGCTAGTATCAGATGTGTATGTGTGCGATGAAGGGGTGGTGTGGGGTGGAGGAGAGGGGGTATTTCCCAAAGCCTGAGCATCAGGCCTCCTTTTGTCCTCTTTCCTGTCACTGATGGCTTCACAGTGGGGTGACGAGCACACTCCAAATCTCATTAAAAAGTGAGAGATGGGGTGAGGGTGGAGGGGTGTCAGGGCTGTTAATGTCTAATTTCTTTTTTTTTTCTTTTTCTTTTTTTTGTAGTAATATAAAGGCAGTCTGTGTATTTTAAGAAAAAAAATCTGAAACAGATTTTACATGACACAGTGGCCATGATAAAAAAAAATAAAACAATCATCTCGGCCAAACCACTCTCCTTCCTGAGATGATTTATTGATTTGATTTAATGTCATCGCTTTGTGTCCGCCTGATTTCATTAGACACAGAGGTGTGACACATCTGATAGAGTGGTCTCCAAGCTGAGGGATAATATCAGAAGGACACTATCACAGCCCACCCATTTGTTGTACATTTAGAGTGGGCTCTTAGCACACAGTCTTATCAGTGTGAGAGCTGACCATGATAAACCCTTTTTCACCGCTGTTACTTGTGTTAAACAGTAACAACCCTGATAAAAACATTCGATAAACAATGTTAATCTTCAGAACAAGCTTCTTATTATCTCCATGTTAAACTATTAGCTGTAATTGCTGCTATGAATAGCCCCCTTTGTGCAACCTGTAATTTACCCATTTACCCATCAGGGCTCAAAATTGCTTTAAAATTGCAGTCAGTTACTGCTCATCTTCAGCAGAAACCATGTACTTCCTTGACAATTTAAGAAAAAATGCAGCATTCAGACAGCCACTTGTTTCACTATTTATTATCTTCCAACAGTCGATTTCAGCAAGAACGTCACAACACACATTTACACCATTCCAGAGCTTTATGTTATCTGTTGTTCCAGTGATAAAATGCTATTTACCTTTAAGAGATGAGCCGGTGAGGGCAGACACCTTCGGACAAGGATGGCAAGGAAAAAAGGGCAAAGCAACAAACAAATGGGGTAAAACACAATGGAGACACTGCATTTAACATTTGCCTGCAGAGACTTGAGGGCGATGCAAAGATTTCCAGTGCAAATTGAGAAGTTGTTCTTGATGATTGGCGTTTAGCAATGATTTGCTTAGATACATAGCCAAAGTGGAAAAAATATATATATAAAAGTTACTTTTAAATTCTAGAGGGCACAATGTTGAAGAAATCCTGGGTGGAGAATGTTCAGCAACATTTAAGATTCATTCTGACAATCTTGCTTAAATATCCAGAAATATCTACCTCCTGAAGAGCTCTGCAGACAAAAAATATCAATAAAATGTCAAAATACCACATCTGACACTTCAGAGTGAAGTGAAGCTTGCAATAAGATTCACATGACCAGGATAAGATAAAGTCATGAGCTTTCTTTCATCAATCTATTTTCTTTGTTATCTGATGGCTCTTTCCCCCTCCCTCACACTCCTCCTCACTCTGTCACTGCTGCATGGTGACTCAGACTCTGCAGAGATGCCACATCTGAATGATACACTGCATGAATTACTCACTGGTCAGATACTGTCTGTCTCATATAGATTTTTGACAGTCATGCAAACACACAAACAGTGCACAGACAAAAATTTGTGATCATACCCTATGACCCATTTTCCATACACACAATGTGATTAGTTAAACTCCTGCAGATTCACAGCTGTGGACAAGGAGAAGTTATGATCACAGTATCAAATGCTTGTTTTTGGGCTCTTCTCCACACCTCAGCGCTACATGAACATACTGATTTTAATAGTCTTCTCCTCACGCTGATCTGACAGTCCTCTGCCACTCAGAGGGGGAAGATCTTTACTCATCCTCTTACTGTTTCTGTCCATCTGTCAGTCTGTCTCCCTTCTCCTTAATAAGACTGTTGGCAGACATGGTGTTGAAATGTTGTAAACCACTTATACAGACACACACACACACACACACACACACACACACACACACACACACACACACACACACACACACTTAAATACCCACTCACACAAATGCATTCAAACTGTTTGCAATGGAGGCATTAACAAATCAATGAAGCCTGACAGCTCCCAATAAGCATGGATCGAAAACAACAAGAATGTGTATTTAAATTTCATTACAAAAGAATACCCATTAATGGGTAACAGACACAGATCTAGGTACAAAGAGCCAGAAATAGCGAGAAGCTTTGCCTGGGCAAGTCAGAACCAGGACTGATCCCCCTCACAAGATTCAATAAATATTTTCATTGAAGACTTTGCTGTGTTCCTTGAATATTTGTGGTATAAAAAAAGTTTTTCCTTGTTTTCAGTTAATTTGATCATTTTTTTGAAATGAAAAATGCAATTCTTTTTTCATTTCTAACTTTCCAGAAAACAATTGAAATATGCAGAAAAATACTTCAAACTGCACAGAAGTCTAATATATGTGAAACGATGACAGAAATTCTTAAATTTTTTAATGCATTTATCTAAACATCAAAACCAAAATAGCTCAACATTTCTTTTTTTTATTCTTTTCTGACTGAAGCTTTCTTGGTGGTGAAGGTTCTGCACAGTATATATATATATATATATATATATATATATATATATATATATATATATATATATATATATATATATATATATATATATATATATATATATATATATATGCATATTTTACAAATCAATGCATATATGTGTCTTTTACATCTGTACGTCTTTGATTTTTGTTTTTTGATTTTTTTTCTGTCTTTTGTCCAACGTTTCAGTTCAGAGATTAGTTTCTATGGAGACTGGAATGCAAGCGTAAAAAGGAAAAGGGAAAAAAGAGAAATGTGGTTGTCAGGAGACAGTCTACAGCCATGAGGTTGAAGCTTAAATTAGGAAGGTTACTGGGTACATTATTCATTTCTTATTTTTCTGTATAGTTCTTATAGCCTCACAGTGGTGTGACCAAAAGGCATCAGTGCACTTACCCTTCTGCTGTTTACAAATTTTAACAATTTAAAACAAAAACATTAAGCACTAATTTCCTTAAACTGTCCAGATAAGCCTTTGCCCATCACTGCACAAGGGAGTGAATGACAGTCTGATCTCTCTTGTGTTGACAGGGGTTAAGAAACTCGCTGGCGATAATACAGACCTTTCAGGCGCTCCATCACTTGATAATTACATTACTCTGGTACTCCATTGCTTCCCCTCGCTCCTGCTAATCTTTTTAGCGTCCGAATGATCGGGATCACAGTGACAGAGAGGAATGAGAGTGAGTCACCTGCTGTGGAGCTGAGTCCTCTCAGCCCTCTAAAGGTTATGAAATGTTTTAAGCCTTTGTCAGGTAACCATGGAGATGCATAGGCATACACAGCCAAAAGACTCTCAAAGTACTTTTCTGTTCTGATTTTAGTTCTGTTTTTTTGAGGTTTAGTGAGCAATAGGATTCTGCTGTTAGTTCTTGTACTTTTATTAATATTTTAATTTTAATGTAATCCAAATCAAACTGATCATATCCCTCCCTATGAGTTTACTCTTTTAAAGATGGCTCCCCATTTCCTTTCTCGTAAAGATTGAAGATTAAGTTGCTATGCTGCCCTCTAGTGCCCTCTAATGGGCACACCACAAAAGCCACTTTTACAGAAAGGATTACACCAGTACATGTTTGTTTATTCACTTTTTGATTTACAAAATAACTTCAGCATAAATAAGTCACATTATCTTTGTGTTTTTGCATTGCTAGACTAAAAGGTAAAGTAATTACCAGACTGGGTCAACATAAGAGGCTTGGCTTGACAAGTAGTTTAATTAAAAAAGGTCTGCCCTGAAGCTACTGGCAGAGCAGTCTGGGTAGAGGAAACCAGAATTCATTTTTCATTACCAGGGCTGACTGACATATTGTTTAATAGTCATTTATATGAGCACCTCGGTGCTACTCAGACCTCGACAGGCTGTGACTGAGACAGATTTTATACGATAGCAGGATCATAACAAAGAAGATTAAAATCAAATAAAATGATACTTAGCTTAGAGTTTTTCTTATACAGTAAAATACATTTTAACTGCACATTTCATATAACTCTTTTTACAGTAAAATCTGTTTGCTTCTTTTTGTGTTTTTCAACTCAAACGTCAAAATAAACTGGTGAGTCGAGAGACAAAAAGTTTGGGAGTGTTGACTGAAAACTCTTTGATACAAAGGTCCTTGTTGAGTTCAGATGTACTGATGTGCATAGGTCTCAAAGAAATCCAAGATATTTGAAACATTTTCAATCAATTTGACAGCCAAAGTGGTTTCAGGTGAATATACAAAAAAAACCTGTAAAAAGAGTTGTACAATTGTGGCATTGCAATTTTGAAACATTATATGGTGAATATTTGTCATATGCTTTGTAGTATATACTATACACTAGACATATATCTTGACTGCACACTCAACAAACCACAGATATTAAAATCTATGTCTTTTTTGTAACAAAGGTCAGTCATCTATGTAACTGGATTCCTGCAGGTCCATGGTTATACTACTGTTGAAGCTAAATGGGTTAATCTGACCAGCAACTGTGAGATCAGCTTTGAACATTTATCAGAGAAGTAGGTGAATGCATTATTTTCACATCATACATTTTTCAAAGCAACCTTTGCTCTGGTTTATCTTTTAGCTGACTTTTAGTATTCCTTTTTATTCTAAATTTTAATTTATTATAATTATATCTGGAGTTCCATTACACTTTTAATTTGGCATTTATTTATTTTGCTCTGTTGTTGTGAATAATTCAACTCTTATGCCAGTTGCTCAGTTGTACAATCTTTCTTTCTTTCTTTTAGAACATATGCTTCCTAGAATTAACCTGATCATCATCACTACACAACTGAGTCCTTCAAAATAATGACAACTGCACATTTCTTATTTTCTTTTCTATTTTTAGCATTGTTTAACTCATTATTTCTTCTTTGTTTTTCTTGGGTTTTTATGCTATGTAAAACACTTTTTGTTGCCCTGGTTGTGTATAAAAAGTGCTCTATGAATAAAAATTGATTTATTTGTTTATCTATCAGGGAAAGTACCTGCTGCATCTTTAGCATTCAGATCCAAACTCGTGAAAAATTAGCTTGATGGCATGTTACACCATTGTTTGGAAATCAGAACATAAAATAGACACAAAAACATGCAAACAGAAAATCAGTAAATTTTATTTAGATACTTCATTCTACATCAAAATAAAATCTGCTTTCATCTGACAGAATGATAAAACACTTGTGAGTCTCTAATAAGCATGTCCCCATCTGATAGGCCTCAGGTCCTCTTGACCCTGGGGATCAATTTGAGTGGTACACAGCACATGGTGCTCTGCTGAATGATCAACTGTAACCCACCCGATTCCATCCCACCACACCAGTGGAAAAGTGTTGGGGGGAGACAAGATGAGGGCGGATTTAGGGTTTTGTTGTCTTGGAAACCGAAGATGCCATCTGTTATCCATGTGTTGATCCACATCATGCATCTGGGACATTATTTTAATTTAATCATATTCTCAGGGCCAGGCAGACCTTCTAGTAAAATGTGTAGAGTTCTCACTTAGTTATTTCCTGACAATTATGAGGATGTAGAATAATACAACCCTTTCACTTAAGGCAGGTAAAAGCCCCACAAAATGTGTTTCAGGCTCGATTTTACAATCATGGCTGCATTCCAGGTGCTAAGGGATCATTTATTAACTCTGTGGGTGCATCTGAGTCACTGTTAAAATTCCCTTAACAGGCCTTTAAAACATCATCAGTAGGACTACCACACCAAACCTGTTTCAAAGGCAGAACAAGCCTTTAAACCAGAAACAGGATGTGATTAATGCTGGATGTGTTTACTGTCTGTTAAATATCTGTAAACAACAGGAGAAGAAGGATAGCTAGTTGTTTGGTGTAAACAAGAAAATTATTTAATGAATTTTAATCTGTGCTCTTAAGCATGAATGTGAGAGTAATGCACCATTACTTTTATCAATATTCACACTAGTGTTGCATAAATTAATACTAACTGGGGAAATGGAGGGGGAGGTCAGAGAGGAGGTGTACTGAGGGAGGAAGTAGGGAGTGTCTCACAGAGGTGGAAACATAAGGGACATGTCCCCAGGGAGAGACTGCAAATAAACCAGTAGCCACACCTGGGATGGGCAACAACAGCAGATATTAAATTTTTTAAGCTTTTTTTGTGGGCTCAACCTGTCTGATTGATTGTTATTGTCTCCTACATCACACATGGTCATAATAAGGTTCTAAACAGATTTAGAGTACCAAACAGAAGCTGGCAGCATCTCAGCCCTGTTCAAAAACTGATGTCAAACCATCCATGTAAACTGTGAAGAGTGTAAGATGCGTTAATACAATGTCTCATGCACAGATTCTAGCATTCATTTCATAAAGATAAAATGGGTTTATTGAAAAAAAACGGGATGCCAGTACCCTTAACTGTCATGAGAGCACCAGTGTCCTCATGGATCTATTCACTAACATTTAAACATTTTGGGGGTGACAGGGGGTTCCCTTCCCTTCCCTCAATACTACTTCCTAATATCTAGTCAGGGTCAAAATTATATATCTATCCTTAGAGAAAAACATACTCCCCCATTAATATTTGAATAATACCCCTTAGCAAGTTGCAGAGAAATCATCTGTTTTTTTGTATCATTTTTGTGCTTTAAACATATTTCTATCTGGGCATTTAAATACTTTGATTTTTTACAATTGGTAAAACTCATTTACATTGGTTTGGGGTCCTGGATTAAGTTATTCAACTAAACTCTATACATTTTCAAAAAGATGAAGTCAGGGCCATTCCAGAAGCCTACTATTGGGCTGCTTTATTTGGTTTTAATGTTCAATTGAGATTCTTAGCTGATGATTTGGGGGAACTTTGAAGAACTTGGACTATGATGCTACCACTGTGCTTTGCAATTACAACTTAACTCCTCCAAATATATTTTTGTCATTGTGGCCCAATAAATCAGCTTTTCTCTCTTCTGAGAACAAAACTTGTACTCAGAAGGCATTTGGCTTGTCTATGTGGGTAGTCACAAATTTCAGTCTTGCTTAAATGTGTTTATTTTGGAGCAGAGGCTTCTTTGTTGATTGGCACCTTTTCAGTTCACTGTGAACATTGACTCTGATGTTCCAGTGCTTTGCAGTTTCTGATTGGCTTAAGACTTGGGGCCATTTCAGACAAACAACCCAGGAGCCACTCCAGAAACACCCCCCCCCCCCCCGCACCAAACACCATTGAAAGCTAATTAATTATCCGTAATAGTTGGGTCCATTCAAAGAATTCAACCCTTCCATTTCTAATAAAAATGGCCAAATATCCAGCCATAATTAGACAGTACCTTGTTGATGGCAACAAACATCTGGTTCTAGGGACATTTATTAATTTATTTGTGGGACTGTATCTATATATTTGAGCCTAAATGTATACTGTTTAACCTGTGTAGATTAGAGAAGCTTTAGCACCAAACTTTTTTTTTTGAAAATTACCAAGTTTTATCATCATTCCATCCCCAAAGAATAAGAGGATAAAATAAGAGGATCACTAAAAATCCTGAAAATAATAGGATGTTCATGTCTATGATGAGTATGTGTAAACTTCTCCCTAGCACTTTATACGTTTGCTCTCAGGTTGAATGCCTCTTGTGTAAATATTCTCTTTCCACTGATTATGTCAATCAAATACTGCCTGCACAATTTTCTGTTAGTTTCATTTTGCTATATGGTATTGTAATTTGCTGACAACCATAGTAAGAATACAGATAACTCAAACCACAATTGTGTTATGTTTAAGACACTATTTCATCCTCAATTCAACATTAAGTGTCTGGACAACTTTTTTGTTTTTTATTATGGCTGTTACTAGAACTACGTGAGGAGCAGAAAGCCAAAAATCATAACAAAACTGGGAGAATCAATCAAAGCAAACATGCAAAATTGTGATGACCTTGCTATCATGCTCTTGCACTGGCACCCTTGATAAAATCACAAACTACTCTTTTCTTTATTATTGGTTTGGTTTTCATTGAAGCAGCACATACATTATTTTATTTACCTTTTTGTGTTTCTACATAAAAAAAACCCACTTGGAATGCTAACAAGCTCTGTGCAGATGATGTTTTCAGTTTAGGTTCTTGTTCCTTTGATCTCACTTTGTAAGGTGACACCAGAAACTAGCAGGCGTGTGCATGAAGTCTTGTTTTAACTCTTCCTCCTGTTTCACTCCTGTGTGCTTTCATTTGGCCAAGCTGAGGAAGATCAGCATCTGGTTCTGAGTCATGTGTGCATGTGAGCCTGAGGACAATTTGCTGTAGAAGAAAGGAAGCACATCTTTGGAAAAGTCTTGCAGGGCTGGAGTTTGGCAAGTATATATATACTTTTTTTATTTCAACATTGGGCCAGTTGATCCTGATAGAATGGAAAATAACAATAAAATGAATGTAAGTGAATTGCTTAAACAGCTATATCTCAGCCAGGGCTTAAATGTGATTTTCATTAAATATTCAGTTTCTTTTAAGAGACCATATGAATAAGATTCCTAGTATAAAAGCATACATTAGATTTGTCTAAAGGTTTTAAAATGCTTTACTCGCTAAAATGCTGTAAAGGTTCCATTTGACTTTTTATAATTCTAATTTTTGCACTATGTTAGTCGTTACTTAGATGACAGATTTTGGATTTATGAATAGATTAAGCTATGATGGTTTTTATCACGTAACAGTATTATGAAGAGACAGCAGTAAATACTTTATTGTGATGTTCTTTTTTATATTCAGAACATTTTTGAAAAATCATTGAGTTTATTTATTAAACTGAATCATGTTAAAAATCACATTCTCTCACTGTTCTATGTCTGAATACAGTAGCATGATCTGTTGTCATGTTGTCTTGCAAAGCCTGATGGAAAGCTGTGGGTGCGCTTATATTAGTTGAATACAATATGTTCATTCATTGCTCTTGCATGGCATATTTTATAGCCCATAAAGTCTTAAGACATATAATACAGTCATGAGAGGTAAAGGCAATAATATTATTGGAAAGACATAAATTCAAAGCTATTAGTCCCAATTTTTCAGATGAATGGTTACAAGTAATTTAGATGTAAGAGCTAAAAACTGACGTTCATCTAAAGACAAAAACACAGTTAAAACTTTTTTGGTTACTCAGATAATAAATTCAGCTTTCAGGTGTGACCACTGACTGCACCAGGACACCCTACAAATGACATTTTTTAATCACTTTTTTCCCTTAAACATTAAATGTGTCTCATTCATGCTTGGTGGAAAAATTTTGCAAACTAGTTGTGAAATTAGCTGTTTGCCAAATACAAGCTCTGGTTTTATTCCCAGGAGAAGCCACTGTCAGCAATGTGTTGAAAGCCACATACACTCAAACAATCAATCACACTCACATTTTACTTACATGCAACACATCTGCAGCTTTTTAAGACATTGATTTATCTCAGAACCATCACTTTGGAAACATCATTCTGAGCAGATGGCATGTTGTTTCAACTGTTTCCACCTAAATGCTGTGAAAATGCTTAATAGCCCAATTAAGAGCTTGGAGATACCACTGAAGCAAATCTTTGCAAGTATTCAAGGCAGGCGAAAATAAATGAGACAGAATATAAACACAGATACATGCATAGACCTGTGTGTGTGTGCTGACAGATTCTACACTAAGCTCTGCAAGAGTATAAAGGCTGCTAGTGTCTGAGAGCTGGACCTGTGGGTGACCCCTGCTTCATCTTCCCAGCAGAGCCATCCTGTAGCAGAGGCGTGAATCTTGCACCTGGATGTTTTCTTAGAGAGGCTCTCATGGCCTGCGCGTCAACCAGTAAGACCAGCCTCAAACTCAGCAGACTGTGCCCTCCATATACACAATATAAACACACCCTGCAGGCATGTCTCATGTCTGGATGGTGGGCTTACAAAGACTCTTTTTCACTATGTCCTGTGAGAAGCATATAACTACTTCCTTACAATCATCTCCAGCACAGCAGAATCCATAACTCACTGACAGACTGTATTTACAATCTACAAAAACGAGAGAAGAAAGGTATGCTGACATGTAGTTATTTCAAATGTATATCTTTTTTATTCACATATTTAAAATTTGTATAATTTTAAACCTTGAAATTTCAACAATTACATGTTTGAAGTAGGATTCCTTAACCCTTATTGCTAAATGAAATGTTGCTTTTAACAGTATTTAAAAGCTGTCTCAGCACACACCATGTGCCCACTGTCTTTCTGACCTTCTGAGCTGAACTGATTAAGGAGTTGCCAAGGTGAGGCTGGTAACTGTGGAAGACCTGCAAAGAATTAAATCTTAGATGGGAGAATAGGTTGAAATAAAATCTAATCGTATTGCTCTTTTCAAATCTTGATTTTATGCAAGTGTGTTAAAAAAGCCATTGTTGTAGGAATGCCATAAAGAATTCTATTTAAAGTTTATCACAAGCCTGGAAGGCAACACAGCAATCATGTGGAAGAAGGTGCTCTGCTCAGAGACCAAAATTAAATTTTTTTGGCTTACATGCAAAACACTGTGTGTTCAGGAAAACTCACACAGCACATCACCCTGAACCCACCATCACTATGGTGACATGTGGTGGCAATGGAGGTATTATGGTTTCAGGGATGCTTTCTTTTCAGTTGGGACAGGCCAGATTTTTGATATCCTTGTCTAGATTTAATACTCCCCTATTTGCATAATGCAGTTTAAAGTTACATATCCAGATGCACTGTACCACAACTTTGAGTTTCCATGGTATGCCAGAAGCCATTTGAGTTCAGTGATTATAATACACTGCTCACAAAATTAAAAGGGAACACTAAAATAAGACATCCTAGATCTCAATTACTTAAATATTCTCATCGAAAAAAAACTTTATTATTAACACAGTGGAATTGACTGAGAAGAAAATAACACAAAAATTACCAATGTAAATCAAAATTATTACACCATGGAGATCTGAATTTGGATTTATACTCAACATGAAAGTGGAAAATAACATGACAGGCTGATTCAACATCAGTGAATATTCCTCAAGACAAGTCTAAATGAGACTCAGTAGTGTGTGTGGCTTCCATGTGCCTGTATAACTTCCCAATAACACCTGGGCATGCTCTTGATGAGACGGTGGATGTTCTTCTGAGAGATCTCTTTCCAGACCTGGATTAGAGCAACAGTTAGATCCAGAATAGTCTGTAGTGCGATGTGGCATTTGTGCTCAATTGGATTCAGGTCTGGGGAACGGGCAGGCTAGTCCATAACATCAATGCCCTCATCATGTAGGACCTGCTGACACACTTCAGTCACATGAGGCAGAGCATTGTCATGCATAAGAAGGAACCCAGGGCCCACTGCACCAGCTTATGGTCTCACAATGGGTCTGAGGATCTCATCCTGGTACCTTATGGCAGTCAGGGCACCTCTGGCTAGCACATGGAGGGCTGTGCGGCCATCCAAAGAAATGTCTCCCCACACCATGACTGACCCACCACCCAACCGGTCATGCTGGAGGATGTTGCAGGCAGCATAACGTTATCTACGTTGTCTCCAGTCTCCAGACTCTGTCACTTCTGTCACATTTGCTCAGTGTGAACCTGCTTTCATCCGTGAAGAGTACAGAGTGCCAATGGCGAATCTGCCTATTTGCACCAATTTGTACAATGTTGGGCTGTAAGCACAGGCCCTATATCTGGATATCGGGCCCTCACACCACCCTCATGGAGTCTGTTTCTGACAGTTTGAGTAGAAACATACACATTAGTGGCCTGCTGAAGGTCATTTTATAGGGCCCTGGCAGTGGACCTCCTGTTCCTCCTTGCACTATGGATGAGGTAGCGGTCCTGCTGCTGGGTTGTGGCCCTCCTGTGGCCCCCTTCATGTCTCCTGGTGTACTGACTTATCTCCTGGTACCTATTCTATGCTCTGGACGAGAACAGAGAAATGATCTGTGGTCACCACCTGCAGAATCACTTTTTCATAGCGGTTGTCTTGCTAATTGCCTCTCATTTCCACCTGTTGTATGTTCCATTTGCACAGCAACAGGTGAAATTGATTCACAATAAGTGTTACTACCTAACTGGTGACACTGATTCCACAAAGTTGTGACTGATTTGGAGTTACATTGTTTTGTTTAGGTGTTCCCTTTATTTTTTGAGCAGTGTAGAATGACAATTCCTTCTGCAATGCCACTGTGGGGCTTAAATGTGTTGGGTGTCAGACTTCCTATATTTCATGCTTTTGTAAATTGTAAATGTTAAATTGATCTTATATATTGAACCAAACAAAATTTCCATGAGCTTAGCACTAAGTGGGGGAAACAAATTCCATCCTTCCTTGGGAAGACTAAGCCATTTGCAAGCATTCCTCTCTTTCACACTTTTACACAACCTATCTAAAATCTGTCAGAACAGGGCTACTTTTGTTTCAGTCTGTTTTTGCTCACTGTGCATCTAGTCCTTGTATGTGTGAATCTTGGTTCATTTTACTACCAAAACAAGTAGGAGATATTTTGAATGTTACAATTACAAGTAACTCCGAGGCAAAGTCTCCTATTGTGGCCACCACTAAGATGCATCTGGTAATTTACTTCTCTTTGACCATACCTCAAAGAGAAAGTGTTCATCACAGTCTTTTTAGATGATCTGTCTTGACATTTTGCACAGACATTTATAGACCCCTTGTTCTGAATCCTAATTACTTTGTCCCTTATAAATGCTCTAGGAAATTGGTATGATGAGAGTGATAAATACTGCCTGAAGATGTAAATCTAAGCCGGGATTCAAAAAAGCCATTTGGAGAGCTGTAAACCATTTATGGCAGAGAAGCTAAGTGCAGGCTGCATGGTTATATATACAGAGGTAGTCAAAATTGTCCTCAAGTAAGAGTAGCACTACTTCAGTATAGTTTTACTCAAGTAGAAGTAAAAAGTCGTTATCCAAAAAATTACTTCAGTAAGACTAAAACATATATGTGGACCCAAATATGTGATTTGTGAAAAATGATGTCTTAAAATATAAACTGACATGCAAATTCTGCTATTTTAAAGAATAAAATAAGAACAGAAGAAAAATTTATATCATGGTGATAAAATAAAAAATTTAGACTGAAAAAAGAAACTTTTCCAAATTACACTTTTTCACAACATAAAGCCTTTGAACCCAATACTTAGTAAGTAATCTATATATGTTAGAATAGTGCAGAGTCCTACCAGGTACAATATATACTGCTTACTGTATATTTATTTGACCTATAAATGGCTCCGCAAGCTCATCAGATAGAACATTAGAACAAGAAGCATATGTGCAAACAAGGTCTCTCTGTAACATAAACTGTAAATTTGTGTGTGTCTGGTAAACTTTTGTCTATAACACATAAAGAAGTAAAAAGAATGGTACACTATGAATGGTACTCCTAAATTATATATAGACATAAGTTATTCAAGTAGATGTAACTAGTTCCTACCCATCTCTGCATATACACAATGTGTTGTTTCTGAAAAATTGAAAAATCAATGTTACTCATTTTTTGAGGACTAAAAGACTGTATATGTGTTTAGGAAAGAGAACATTGTTGGATTTATTACAATAAAATTCGTGGGAATGTTGGTAATGTCTCAAAATAATTTATAATTGTTAGCTGTAAGATGTTATTCTGTCCAGAGTTTTTGCATCTGAATGGCCTTTAAATAGTTTTGTTTTTATACCCAAATTGAACCAAGATCTTATTTAGATTTGACCAAGATCAGGAAAAATAAATAAATAAAACACCTGCTATTTGCTGTTTCAAAACTGAGTTTTGAACTCTGTGTTACTTGAAAAAGTAACTCTAAACTGAGCTGTTTGTTTGTTATTTCTCACTCCACAAAAGACTGTTGACTTTTTGTGTTGTCACCTTAATTCCAGTTGATTAGCCAGAGTATTGCTGATAGTCAGAGCATGTCTCTGCAAGGGGCCAAGCTTTATGACGGAGTTTGTTCTGGGAACAAATAAATGAGCCATGTAGCAGTATCAGGAGACTGGCTCAAGGCAATGGCTGTACGTCTTATTAAGCACAATCTGTCTTCAGTCAGTTAGTTTAATCCCTTTGATTAATGGATGTCTGTAGTATTGTTTGGTTAAAAATACGAGGTTGGTACATCGAAGACAATGCTGGAGCCAGAGTGAGGTAAATTTCAACACACTGTTTTTGTTGGTGCAATCCATCTGTCATCATTGTTGCACCATAAAGATCCTTCTATTTACATCATTTGGTTATGGTAGCCCATGCAATCCACTGGAAATGTTTTTTTTCTGAGCAAAAATTTACTTTCACTCAACAATGTACTAATTATAATTTGGTAATCAAAAGCCATCTTGCCCACAACACAAAGTGAAACCCCACAGCTTGTATGCTACATTTTATGAAATCTTACTAAAAGAATAACTCTGATAACTTTTACATGTACAAATGAGGAGATCATCTTTGTTATTTCCACATCTTTATATTTTTCATTGTTAAAGCTTAGGATGAAAGGGTGAGATTTCATTATTTTTTGCATTGGATTGCATTGCATTATGTTTTAAACATCTCACTAAGCACTGTTCAATCCTTTGTCTTCAGACTTCAGGTTTATTATCTTTTTAATGCTTCTATGAATTCTGTTATCAACTGTAGACAAAGTGCAGTTGCAGTTACAATATGGCCTGTTACATACATTTCTAGTAACACAAAGATGAGAATCTAAAACATATTTAATGTTTGCTCCACTAGCTAGAGCTGAAACATGGAAAGTAAAGCAGGAATGATAAGCACCACCAGCCTTGATGATCCTCTGAGTCCAACACACCTAACTGGGTTGGGTATGAGCTGCCTTCCCTCTCCAAAGTACAGACACTTAGGGCCAGGCCTCACCTGTCTTCAGGAGTACAACCAGTGGTTACCTTACCGCCACAATGCTAGCCTCCTGCCCATGAAAGAAGATCTGGCTCTCTGGCTCAACTCTATTATGGGTGAGAAGTCTTCTTTATACTATAAATTACTGCAGTCTGCAAGGGGGAACAAAACAACCTTTTTTCCTTGTATTATGCAAACACAGATGTTTTTCCATTTAGTAAATTGAATAGGGGGGTGTACATTTAAAGCACTGTTATGGTACTTTATTAACTTCAGCTTACTTTAAGTTTTTGTTTGCCAAAGATGAAAAGGACCCAAAAACTTTTAGTTTGATTAAAGCATTTAGTACAATCTATGCAGGCAGTTTTCTTTAGCACAAAACAAATCAAGCTAATTATTTTCCCAAATCCCTGAAATCCCCCTACATTCAGAGATGTTTCTTTCCACTCTGTTGCAGTGTGCAGGAAAATATAAAGAGTCTGCACATGTCAGAGCGTGTTGAAAGATGTCGGTAGAGTGATTCAGACTTGATAAATCTCTTGCATAAAAGACTCATCCTTCAAATTCCCTGTTTCAAATGGTGAACTTTTCATTTCCCCTTGATGTGAGCCTCATAATTTAGTCACTTGGGTTAAAACTGTGCTTAATAAAAGAAAATTAAAGGAGTCTATATAGTTGGGCAGATGTTTTGTTGTCATCAGATATGCCTGATCAGTGTACATTTGTGCAAGTGTGTTTATGTGCATTCCTTAGGGTCGACCCTTACAGCAGACAATTTGATGGAAAAGTTGGATAATGGCGTTCTCCTCTGTCAGCTGGCACAAATGCTCCAAGACAAGATGATTCTCACCAGCAACGACAAGGTGTTTTACAATCACAAATGCATCACAAATTATTCACAGCTGCCTCCCTATTTACTGGTGTCCCTAACTTATCAAGATCTACTTACTAAAGCAGCGTATTCTCTTTTCTTTCTCATTTTGAGAATAGCGAAGAGAAAAGGAGATCTGTCTCATATCAAATTTAAACTATGGGACACAAAAAGTTATGGATTCCTAATTAAAATCATTTAATTATATTCACCAATAAGTATGGAGGGCACTGCGACTACATCCATACATTCAACCATCCTGCTTAACCATGTAGGGTTGTGAGGAAGACCGGTGCCTATTTCCATCAGTCATTGGCTGAGATGTTGGATACTCCCTGGACAGTTTAGCAGTCAATCACAGGGCAACACAGAGAGACATAGGACAAACAATTATGTACAGACACTCAAACATAAGATCACTTGAGAGAGACAAATTAATCTACCATGCATGTTATTGGAGTGTTTAATTTAGATGATTTCTTGGTTCTACCGGTCTGCCAGTAAGCAAGCGAGTCTGGGTAATGAACCTGAGGCAAACAGTGATGTCAAAATGTGGTTAAACAAGGAAGGTAATTATATTGACATACAGCAAGGTTGGTTTGGATAGTCTGTTTTTCTTTTAAGAAATGAAATCATCATCCAAAAACTGCTTGTTGGATTTACTCAGGTTGTCTATGTCTGACAAAACTAGTGCTTAGGTGAGCAAAGGGTACAGTAAGGAGCATGACCTGAGGAAGTAGAAGGAAGTGGCTATGTAGAAAAAGTCAAAAAACGAGATAGTAGATGACCTAAAATGCATGCAGGAGGATTCTGAATTTTATTCCAAGTTTAACAGGAAGGTAATGCAACTGCTGTAAAACTGGGTGGAATGTGTTGGAAAGCAGAGGTTTTAGTGATAACACGGCCTACAATCCTGACTCAGTTCCACAAGTTCTGTCAGGAAGAACGGACCAGAACTCTAGCAAACTATTGTGAGAAGCTTGTGGAGTGAAAGTCAAGTTAAATTTATTTGCATAGCACATTTCAGGAGCAAGGCAGTTCAAAGTGCTTTACATCATAAATCATCATGCAAATACACCTACATGGTTTGACCAAAGTCATACAGTGGCAATTTCCTTGTCATGTTATCTCAAGAAAATTGTTTTATTTTACCAAAATTTGCTCATGAAAGGTAATTTTTTTCAACAACCTACAATACTGTATATAACAACTTTGCTGTAGGTTTTGTAGGTTTGCTGTAGGCTTCATTCACACAGAGGATATTTCTTTTTCAAAAGAAAAATACTGTTTTAAAGATAAACATAATTTTAACATTTTAACAAAACATTACAAAATAATTTATTCTATTAATACATTTTAAATATAATCAGAATGAAGAATCCCATTTAGACAATGAGAACAGATGAAGATGTGGGTTTTGTTTGATTTAGTTGCCAAAAAATGCTTGACTGACGCTATGGTAAACTTAACACAAATAATTAACACAAAGTTTGGTCCCAGACCATCAGAGAAAGTAATAACTGTAAGCTGTATAGTGATCTTTTCTATTATTTGTCTCACTTTGCTACAGTTGTGTTCTGACTAGACAGTTTTCCTAAATTGCTTTCTTTGTGCACAGAACGATCAGCATTTTGGAAAATGTCCCAGAAGCGACTTAAATCAACACACAATTAAATGTTTTTAAAAAGATGCGTCCCCATTATATAGGTTCAAGGACTGCCAGAACTCTAATTATGATTTTCTGTAAGAAATGGTGAACATATTCCAACTGCAGACTCACTTCATACCTCTAAAACCATTACAGCCCTTTGTTAGAAGAGTGATCCAGTGGCGAGCTGATGCAACTTCTGGATCCTTTTTCGCCCGAGACAATACTGCCAACTTCCTCTACTGGTGTCGAAAGATTGGAGTTGATGAGCCATACCTTTTTGAGTCTGAAGATTTGGGTGAGTTAAACCTAGATTTATTTTCTCCCTAAAACAGCTCTGACATGTTTCTCCCTCTGCCAACAAACTATTGTAATTGTCCATTTAAATCAAAACAAAGACAAAAACAAAGACTTTTGACTTTTGACACATCATAATATTGTTTAAAGCCAACTTAATGTATAACAATTATCATACAGGTTGGAAAGTCTGACCAATATAGTTCAGTATTTTTAAGCTGGCTTTTCTCTGCACACCTCTAACTTGGGCATGTCCAAGCAAAGCCAGAGATGAGTGACAATGATAATATGGAGTTAAATCCTCACAAAGAGTATGTGACAGGAAGCATACTAGTAAAGAAGTTTCCTCTCTCAGTAGAAGTATCATCTTCTTTTCTAATGTATGGTGGATGTTCAAAAGCCCTTATGCTTGACTCACATGGGTTTCGTTTGGCTTTTTAGACATCCATAACAATTTAAATAGGATTTTGTTTTAATTCTAACAAAGTGACCTTCATAATCCAGTTTTTGTTGATGAGAAGACATGGGGAGTTGCAGAGGTTTTTATTGTTAGTGAATCTTCAACACCCCTATGCGTTCGCCTGAAGGAACCCACAGGAATTCATGCTCAAGATAGGAAGGCAAAGTGAGGAAGGATATTCCTTGTATCTGCCCCTCCTGTTTCATCTGAAGCTCCTGTTTCCTTCAGTCAAAAACAAACGTTTATCTCAAGAAACATCTTTCATTTCATGTGAGTCGCATTTCTATTCTTCTTTTCATCCTTTGTATTGTGTCTTCTGATGTAGTCCTCCACAAACAACCTTGGGAGGTGTGCCTATGCCTGATGGAGCTGGGACGCATTGCAGCCAGGTAAACTAAACTTGGCAAATCCCCACTCAGGGAGAAGATCTTAAAAAATTACTTTAACTGTGTTAGATTAGACATAAAAATTATGTAATGACAATTTTGCTCTTCTGATGCTGTCCTGGTGCTGTTGGGACAAAATAAGAAAATCAGAAAGGGAATTCTGGCTAAGGTTTTTACTTATTTGATATATCATTGGGTATAAAATTAACATATCAGAATGAGTGACAGCATTTTGATAATCTGAATACCACTATGAGGCTGAGCTGCAGTACAGTATTGAATGAATATCAAATATTTCATCAATAGTCTCATTACTTTTAGCTCATACGAGAATTACACCTTTCTCTCTAAAATGAAACAGGTTTACTTACTTGTTACCCAAGCAGAATTTGATGTTACACATAGCCCTAAGTGAAATCAGTGAAATGTTAGATTTTTTTGTTGATTCATCAGAACTGATTCAGCTTTTGTTACATCTCACTGCCAGGTATGGAGTGGAGCCACCAGGACTGGTGAAACTGGAAAAAGAGATAGAGAGAGAGGAAGCTGGGTGCTTATCTCCATCATCTCCTCTCTGCTTTTTTTATCCAACAACATTGTACTCACCGCCAACATCCTCCCTACCCCCAGCCCCCTCCACTCCTCCTTCACCTGCCCCCCTCACTGCAAACACAACCTGTCTGCCTGAATCTTTTTCTACCTCCTTTGCCTCTGATCTTCCATCAGCCACCATAAACCCTCTGCCTACATGCTCGCCCCCTCCCCAGCCCGTCTTCTTAGCTTCTAACCCCCATACAAGCACAGCTTCAACACAACCCTCTTTGTTCTCTTCATCCTGCTCCACTGACACATCTGCTTCAGCTCTGCTGTCAGTACCCCTAACAGACCAAACTCTGGGATCCTGTGCTGAAGTCTGCCCTGCCACAGAAAACAAACAGACTCCTGCAGCCTGCATAGCTTCCACCCCCTCCCAACCAGCAACAGAAACCCCTCGTTCTTCCAACAAATCGAGAAACCGAAGGAGCGTGAGCACAAGCATTTTGGATGATATTGTATGCATTTTATTTCCAGTGAAATTAACTTTGTTTGGCCTTATTTATCTTGCTTGTTGGCACTGAAATAGTTTTTTTTTTTTTTTTTTTTTTTTTTTTTTTTTTTTTTTTTTTTTTAATCTATTTCAGGTGAGAAACATCACTGAAAATCCCCCCTGCTGCTGTCCCACCAAGTTCCCTGTTGAGAAGCAGCCAAAAGGCTGCTACCGTGTAGGGGATAAGGTTCTGTATTTACGGGTAAGAATTCTGCTGACTTAGTCCGAAGAAAAGTTTCACATTATACAAATAAACCATAGACTGCATATAAACCACCTTTTACCTTTAATGTCCTGGGCATCATCCACTCCTAGTTCTACTTTCACTGCAGAAAATCTCTCTACAGTAACAAAATAACCAAATTTCTGAATAAAGTAAAAAAACAACAACAAACAAACAAACAAACAAAAAAACACAAAAACAACAAAAAAAAGCAATTTATTCTTAAGATGGGAATACATCAAGCATCAATGCATTGTACCACAACTTGTATAGTATAAGCCATACCTGATAATTAATCCACAGATCTTAGAACCAGGTCCAACTCAACTCCAGTTAATTTCAGGTTTAATTAGATACTGTGCAGATAAATTTACATAATATCAAAAAGTTAAACAATTTTAGTGAAACAATTTTAAAAAAGGAGACATGATTTATTACACAGATTTATTTTGGATATTTATTTCCATTAATTGTGATGATTATGGATCATGAAAACCTAAAATACGGGTTCTCACAAAAAGAGTATAATGATTCTATAAAATAAACTTTATCATTTGAATTAATTTAAATATAGTATGTTTTCTTGATGTTCTTGTTAATTGAGATGCACATGTACATACACAAACTGGAAGAGATAATTAGTTTTTAGAAACAGGTGGGATGATTGGTAATATAAAGCAGGTGGTGTAAATGAGACTTAGGGCACCATGCAAAACTCCAAGCCAGGATTCCAACAAAAACATGAAACTCAACCCCAAAACATGATAGATGTTGACAGAAAGAGCAGCAGAAAGAAACAAACACTGGTGCTGTTGGTAACTAATACCTGCAGGAGGAAAAAGAAAGTCCTAATTAACCAATAGCACAGGTTTTCTCAGTCGTTTGGTGCAATTCTCGAATCATTTTCGACATTTGCAAAACAGTAAGTGCATTTCTCAAAGCAATTTGTACAAACAGCAAAACATCTTGGATTATCTACAAAATCCAGTCTCTTTTTCAAAATTCCTAGATCATCTATCATAATTAAATATCTGTATCAATGAACATGTCACTGCCTCAAAATGACAAGTCCTTGTTTCAGTGTGTTCGGATAAGACAGTCAAATTGATTAGTCCTGTTATAAATATAACAGTGAACTCTGAAGAGATGCATCGTTGTAAACTATAGCTAAAGTTTTGAAGACAAGTATTGTAAAGTGTAATTGTGGAAGATCAATGGCAAGAGATTGGACAAGATTCACATTTACGCTTTTACTGTAATTTGACAGATATTGACGATATCATTATGATACAAAAAGGAAAATACAGCACTGGAGAGCACAAAGAAAAAAAAAGGAATGGGAAACACAAGACAATGTCCTTAAGGAAAACTGTACATGCAATGCTGTAGGAATTACACTGCTGTCTTCCTACATCTCCTTATAGTCATGTCTGTTGGACCTCAAACTCTCATCCACTTCACAATGAATAGCCTCTCTGGCGATGCAGCGTGGAATGAATGGAGTAAGTAGAGGGGAACTCCATCAGCATCCTGTTTTGGGCTGCAATCCATTGCCTGATGATGTTGGAGTGATCGAAACTGGCATATGTCCTGGCATATGTATTTATGTATTTATTTATTTAAAGTTCAGGACAGATTTAGAAAAAAGTCTAATGGAAATATATAGGAATATGCTTGACATATTATGGCAACCGATTCAAGCATGTTGTATGTAAAGACTTATACGATGAACTTATGCTTAAATGTTGTGGAGGTATAGACGATTCAACAGAGACGCATATAATTCATTTTGATCAACATGACAAAAGCAATTGCAGATGTAGGAAAAAGCAAAGAATTGCACATAATCACTTGCATGGTGTAAAAAAAAAAGCATTTGCAACTTGCTCAAAGGATTTAGAAATTGCTTTTTCAATGTGCACAAGTGACACAATGATTTGAAGATTGAGGAAGTCGTTTGAGAATTTCAATTTTGTTTTGAGAAATGCACCAAACCGACTGAGAAAAACTGTAAAAGCATGCATTGATATCAAAAGTAAAATAGGAAATCAGAACATTCTCCTCTGAGGTGCTTAGTGCATTAGGTCCATTTGCTCTCTGTAAGCAACAGATCTGAAGGCAAGCCATGAGCCAGCGCTATATATAAGTTTTATTTAAAAGGGAAGTTTTAGGCCTAGTGTGGCCTGGGAAATGTTTCAGAGATAAACCTGATAATTTCAAGGTCTACCTTGTGTTCTTTTTTACTTTGTGAACCACCAGCACACCAGCAGTCTCAAAGTAGAAAATATATGGAATGTTAATATTTTAGTATGAGCTGTAGTCTAGCCATTTATAGGTTTGTATTTAAGACGAAGGATTTTAAATTACATTCTGAATTTTTAACAGCAAACTAGTGTGAAGAAGCTAAATTTGATTTCTTCTTTTAACTCATCAAAACCTTTACTGTAATATTTTCCATCAGCTGATGGCTTTTGAGGGGATTTTTGTGACAGTGTAGTAATTTTAAAAAACATATAAATACAAAATAAGGTATTAGGTCCCTTCAGACTGTTAATCAGTTAGCAACAAGTGCATTGTGTCAAAGCGGCTGATATTCGACAACTGTGTGCCTTTCAGCCTTCTTCAGTCACGCTCCACTTGTATGCGTCCGTATGGATGCTCAAGGAATGGGAGGCAGGGTTGCTTGGCAACCAATGGTCGGAATAGGATTCAGCTGACAATGATTGTATTCAGGACGTAGACCTTCAGCGAAGAGTACAAAACCTGGAGGAAAAACAAACCCGACTCTCTGAGGATGAGTATGCAGAGACGTGACCCTGGTGTGCGGTTTAAATGGCAGCCCACTTGGGAGTCCAAACCATCTGTGTGAAGGAGGTTTTAAACATGAGAGGCAAGCTTTTTGCATCCATCTACACAAATGAATAGCATTAATGCACTATGGATGACTGCAGGATATACTATCTGAGTGCTATTAGCTCTTTAGATGTAGCAATAGAGGAGTATTTCCTCTAAATCAATCTGCAAAGGTTGCCTTTAATAGTAAATACAGTCTAACATATATAACAAGTTTGGTCACTGGCTAAAATTACTGAAGACATCATGAATGAGTTGTTTCTAAACTGGCCATTGCCACTGTCAGGGGTAATTTGTTATGGATGAAACATATTTTTTTCCTGCTCCTGTAAAAGATTAATGCACACCTTTAAGTCAAAAACCTGCTCTTCACCAGACTTCTCAGCTACAAGGCACACGTCTGAACACCAGTAAAAGACAGCTGAGGCTAAAAAAGGGATATGCTAACCAGAGTATGTCAAAATATTTTAATATAGACAGTGAAATATTTTATTTTAGTGCAACATTTTAAAGATTGGTCTTTCTACAGTATACCTGTTTTGTTTTGCCTGTTGCGCTCATCCTTTGTGTGCAGCCTTGCCTTACAGTATGTCAACATAACTGTGTCCAGCTGTCAGTTTTCGGCCATAATTACCAGTTTAGACAACAACTGTGCCTTCTGCGTTTCCTTTTCACATGATTGCTGTCAAGGAACCACATCACAGCTGTTCTAACGGAGTGACATGGCCCATTGACCCTCATATCATTTGTTACCTTGAAGCACACGAATGTATCTGCATGTGCAGGGAAACATGCCATACACCTCAATTAGCATACATCATGATAACCCCTGCACTGCTTCTGGGAGAGCACTCAGTATGTGCAGACCTTTTTAAAGAGCAGATACTATTGATTACTGAGGCAAAGTCATTAGCAAGGGGCTTTAATCAGACAGCTTGTTAATGAGCGGCAGAGCATGACCACCCCTCCTCACGTGTAAACTTCACACCCAACCCCTCCTGCCTCCCACCCTTCTATTCCCTCTGGAGACTATTCAATCATGCTGGCTGTGGAGTGCTTTGCCATTCTTTGGTGTTGAAAAAGAGGAAGGCTTTCCTTTCTTTCTGAAACCAATTAGGTTTTCCTTCAGCTTTGTAGCAGGGATACAGACTGATGGTGTCCACAGAAAGGAAATGCATTTAAACACTCCTGGATCATCATGCAAACTCATTTATGTTTTTCATGTTGTAGAAATGTTGTTTTGAAGACAATGTATCTGAGTAAAACTATAAAAGGAGGAAACTCTTTTTCTTCCCTGAGTTTAGCATTTTATTTGTAAACCTCTTTATTTTTCACCTCTCAAGTATTCTTGAGTAAAACATTAACTAAATTAGCTCTCTGCTCTTTGTCCTCTAGCACATATTAACTTCTGAACCTAAAACTGATGGAGACCATTAGCAATGATTAACCAAAATTAAATAGCTCATGAAAATTGAATAAATGTGACAAATTTGTCACAAAAAAAAAATAACTAGGAAGTATTTTTTTGTTGTTAAGAATACATCTGAGTAAGACACATAACTAGGTAAAAGAAAGAATTATTTGGTCTAAAACTTAAAGTTTATCAGGTGTCAACAGTTAAAGTCTGTGTTGTTAAGTGAAAATCTGATGTGTCCTGTTATCTTGGCAAGCTCATCGCGTTACAGATGTAATGGCACCACTAATTTAAAGGTGGTCTAAGTGAATCAATCAGCCCCAAAATGATGCTGGTGTTGACATGTTAAAAATTCCTAAGCAGTTTTGTGATAGATAGATAGATAGATAGATAGATAGATAGATAGATAGAAAGAGAGAGATTATTTGTAAGCACATTTCAGCCGCAAGGCAGTTCAAAGTGCTTTACATCTTGAAAACATCAAGCAAATATACATCAAGATCATCAAAATCATCAAGCAAATATACATCAAAAATACTGATCAATGTTCCACTTACTACTAATCAAAGACAACTCTAAACAGGTGGGTTTTTAGTCTTAATTTAAAGGGGCAGTATTATGTAAAATCGACTTTTTTGAGCTTTACATCATGTTATAACGTTATTCTCTTATCAAAAACATACCTGAGGTATTACCTTGATTTTTTTCATGTATGTTTGAGAAATCCTTTAATCTCCTGTGGCAACCATTCAGCTGTGCTAAACGCCTGGATGGACCAAGCACTGCCTTTGAGACACAGCTCCTCCCTAGATCCACAGTCTCTAAGCTTCCAAGCTTCTGCCACACAAAGCACTCCTTCCCTGCAACTCCCCCACTCAGTCCCTTCAGACTAGCCAGCAGCAATTAGCAAACACCTGTTGGAACTGCACACCTGTTGAGCTCATTTTACAGCTACTTCAGTGAAACACTGGTAAAAATGTTGTTACAGGGTTAGCTGTTGTGATGACTTCCTGGAGGTGGAGTTTCAGAAAGAGCAGGACATTCTTAAAGAGACAGAGGCCTAATTTCAAGGCGTTAAGTTACAAAATCAAATGTTTTTTAAGTCATATTTGATATATACAGCATTTTTGTAACAACTAGAGATATCATAGTTACTTCATTGTGCTATAAAATGATTCTATGTGCCTGAAAAAACACATAATACTGTCCCTTTAAAGGGATCTAGTGTGTCGGCTGTTTTGCAGTTTTCTGGGAGTTTGTTCCATGTTTGTGGTGCATAAAAACTGATGTGTGTGTGTATATGTGAGATAGATAGATAGATAGATAGATAGATAGATAGATAGATAGATAGATAGATAGATAGATAGATAGATAGATAGATAGATCAACATAATACCTCTACTTTTACCTCCAACTACGTCAAAAGGGAACTTAAGCCAAAAAAAGATGAAATCTGCTCTTAGACATGCTAAGACACACATATCTATGTCAATGTCCCTTTTTAGTTTTGGTTTGCATTTGTGCTCCATACAAATTTTAACTATGGTAAATTAAGTTTTAACGGTTAAACTTCTTGTGGTTACTCAGAAAGATTTTGGTATAAATTAAATCTGCATACATACTTTTTAATATTTGTAACAGCTGAGTCAAAAATAAATAAATTCTACATGTGGCTTTAATAATAAAATTGCATCTATTGCTCAGTTGCCACTGGTAAACATCTATTCCTTAACATGTAATGAAAGTAACAAACAATTATGTTTTCTTTCATTTCTTTGAATTCTTTACTCAGAGTTCATATGAGCATCAAGAGATCAGTGTTTTTAAAATGTACTCATTGCTCTCAGTATTATTATCACAAGCTGATGTTCACCATCTTCCAATCTAAGATTCATATGTTGGAAGCCAAACACTGCTAGGAATCACAACATATAGTTAACATTAGGTCATGGTGCAGTTTTACAGTTTGGCATGCATTCATACATGAATGAAAACATCAACTAAAGTTAATCTGAATAATTCAGAGCCAAGAAAGTTGCGATTCTTGCTAATCATGTCTCATGTAGAGTGGGACATCTTGTAAAAACAGAAAACCTGTTTTTAATTCATTTGGTTTGTTTTTTTATTACATAGTGTAAATTCTGGGTGTACTTTCAAACAACGTCAGAAGCAGTGGCTGTGGCTAAAGCCTGCCTCCTATTGGCAAGTGTTTGTCCTTATCCCTAGCACACTTATGCATATTTCAGCAGGAGGAAAGAAAGAATCAATGGAGCAGCCAAGGAGGAGGACACATGGGAATCTAGACTGTGGTTTATGGGGTGCAGACATAGCACACTTTGTTCGGAAAACTGAAGGGAGGGTGACTCACACATAGACGGGTCCACAAAAGAGACCTTCTGCAGAATATTTTACCACAGAAGGGCATCTTTTATTCTGATAATCACTTTGGTAAAACAGGGAATAAAATACTGGCAGATAGGAACAGATGGGGAATACAGATGCCAAGTCAAACACCTCCAGTTTTATTAGCTGATAAAATGTAGGAATAAAAACAGAGAAGGAATTATGACTGGAAGAAGGATAGATTGGTATTTCTTCATAATATGGTGTCTGGTGAGATGTTTATCCAGCATGTCAGACTTGACCCCTGTCAACCTTAACATTTTAATCCACAGGATGACAGCTGAGCCGAACCGTGTCTGGAGTTTCCTTTGAAGCTGCTCGATTGGTTGTCTTTTTGTGCATGTCTTTGCTTGTAGCATTGATTTTTTTTCCCCCGTCTGCCAGTGTGCCATGTTAAACACACATCTGCACATTAGAGGAGCAGATCCACATGTATTATCACAATTTTAATGGTTTAGTAGCGAAGGGTTTATTGGCAATAGGGGCGGGAATGATGGGGGGTGGTTGTGGGGTCGTTGAGAGTGGCAGGAAATAGATGGCTTTGCAAGGTCTCCTGGGAGGCTGTCCTGAACTCATTTCAAATTCTTCTTCCTCTCCAAGGCTTCACATTAATTATCAAATCTATAAGTAATGTTTTGATTCAGATTCAACGCACCTCACTGAAATTATAACCATCATATACACTGGTTATGCAGCAGTCCATATTTTTTACAGTTCCTTTTGTATCCTTTATGTTACAGATCTATACATGTTCGTGTGTGAGTGTGTGTATGTGTGAGCATGCATGCTTATGTTTGGATTAGAGCTGCATGTGTGCTCAGCTGGTGCCTTGAGTTGCAATTTCATTTGATTTAATGAGATTTGAACAAAGCAACCCAGGAGATTATTTGGTCCTCATTGCCAGTGCGACACATGCAAGAAGCTTGTGATAATTACAGTGTAGTATGTGTATAGGGTAATGTTCTGCTTTTCATATAAATAAGAATTCCCAAACATGCTCAGATCTTCCTGTCTCGTGTCACCTTTGCAGATGCTGAATGAACGTCATGTCATGGTTCGTGTTGGAGGTGGGTGGGACACTTTCATAGGTTACCTGCAGAAACACGACCCCTGCAGAGGTGGAGGAGGAGGAGGAGGAGGAGGAGGAGGAAGGGGGATGCCAGGCAGGTCTGAGGTCAGGGTCTGTCGGGACAAAGTAAAACCTGCCGGCCTGAAGGTCTCAACAGAAAATTATATGGTGGTTGGTGTCCACCATAGGGGAAAGAAATAGAGTCTCCAACTGCTTCTGGCCTTAGGAACAGTTATTTTAATCAAACTTTTTGAAACTATTTTTTTTACCTCAGTGTTTAAAACAAAATCCATTTTTTTATACATCACTGACAGAGATGACAGTCCTTTCAGGATATCTGAGACAATTTTATATAGAAACTCTTTCACTGACCCAAAAGTTTTAATATTCAATAAATCTGTGTTTTTTATGAGTAAATGTCATATAATATAGTTAACTTAAAGATTTCTACTACTTTTATTTACTTTTACATTGCTCAATAAAGCAAACACCTTAAAAAAATCAGGAATAAACATTGAAATATTGCTTATAGGAGCACTAGCTTTTCCTGTAGTAGTAGCCATCCCACCCAGAATGTGCGATATCACCCATGTTTTACTCCTTTGGCCTTTATTATGACTTATGTTCTGGTCACAATAACTCACTTGTTCTAAAGATGGTGTTCTTGAGATCTTAAAAATAAGCAAGGAATTTATGAAATGAAATGTTATGATCAAGAAACTGAAGCTCAATACTGTGAAATGCTGGAGTAAAAAGCAGGTCTTGCTAGCAATAGATTGTTTAATCTGATTGTTTCATGTGCTTGTCTCTCTGTTGTTTACAGAATGGGATTTAAAAGAAAAGAGGAATCACTTATTTAGTGGCTGTATAATGTAAAGAGACAAACATTCTTTGGATCTGTGTTAGAGTATTAGTATTAGAGTGATTATAACATCACGACAGGCAGCTTCATGACAACATGACAGCAGATCCACAGCACTAAGAAGACAACCCTGGTCAAAATCAAAAGTAATCACCTTTTTTGGTTTGCATACAGTTCAGTTTGTGTTTTTAAAGTTATTATGTTAGTTAAAGTTATTTATGCTTTCTTGTGTCAGAACCTGCTGGACCTCAAAACCTTTCTTCCTTTGAATTTACTTCTTTAAAAGTCGAACTATTTCTTTGTTTGATTATATCATTTGGGTTAGATCAATAGATTAGTCTGATCACTAAGAAGATTACTTTTGATTCTATTAGTAACCTGCTCCAATGATGATCAGTTTCAATTGAATTGTGAATATTGTGATTCTTAAAATAAAATATCTTTAAAAAAAATACAAAATTTCATTATATCTCCTTTAACCCTCTATTACCATCCTATCTGTGCATGCACCATGAGCTTTTTTTGTTTTGCCCAATCAAAAACACACAGCGATACTGAATAACTCTTAGATAGGGAAAGTTTACTTAACTACTTTAATAAAGACTGATAAGGTTGTTGATACATAAATATGTTTCAGCATAGCTTTAAATTTCGCTGCACCATTTAAAATAACTTTTGTATCATTCATTTCTGACATAGGTTTTGTGTTTCATTGAATAAAATAATGACATTGTTTTTTCATGGTGCCTCAATCAAAATTTGCTTTGTATTTTCTATGGTGTAATTTGTGTTTTTAATATGTGTTAAAGTAAAATACATAATTTTACTGAATGATGAAAGCAAAGTGCACTAGTAAGGTAAAGACTCCACCACTCATCAACCCTATTCAAATGTAAAAAGCTCCCTCTAGATGGCACCATGTCCTCATTGACAACAGGCCATGCCTCACCCTTGCAGCACTCTGCTGCTAAGATCATCTCTTACCTCTCCTGGGCATCACTCCAAAGAAGAACTGTTTCCAGCTTCAGAACCACAGATCCATTAATATAAATATTCCCCTGCTTTCTCAGCAAGATTAGAATGGTCACGTATTCACTTAAATGGAAAAGAAAGCAAAGGTGGATCAAATGAGGATAAGTTGCACATGAATGTCCTTAGAGGGTATAAATGCAGATAGCTGGCACAGATGAGAAGAAACAGCACTCACAACATGTTAATAAATACATATTTTATTACATTAAAATAAATCAATTAAAAATGAACACAGATTTTTTTTTTGTTGTATATTGAAAGAAACTAATGAGATCATGCAAGACTGTAATGTCTTTTTTAATCCCACGCAATATCTGAAGTGGATGCACCCAGTATAAATGAACTGTAGAAAATAATAGCTGTGCTACTGAAACTCGTGCCAGTCTGAGAGGCGGCATTTTCTCTCGCTGCACGCAGAACAAAGTTCCTCATGAAACACACAGGAGGGAACCGCTTGAGAAGGATTTTACAACCTTTCTGAATACCATGTGATGGAACTGTTTTCAAGTGTTCTTTGTTTTTGATATTTTGCGAGTCTTGCTACGGTGTGCTGCGGTTCTTTTGTATCAAGTCAGTGATAGCTGCAGACACTGCTATGTGTTCCTGAAGTTTGCCATTTGAGATGTGGATGTATAACTCTGTGCTTCAAAATGTTTGTAAAACTTTTGGGTTGCATGATGGCACATCAGGGCCAGAAACCTCTAATTTTCCCACCAACAACGCACAAAAAAACTAGAAAGGGCTGTGTGCAATTGTGTTTGAGTCACAACAACACCTAATACTTGCAGTAAATGACCTATACATACAGTTACTGTAACTGATTTTACCAATATTTATGTCAATGTACAAGAATTTGGGTGTAAACTCAAGACTGGAGAAACCCAAATCATCTTCTTGCATTGCATTCTGTTAATTTTCTTTGTAACAATCATACATAAAAGTCTTCATATATCATATTCAGAGTTTCTGATATATAAGAGCCTGGACCCTGAACACACACCATGGAATGAAGCTCCTTACATGCGCCGATCTTCATTTGCTATCAATCTTCTTATCTTATGTAGCCTTAAAAAAGCACATCTGTCTCACACTCCAGGCTCACTGACCTTTACATAATGCAGCAAAGTGCAAAGATCTCACCACACACTGACGGTACAAGTTTCAGTCATGCGTTGGCTAATTTTCTTGTTAATGGTAATACTGGAAGGACTGAACATCACATAAAGTGTTGTTAACAAACTATGACACCTTATTTTATATGAGTTATTTGACATAGCTGACAGAAGGATGATCAAGACTTATACCAGGCAATCAACACCTGACATTAATACTTGTGTCATAAACTACTGATGAATGTCATTATATATTTTTTTAAATTTGTTCTAGTCAGTGAGAAACCGTTAAACTCTGGAAGATGTTTTTTTTCTGTTAGTTCCTAATGCCTGAAATGACCACTGAGAAAAATAAAAAAAATCTATTTTTCATTTAAACAGAATTTTAAATCCTTTTAGCTCAACATGACTTTCAGAGCTATTCACAATATTTAATCGTATAATACACAAATACAGTATTTTGTAACAAATAAACAGTTAAGAATTTAGCTTAATCCTCATTGTCAATTTATATAAGAATACCTCAAGAGCTTTAAAAACCACCTGTACCCATCAGTCTGTTGTTTGCAGAAATGCCATAAAAAAAAGATACATTTCATACTCCATAAGTTTTGTTGCATCCAATAACACAACCTATTTGGTATTTGGATGCTGTGCTTTCCAGTGAAGTTTTAAAATCAAGTGGCTGTGTCTAGTTTCTTACTGTCTGTGCTTTTTTTTTTTTTTTTTTTTTTTTTTTTTTTTTAAAGAATATCAGATTCTGAAGATCAAATAACAAAAATGAAAACAAACAGACAATAAAATATTTCCTGTGTTTCTTGCAGGTTTCACATTTCAAAGGTTAGTACACAGTAAAATTTGTCTTTGCTTAATAGAAAATATATGTTACAGCTTGATAAGGGATCTGTTAGACGATCAAATTGGTAACCCTAACCTCAGTCTTAAACATGTTTTATGGAATAAACACTGCATTTCTGATTTTGTGCAGCTTCACAAATTTTTATTCTTAAATAAATAACTCTTTAAAAACAGAGAACAGCTGCTCCATTTAAAATCACATAACACTTTTTGGCACCTCTGGTAAAGAAGTATAAATAAATCTAAATAAGCTTTAAAATAAACCCACCATCATCAAGCAGAAAAACCTGTGTTGAGAAATATGGGTTTTTTTTGTTTTGTTTTACAAAATCATCAGAGGCACAATTATTGGCACCCCTGCTGTTAATGCTCTGCAGAAACCCTTTTTTTGTCAATGGGTTAGCACTTAGTATTCTCCTGTTGGATTTCACAAGGTTGCACCGTACAGAGAGAGAGTGTTTTTAGTGCTGAGCCCTGTGTGAGGCTCCTTTTGCTTGACCTCACCAAAGGTTTTCTATAAAAATTAGATCTGGAGACTGAGATGCCCATGAAAGAAAGTCTATTTTGTGTTGGGGGGGACCTTTAATATGCTGATTTGGCCATATGTTTTGAATCATTATTCTTCTGAAAGCCAGGATGCCTTTTCTGGTATTTCAAAGAGTTCATGATTCCATTCACTCTAACTAGGTTCCCAGAGCCTTTGCAAGAGAAACAAGCCCAATGTATCACAAATCCTCCACCATACATAACAGTAAGAATGAGTTGCTTTTCCAAACATATTCTTTCTTTACACCAGACCCACCTAGAATGTAGCTGAAAAGTTCAATCTTGGTCAAATTAGACTAAAGAAGACCATTCCAGATAAAGTCCAAGTAGCATTTTGCAAATTGCACATTCATACATTTGTGATGGTGGAAGAGATTTTTCTTTTCTAGCATCACTCCCAAAAAACCTGTTGCTAGACAGATTTAGTGAGCACAAGATGCCAATCTTTGCTGTAGTGCTCTAATAGAGACCTTCTTTAGCATCCTCCTCACTTTGCACAGTGGCAAAATAAACTAGGGTGCATGTCCATCCTGGTGGCTGGTGGCTAAATGAAATGTTCTTTTGTGTCACATTGTATTTATATTCCTGGTAAATGGGAACAGTTTAATAAATTCAAAGTTCCCATACCATCTATTGTCTGCACTTGGTCTTTTCTTGTCAGGGTTGTAATTGGTTTCTTAGAGAAGCAAATTAACCTAGCAGGGATTTTTTTAGAATATGGGATGAAGCTGGAGGACCCTTAGAGAACCTATGGATGCACTGGGAGAACATACTAAGTCTATGCAGAAAGGCAAAGGCAAGGATTCAAACCCAGGACTACTTGAAAACATTCAAGCAATTAATATGTAAATTAGAAAATAAATTTTTAAGTTTAAGAAGAATTATCAGGGGTACCAATAACTACTTTACAAATAAAAAACAATTATTTCTCAACATGAGATTTTTCTTCCCCTGCTGAATAAATGTACACAAATTAAAGGTCAAATTTTTCCGAAATGTTCAGTTGATGGTGCTATAATAAATTATTTATTTTAAGACTTTTTACAAATCTTTACAAGGAGAGTCAATAATTTCAAAGGGAGCAGTACATATCATTAGGACCACTGTCCATTTCCTGCATGTTTGCTGTGTTGCAGATGATATAAAGATATTTGGCCTTCTCATAATGTTTGAAGTTACAGCTATTCTATAATTAGGAAAAGAAATCTTTAGTGTGGTTTGCATTGATATCCATCTTTGCTTTTCTTTTTTTTTCTGAAATAGCTTAATGTGGTTGTGTTCGGTGTTTGTAAAACAATATATATATATATATATATATATATATATATATATATATATATATATATATATATATATATATATAAAGATATATTCTTCAAACTATATCTAATAGTTTGGTTTCATATCTTCGTTTCTGTCAGGTTATTATTAAGCTGTCACCAAACAACTGGGTTTGAATGAGCAATAACATCAACATCAGGTCAGAGCTCAGCAGCTGCTCTGTTTTGATGTTTTTCTTGTTTTACTTGGTTTTTACTCTCAAACAAAAAAAAAAAAAATTAAGAGGTTTATAGGTTCACAAATCATCTGCAGATTCCCAGTCTCATGTACCTTTTAGTTGAGAAAAGTAAAAAAAGAATATTTAACTTTCACAAACATTTGGCTCTACATAAAAGTGCATTTTTCTTTCATTTTTGAGGCAAATTTTCATCAGTGTGTTTTATCACACTGATAACATCGTATTATTTCTACAAGCCACAACTTTGTACACCTGACAAGTTTTTCATACCAGTATGTGTGTTTCACTAAATACAAGCAACAGAATGCCATTGTCAGCACTTTTTTTCATTACAAACAATGACAGATCAGAGTCCTGGCAGGGTGTTCTGGACTGATGTTTGTTTTGTTGACTCTTGTTTGAGGATTTCTCTCAAGATCTCTCCAGAGGAACTGAGCAGATAAGTGTTTGCGTGTGTGTTTCCTTTATAGGAGTGTGAGTGGCTTTATTTGTTTCAAAGAGCACCATTTTAAGAATAATTCTATTCAGAGATATCTGTTCTCTGAAATGCCAGAAAATCAGTATCTCAGAAATCAAAACAGACAACAACAAAAAGGCCTTTGAAGCCATTCGCCACTCATGAGCTGCTGTACAAGTTGTTCTTCATGTTCCTGAAGGTCCATCAAGGGGTTTGATGTGTGAAGTTCATCTTTATTTTGTTGCTTTTGTCACAGATCAGGCACACTGTACACTGAAAGGATATGGCCACGTTGAGGGTGTTGTGATACGGTGATTACACTAGAACTGTTTCAGAGTTAAATATGGAAAGGTGTGCTTTGTGCGTTTGGTGGGTCAGTTCTTCTGTAACACCTCATGTCACACGGTTCCGTTTTCCTGTCTCGGTTTGTGGGTCGTCGTGCGAGCAGGCGTGCTCAGGGAGGGAGCCAGGGTGCAGAGGAAGCCAGCCAGCAATGTGAGGCCGAGGCCCCCCCAGGCACAAAACATGGACCAACCATAGCCATGGCTAATGTCTTCAGGGAGGCCGTACATGTAGCGTGGGTAGCGGGACAACTCGAAGTTAATTCCTGCCACACATGTGCACAAGGAAATGATGCAACATGTTCCTGTGTGAGAAAAAAAAAGACCAAAAGTGATTTAAAGGGATTCCTGATTGATGCTTAAATTCCTGCATGCATTGCACATCTCACTACAGGATCATGTTACTGCAAGGCATTGATCTGCTATCTCATGTTAACCCAAATGTGCTCTCAGCCGTCACCAAATAAACATAGTAATTGGATGAAATCAGATTCTGTCTGCATGCAAGTGTGTGGATGTGTGTATATGTGCTTTCACAGTACCTCCCATGAGAAAGAGTAGGCCAGCTACATATTGCATGAGGTCATGCTGCTGGCAGCATCCCAGCACTCCAATGATCCAGCCAAAAAGAATGATGGACACGGCCATGCCCACAAAGCCAGCCGTCATTCTTCGTAGATCTGAAGGGGTAGAAATATTGCAGTCACCGTTGACATAGAGGTGTTAAAATGAATTTGAAAAATGGAAAACTTGGATTTAACCACTCAAATAAAAACCACATTCCCAAAAAAGTCTTTGAAATAACTCAATATAAAATGGCATTGAACTACCTACTTAAATATTTACAACAAATTGGCTATTGTTGGATTTGGTCACAAACTGCATTTATCTTTCCATGCTTAAAATAGTTTGGTGTACTAATTACTGAAAGGAAAAAAGTGTACCAGTATTATAAGTTACCCATTTTTTTTAAATGGCTTTCAAACTGGATTAAATACAACAATAGCATTCAGTAAATATATAAGCTAATTGAACACAGTAAAGCCAAGAAGGTAATGAATCTATGTAAAGCTGAATATGCAAATGTAATGTGAATTCTAGGGTTGCACCAATTGCAGTTTTCTGGCTGATCACCAATCCCAGATCTTTAAAAAGCCTGACCTTCTGATTCCAATTTTGACCAAAACCAATTTTTTGTCTGAAAAGAAGCTAAACTGGCAACAGTGGGGTGATTATTGTTAACTGTGCACATGCAGATGTGACCTGGTGGGTAAATAGTACAAATGCCCTGTACTTGTGCAGGACTTTATCAAGTCCAGAGGACCCCAAAGCACTACATTCCATCATTCACCCATTCACGCACACATTCACACTCTGATGGTGGTGCGGGACTTGATTGTAGCCACAGCTGCCACAGGGCAGTCTGACAGAAGCGATGCTGGCATTCACCGACATGTGAAGTGTCATGCCCAAGGTCACAATGCCAGAGGCAGACGGAGCGGGGACCCAAACCGGCAACCCACTGATTATGGGATGAACTCATAAACTGACACTCATAAACAATTAATATTGTTATTTACGATGCTTTGGACCTAAAATAAATTGTTTAAACAGTAAAACATTTCATTTTTTAGGTCCGTTTAAGCATTGCCATTTTGAAAATGGCAACACGCTCTCGGTCAGCCATTTTGCTATTCCAAATTATTAAATTATCTGTCAATAGTTATTGATTAAAAGATGAAGAATCAGTTCTCCAAAGGTTATTGATTTCTAATTCAGTCAAGAATTAATAAGACATTCCTTCCTCGAAAATAATGCTGTCTTTTTCATTGTGAAATGGTTACTGGGAATACATACCAAGTTTGTCAATTTGTCTAAACTAATTCTTAATTAATTTAGAGCTAATTTAGAGCCAACAAAACTTGGTCGTTAAGCATGCATATTCATACTGAACTGTGACATCATTGCATCATTTTATTGGTTCTATTTTTATATTTTTACTGTTTTTACTTTAGTAGTTTTACTTTCCTCATTTTATCTTTCTCAGCAGTTTTAGTTGAGTGTGACTAGTTTAGTGAGTTTGTTGAATAAAGTATTTAAGTTTTTGTTAATAAACTCTTGTACTGGAGAGAACTTGTCTGTATATATTCCATAAACATGAGGTAGCTTGCTGTTCAGATAACATCAGTGCTGGACTTCTGCCTTCATCTTTTGTTTTAAAACCTGGGCCTTATCAGACAGATATATATATAAACAATAACTGAGACTGAACTATTTGGCTATTTTCTTGATAATCAAGTGGTGCCCCGACTTGTTAATTTTGATCTAAATTACAAATTTTATTAATAACTGCCCTAAGCATTATTCATGGCTAAAACTAGACTCCTACTGTCACAACAAATTAAAATGCACTTTCTGCAGTAAACCAAAAGCTTCTTTAGGATGGGTGTGATCTTTTTATTTATGATCTTAGTCAATTAAAAACAAAAAATGTCTTTAAACTTTCAGGGGTTTTACTATGATGATCTATGGGGAGACTCAATTCATCACCCAAAAAACATGTTTTTCTTATTATGTGTTTGTGTACGTAGGCAACACCTACGAGGTAGTTTAGGTGGTCAACTTAAACTGTGCTGCTGCTTCGTGTGTGATCCTTCACACACCTTGCAGAATATGTGAAGCATACCCTAACAATTTTGGTGGTCTATTTAAGCTGCAAAGCATTCTGCTGCACTCCACACATCATGTTCCGCTTGCCTGCCTGCCTGCCGGCCACTACTGCCAGCTTTTCCTTGTTTCCTTTCAGCCCCTCCACCACCCTAGTATCCCTCTTGAGCTCCGAGGTCAGATATCCTCTCCTCAGTTCCTGATGTGGAAGACATGTTTAGGGAGCAGAGATCACTCCATGTCATTCCATGACATGTTGAGTAGCATGGCCATGGAGTTATCCAGAGCCTAGATGCAAAAGCAAACTTCTAATTCATTAGCTGATAAAGATTTACTTAAACATTTACACGTGAGTATTCTGGCTGAAATAAAATACTTTTCTTATCTTACTTTTTCTTGATGTTGAAGTTGCTTGAGATTGCAATGTCTATTGCTACCAGTTTCTTTTCTGCTTTGTCTAGTAACACAATGGTAGGTTAACCATCACAAGTTTTCCACAGATGCTTGGTTTTAATAATACTGATGTTTTGAAATGGTGCAGCCAGAGTCTGGACTTGAATGTCAATGGAGCCAAAGATTAGGGTGATGGCAAGGAGGCCTTCGAGCCTCAAAGACCTTTAGCTTATTACCAAAGATACAGTAAATTTTCTCAGTACCAGTGGAAATCTCCAAAAACCTGGTTGGCAATTATAACAAGGGTTTGAGAGCTATAATGCCTGTAAAGATTTTTTCATTGATAATTGAGAAGGGTGTGAATAATTTCAACGTGCCGCATTTTTAATCAAACGCAAATAAAATACTATTTGATACTACTTTTACATTGTTTTTTATCTTTTGAAAGATACCTGTCTTATTTTCATATCAGAAACAAATTTCTTAGCTTAGGTAAAACTAATTTAACTTCTTAACTGTAATGAGGACATCGGTATCCTCATGGAACCATCATCTGACATGTAAGGATTTTGGCAGTGACAGTTAAGGGGTTAAATCTTTGCTAGGTGTATGCATGTATGTATCTATGAAACTTGAAAGAATGAAGTTTCTTTCAAATTTGTGCAATTTTACTGAACCTTTTTGTTGTAAATTACAATGTTGTAGTAAAAACAATACTTTTTAAGATAGTGATATTTCAAATGATTCCATGTTGTGATTGAACTTGCTTGTTATTATATCAGGAAACAGCTGATCAATATATTTCATAGATGAGTACGAAAAATGTACAACCTCACAATTTAAAAGGCTAAAATTACTTTGTTTTTAATTCATGATTGTATGACATAAAATAAAGGTACAGTAAGTAAATGACATCAGACTTATATAGTGCTTTTCAGAAGCCTCAAAGACACTTTACAAGTCCCTGCAGCATCTTGACGCTGCCTCTGAAAAAGCTATTAATTTGTCATTTAAGACATACACTCAGTGGCTCCCTTATTAGCGAAACCTGTTCAATTGCTTGATAACTGAAATTGTGACTCAGCCAGTTACATGGATGCAACTCAATGCATTTAGACATCTAGACATGTTGAAGACAAGTTTCTTAAGTTAAAACCAAGAATCTGAATGAGGGAAAAAAGTGATTTAAGGAACTTTAAACGTAGCATGGTTGTTGGCACCTGATGGGCTGGTCTGAGTATGTAAGAAACTGGTGATCTGCTGGGATTTTCACACACAACCACTTCTCAGGTTTACAGAGAATGGTCTGAAAAGCGGTAATACCCAGTGAAAGTGATAATATCTTGTTGATTTCAGATGTCAGAGGAGAAGTGGCAGGTTTAGTTTGAGATAATAAAAAAGCAGCGCACCTTAAATAAACACTCAGCACAACCAGGTTATGCAGAATACCATTTCTGTAAGTATTACACATTGCAGCTTGAAGCAGTGTACAATATACACAAGGTCACCAAAATTGGACAATATCAAACGGGAAAATCCACTTCAATGAGCACAATGAGACATAAATAGCAGACACAACATGCATGAATTGATCCATCCTGCATTATATCAATAGTTCAGCCTGGTGGTGGTGGTGTTATAGTGTGGGGAATATTTTCTTGGCACCTCTGGGGCCTTGTAGTATCAACAGTGCGATGTTTGAACCCCACAGTCAGAGTATTGGACATAACGTAATATACATAATTGTACATAACGGATGTGCAGCAACCAAATCTGCACCCACTATGTGACACTATCATGTCAGTATTGACCAAAATCTCAGAAAAATGTTTCCAACATCTTGTTGAATTAATCCACAAAAATTAAGACAGCTCTTAAGGCAAAAGAGGTCCAATATTGTACTAGCAAGGTGTATCAAATGAAGTGGCCAGTGTGTGTATATCAGCTATCAATGTCTCATAGAGCAGCTGTCTCCCTCATACATTATGAAACATAATGTTACACTACAGCAACCTAACAGAAAACATGGCAAATGTTGTGAAATAATTAAAGAATATCATTGCAAAAGCTCCAGATCTATTTCTGGTCATGGGAACCTTCACTGTCCATCACTAACAATTACTCTACTATGATAGGTTTACGTCACAACGGCTACATCACTTGTCCTGTTGCTTGTACAGGTAGGTATGTTCTTAATTTGCTTGATTATGATTGTCTCATATGTATTGCCTAATCTGCCTGAATCAGCCTTCACTACCAGCTTCACTTAGAAGAGCAATAGACAGATACTTTCAAAGAAGTGGTTAACATGCTTTCTAAATGTGTGAAGTCATGATTATGTTTGAACTTTGATAACATGATGGGGGTGGGGTGTTGATGGACTCAACTAATTTGTTACTAACTAAAATCTGTGGAGTTTGGCCTGTAACAAAAAAAAAGTTATACTAAGAGTAATGTAAATAAACCATAAAAATTAAAGATAAAAAAATATATTTAGAATTTTCTGTAAAAGCAAGGAAAATGCACTTACTCAGGAGGAATAAATTAGCACACCTCCACATTCCTACTTAAAATGGCTAAAGTCACAAACCAGCCTATCAGGTCAACATGACAAGAACTTTGTCAGGTTTCTGAAGGAACTGCACCCTGTTAAATCTCATTTAAAAGACAATTAGTTCAGAGAGCTCCCAACTGTAGTGGTGAAATTGAAAGAATTATCTGGGACCCACAGAAGAAAGACTAGCAGCTTTGAGTCTGGTAAGAAGTCTCAAAGGAATTTAAAATTCACTGTATGGAAAAGAGTTGACCAGTGGAAGACATTCAAAACAACTGCCCACATGCCCAGGTCTGGCCATCCAAGCAAGTTCACTCCAAAACTAGACTGCAAGATACTAAAAGCAGTCAACAAAAATCATAAAATGTCTTCACTCAACCTACAGCAGGTTGTTGCATCTGTTGATGTGAACATACATGCCTTTATACACAGTAAGGCCCTGCACAGGTGTAACCTACATAGGAAGTCTGCAAAAAGGAAGTAAGTAAAAAAAGTAAGTTAAACTTTATTTATAAAGCATTTTCAAACCTTTGGCTCACAGGCCAAATGTGTCCCTGTAGTGTCTAAAGAGCCATGTAAATTTAACTTTAAGATAACAGTTGTGTGCTTAAATATTATTTTATCAGTCAAAATCAATTCAGTTTTCATTTGTGTAGGACCAAATTACACCAATTTGAAATGATGTTAGAAACTGTTACATTTTAAGAAGTACTAATCAAACTTAGAGAAAACTATAATATTTTAACAATTTGTTAACAAGTAGTTTTATCGATACATTCTGCCACAGTCGGCCCTTTGAGGACAGTTCTGATCTTGATGTGGCCCGAAATTAAAATGAGTTTGACCCCATTGCCTTAGACGAAACCTCTGACATATAAGGGAAATACAAAGGCCAGACAAAAGTTTGCCAGATAGAATGTCAACAAAGATTTTAACAACAGATGACATTTTTGGCATAATTCAAATACAGCACTCCAGAAAATAACCTTTGCTAAATGTGAAGCATGGAGGTGGAAGTGTTGTGGCTTGGAGATGCTTAGTTACAGCAAAACCTGGCAAACTCACCATCATATAATTCATGATTAATCCTACAACGAATCAGAGGGTGTTCTTATGACAACACACTAAGTATAATTGGATTAAATCACTGTCAAATTTAGGAATCAAATTTGACGAAATGAACAAATAACATTCAGTCAACTCTGCTTCTGGCAGTTCTTCCATGGTGTGACCTTTAGCCTTTTGGGGGTATCTTTTAATAGTAAATGACAACTTAATTCTAATTTTTATAGGATTTCAAAACCTAAAGCTTTGTACTCCTCTTCAAGTTCTGCTCTGACAGGTGCTTCACCATCATGAAAGCAATGGTTAATAGATTTATCTCGTGTAATTTACAAACATTTTGTCTATAATGTTTTTTTTTTTATTTATTATACTTTATTATATGAATTAAAAATGTAATCCAAGTTTTGTGCAGTGGTGTTGGTCTAAAGCAACTTCTGACACTGGCAAAGCAGAGCTGTTGTTTATAGCTTTGCATGAAATACTATGTGCCATATTCATTTTAATTTCTTTTCAAAGAAGCAGACATCAGCATGGGAAAATAATTCCAGTGCACAGTAAGAATGGCAACAAAACAGGCTTTAAAGAAAGTCCACTGGTCATAAACAAGTGCTACCATATAGTTTCAACTTATCAACGCAGAGCAGAGTTTCTAATCAAGGTGTTCAAAGAAAACCTGGATATACCTGTGTATGATTCCACCAATACCACCCAACCCTGTCCCCCAGCTGTCCCTGGTTTCAAAATTTCAAACTATACCTAAAAGCTGAAGTCATTTTTGATGCAGTCTAAAAAGGAGTTTTATGAGGGAGCATCTGATGAAGATTTAGCCTTATAATAAATGCATAGTATGTAATAAAGCATCCTGTCCTACTTTTATATTGTTACAGAGACAATAAGGCAGATCACAGTTGCTCTCTGTGAAGTATGTTTTTTTTCAATATCTTTACTGAAATAAACCACATCTAGTCATTAAACCACATTTCCTATTCCATACATTAAGTGCATATTGCCTCCAATCACACAAGTTACAGATGGCGAATTGGCAATGTGCATATTCCCTGACAAATACACTGAGATAATTAGTGAATGAATAAATGACCTTATGATTGGAGGATGACTGATTTCTTGCCTGAGCAGTGGCAATCCACTAATTATTACAGTCGCCATTGCTCTGTGTAATGACGTCAAACTGCCAGGCTATAAATAATGTTTAGAGCAACTGTAAGGGTGTATTCACACCAGGAAAGTCCTTTGGTTCGCAACAAAACCTGATTTTTTTTTTTTTTGTTTGTTTGTTTGTTGCTGTTTGCTTTCACATTGTGCTTTTTTGCAAGTGGACTATAATTTGTAAACAAAGCCACTCGAGTGACGATCATTGCTCCCATTCGACAGTAATGATGGGGGTGGGACAGAGCACAGACCTGGAAAACACAAACTTTGGAAGTCCTGCTTTCTACATTTCTGTTGTGCATATTTGTGCCAATACTACAACTGCAATACCATTTTGAATGTCAAGAGCAGCTCATACAATGCAGGTTTCACGATGGGATATTAATTTTAGAAGATATTAATTTTGTCTGCAAGGTGAATGGGTCACATTCCAGTTGTTTGGTCCGCGCCAGGTTTCGCTTGTGTGTATTCACACCTGCACAAGAGGTCCAGACCAACACAAGAAAAGAAACTCTGGTCCGTTTATAGCAGACCAAATGTCTCAGGTGTGAATACACCCTAAATAAGAGGCAGAGAATATGTTTTAATGCACCGTAAAGACAGCAAATTAAATGTTACTTGATGACTTGAAATGGAGCTTGATTTGTTTGAAAATACCTTGGAAAAAATGTTATCTTTAATAAATATGTGCAAAGCAAAACCAGCAAGAATGTTCCCAAATCATACTCATTAATGCTTAAAAAACATGGTTTTCACATTTCACCAAGCTCAAACAGATGAACTGGAATGGATGATTAAAAGTAACAATATAGACAGAGAGAGACTATCAGACTTACGGAGAGCATGCCACTCATCCTGACGTATGGTCTTTGTGATGTTGATGGGTAAATTCCGTGGAAGGATGGACGAGGAATAGTGATACTTGACTGGGGTACATCTTTGAATTATTCCTGGTAAAAAGACAAAATGAAAAAGACGGTTATAGCTGGAGCAGCAAGATTAATTAGAGAGAATGAAGTCAGAATTGCATTCTAAACCTTTGCTCTTTTCTCTGGAATGATGCGATGATGTGTGCACAGACATGGCATTTATTTTTCACCCTGTCTGAGTTTTAATTTTCTGAGCTGGCCCTTTTAACCTTGTTTTCCCCTACTCTAGCATAGTAATTAAGGGGGGATTAGGAAACAATGTGGTATATGGATTATACTCCCAAAGGTTTCATATGTAAATGTTCTGATTTAAAATAAATCTCATCGTATTTGTGCATGCATTTTGTTTTTCAGACTCCAACTCTATAATCCAGCTCTGCCTCTTTTCAGCTGTCTCTGAGCAAAGCAACACTTAATACATTGAAATAAGGACTTATTTATGGAAATAAACTTGAGTTTCTCGTATAGGTTAAATAAGCCATTTACAATTTATTGCATTTCTTAAGGAATGCCAAAATTCAGCCAATCTTTCTGTCAAAGCACTAGTAGAAGTACAGCTCTTTTGTTTATGTCTAGGGTCTTCAAAGTTTTATGTGATAGCTTTTTGGTAATGGTATCTAAGGTTACAACTTCACCTTAAGGTGTTTTTAAATCTGTTTTCCAAACACCATTTGGTATAAGTTAAAAAAATTAACAACCCATTAATGGAACCAATTTAACATGCCTTAAAAGCTACTATTAACAGATACTCTGTTAATAGTAGCAGATACTAGTTCTGATCAAGGTCAGGCTAAGTGTTAGAGTTAGAGGAAGGCCAGTTAGAATGTGATTCCTGGTGTTTTATATATATATATATATATATATATATATATATATATATATATATATATATATATATATATATATATATATATATATATATATAATAAATCTGTGGTCAAAAAAGTGTTTGGGGCTTCACAAAACTGTTCTTCAAAACTGCCACAAAGAAAAGCCGCTCATTAATCAGCCACTAGAGGCAGCCATGTCCTGTGATGATGTGTGCTTATGTAAATGAAGCAGACATCAGAAAACTAGTACATGACAACAAAATTGTTCGTTATAAAATAGCGCTGTTTTCACTCCCCCCCTCACTTCACATCTACTCGCAAACTCAGATCTGACACCACCTACATTAGTGACGTAGAAAGCATAAAAGGAGCAAATTGACTTCTGTCAATCTAACAGTTTTGGTTCAAACATAAATTACACAGAGATAGACAGAAAGCATCCCAGGTTGGGCTTGAAGTGATTAGAAAAAGGGACTCTTCACAGCTGATAACAACCTCAAAGATACCCACTTCAAAAAGTCTAAAACATTTTAAAGCATATTCATACCAACATTTAATCTGGCAAGTAAAGGTGTATTGGTATAAAACATAATGGTTTGGTATATATTTGGGTTTTAAAGTTTTTTAAAGTCATGGTATGGGACATTTTTGGTATGCTTCAATTAAGAAAAATAAATATAAATACATGATTTTTTTTTTCTTACTTTGGTCAGCTACAAAAAAAGAATATTTTTCATTTTCTGAAACTATTTAATTGTATTATGTTTTAAAACTTAAAAATGAGGAAAGTAGAGAACTGACTTGAGATTTGGTTGTATTTTTTTTTTTTTTTTATGCATAAAGTAGCATAAGAAACAATACCAACAGTATAAGCACTTAAAAACAGTCATTGTTGATGTCTAGAAATTTTAAATAAAACTATGTCCGTATTTGAAATCCCTTTGGAGATGTTTTAATATTTCAGTACCCTAGTGTCTCAGGTGTACCTGAATGCAGCATGTGCAAGTGTTGGGAAAATCCCCTCTCATCAACACAGATTCCTCCAACTTCCATTTTATTTGTACTGAGTTTAGGCTGGTTGGATGCTACAGGTAGCCATTTGGGGCTGATTTTTCTCAAGTGCCAGTGATGTTTACATTTTGCTTTACTTTAATTTAGTTAAGTGCAGAGCAAACAGCATTCCTTATTGCTGTTGAAAAATGCATATGTTGACAAAATGTTTTGGCTTGGTGCACCTTATTTTCTCCCCTGTAAAGCTGCTTGAAAAACCTTAATGTTCCCAAATGGCACACTTTAGTGAATGCTAGGAGTCTTCTCTGCTTTGTTTTGGTGTCGCTTTCTAAAGTTTGTGCAACAGAACATTGCATTGTGCACTTAGTTCCACAAATAAACATTCTGCATGTGTTCAAATACAAAATAGCGCCGTATTTGTTCGAAACAAGTGCATACCGAACTGTCAGTACTGTATATCTTTGATACAAATACACTGCCGTTACACCCCTACTGACGAGACCATGAAACATATGTGCACATTTGAATGAGGAAGATCCAACTTTTAAGTTGTCAGCTAGAGCTTAGTTTAAAACAATAAACAAATATAAATTAATATTTTAGAACATCTGGGCAATCAATGAGTACTCCTGTATTTTCATGAGGAATATTTATTTTTTATATATATATATTTATATTCCATTTGTGTTCATTTTCCCAATGACTGATCTAAGGAATCCACACTAATAAAATTTAAAAAGTAATGTTTGAACTCTTACAATTTCAGTCAGAACATAGATCTACATTATTTTGAGGTGTACATATCCATAACTGACTTTTTCAACACATCTCAGTCTATGACAAAAGATATTTTTGTTTTTTAACCAGATTTTGGTATACGGTGTGAACTGAGACCTGTTGTTTAGACTGTTGAATGGATAATAATTTTAGTTTTAAATTTACTTTTTATCTGGTAAAAACTGAAGTGACACACATTTTTGGCTATATTCGATCAGTTCGTGTCCAAGTAGGTACACATGCTTGATTTAAAAGCCTACACAAGATAAATAATGTTTGATATTAGTGCATATAATTCAAAAACAGAATAAAACAAGTTGAAAAGAGAAAATAGCCTATTGGAAACTGTGTGTTACTGTCTTTTAGTAACTAGTTTATGTGAATAATCTATGAACAAAATCAAATTACTTCATCAGTGCTATTTTTGCTTAACTACTCAAACATGAACTGAGTGAAATGTGGATTTCTGAATCAGACACAGCTTTCCAATCTGGGAATAACATCTATCAGATTTGACTGCATTAAACATTTATAGCCGACGCCATTAAAACCACCATAAATATTTTATTATGTTTAAAACTGAGGCCATTTTTTAAAATCTAGGACTCCCCAATGAACTCACGGACTGTAATATGACATACTAATGTATGTCATATTAAAAAGAACTGAGGCAAAGAAAAATGAAATAGCAAGCGAAACTTTCCAGTCGAGCTCAATCCATTGCAATTGTCATTGTATAGTAAATTGGCATCATTTAATGAGCTAATTTGAGCATTTAGGACAACTGAAAAGGAGGTATATACATATATATATATATATATATATATATATATATATATATATATATATATATATATATATATATATATATATATATACACTTAGAATGAGTTGCTGGAAGAGACAGTATTCAATATTGTGTCTTTTTAAGGTGTTTATATGTAAGCTGATCGCTGATCAATAATGGGTCATTTACCCCAGCTCAAAACACTTCTCATAAGATAACAGAAACTTTTGTCAATGTTTTACTAGATAGGAAACTTCATGTTTTTGTGCAAGTGCTCTGTTTCTGTAACTGACTGAATGTGATAGGACACAATTGGATGAAAATGGCACTTTTTATGTTTCCAGAGAAAAGCTTGACATTGTGTCAGATTCGGGATTTGGGTTCCTCTGCACATAAAAACGGTTCCATTATCATATCATTCACAGACTACAGATGAAGCTGTTTTTGCTTTATATATATATATATATATATATATATATATATATATATATATATATATATATATATATATATATATATATGGTAGGCGGTGAGAAACATTCTGATTCTGTAGCAGTATGGTTCTTTCAGCACCATGGACAGAGAGCAGTCACAACACGGAAAATTGTCAAGTAATACATAAAATTTGAAGGCGGAAACCCTTTATTGTGGGATGTATCTGGATTGTTCTGTTTTCTGTCAGCTTAGGTGTGAGCTCATCGCCGAGCATCACGGCCTGCTGCACACCGACAGCCAGGTCTCCATCCCCCCTGTGTTTACCTTTGTAAATAAGGTCCTCGGTCTCCAGGTCGAATCCTTCCCGGTGACACTTCCTCCAAAGCCCGGAGACGGTCGAGTTGAACTGTCGGCTGCAGTGGGACTCCATTGAAGACGACGCGGGCAGAAAGTGCCGCTTCCCCCTAACGAGAGGAGCAGCGTCTGGGCCGGTCTTTGGAGGCATCTGGAGGGGGAGGTTGTGGTTTGAAATGTAGATGTAACCGGGGTCGTTTCTCTTGTTGGCATAGTTTTTGCACCTCTCTCGGTGTCTCCTGGCGTCGGTCTCGTACCAGTAGTCGGTGCAAATCGCCATGGCGAGGAGACCCAGCGCGCAGAAAGCCAAGAAAAGCCCTGCGCTGGTTAATATTTTCATAGCGGCCATCTTCCTTTGCTCGGTGGAGAGCCCAAACAGTGGCAAGAAGGTTCCTCCGTGGCCGTGGTGGTGGTTTTGCTGGTACCGGCGTGAAACAATTCACGACGGCACTCAGAGCTTCCTGCAGTCCTGCACTGGGAGCATGATGCTGTAAGGCCGGAGCGGGGTGGACGGGATGCTGCGGTCTATTCTTGTGGTGCCCGGTGCATGAAATGTTGTTCCCACCATCTGTTATGGTACAGGAGGAGGAGAGGGGATGGATGGCGACCAACGCTGTGAGGAGGAGGCAGGGGCAGTGATGTAGTTGCGCTGTCTCTCCTCCAGGTTGCTGTGGGATGGGGAGCAGACAGGAATGTGATCCGTTTGAGGGGGGAGTGGTGGCCATTAGTTATGCGTGGATGAGCGCCTTTTTGCTTTTGTAAATGTATAAAACCTATGTGTATGTGTGAATCTACCTTTAAACCTATTTTGAAATGAAAACTTATACAATCAATAGCAGCAAAGCAAATGTAATTTATGTCATTCAATTCATCTATGGTTATGAAATGTGTTATATTTTACACCCTGTTAGTATTCAAAAAAGTTATTTCAAACATTCATTCATTTTGAACATCTTTTTTTATATAAAACGACAGATAAAAGAAAAATTCTATGATCTAAAATGTTGATGAGAAGTATCTACATATATTCCTCCTCCGAAATGTCATTCTAAGTTTGGGCTTTCTTTTTTGGGAGGATAAAATGATAATACAACAGACACCTTTGATAGATTTTGAAAATTAAAAATGGGTGCACACTTTTAAATGTATTGGGTATTTTCTCTAATCCAAACAGATAAAACAAGCTACTTACAAGTTGAACCATGTGCACCCATCCCCAGTGATATGTCCATAAGTGTCCAATCTTAGCAAGTTGCCCCTCAACCTCACAGTTTTTCATCAGCCAGGTCCTGGCATGGATCTGCCTGGATGTTGACTCCTTGTCTTATTAGAAACTATAAAGATCAGTCAAATAAGTTCATTTCTGGTAGGGAGTTGGATTTTAAGTATAGCCCCTAAATTTTATGAGAGTTGAAGTTGGGACCAATCCAAAAGCTTTATGCAAGCTAACTTTATCCTTCATCCAATGTTTAGGGACATTGCACTCAAGTTTTATTAATCTAACAAGTCTGCATGACAAGTTGTGTTAGTTGTAGCATTTTATACATATAGATGGGATTCTCTTTTGTGCCAAAAATCTCATTTAAAGCTGTCTCTTTGTTTTGTGTAGACAAAACATTATGTATCTCTTGAGAATATCACCTAACATACCTCACAAGCTTAGAGGTCAAAATTAGGCAGTTCAAAAAAAAAACCTAATAAGTATATTCAACTAAAATTAATCAGATACAGGGCTGCACTAATAGAAAAGCTGTCAAAGGAAAACTTTTCAAGACTCTTATAAAGTTTGAGAAATGGTTTAAAATCATTAAAGAATATAATGAAAACCTGTACCTTTGGGAGCAAAGTATGCTGGAATATAATATTTTTGCATAGTTCGGTAAATGTAAATCTAAATTTTCTGAGGTAAAAAATGTAACTTGGTTCACCCTTGTCATAAGTAACATCTGTCAATGAAAACCTACAGGTGCATGAGTGCATCTGGAGTTATTTCTGTCTTAATGTTAAACTCCAGAGTTGTCATTGTAGATACAATTAGTGTAAAAAGATCTAAGACTAATTTATTCTGCAAAATTCCAATATTTAAAGGACAGCCATTCCCAAAATACAACTATGTCTCATTGGATAAAGGATGTTAAAAAAAAAAAATAGAGCTGCCAGAAGTTGTACATGTCAATGTCCATATTTGCAACTCTACCCCCTCCTAAATATAGGGTCAAAGAGTGCAGAGAAATGTATTATTAAGGGTTCACAAAGGCACTTTTAGACACAATATCATATTTACAACTCTGAAGTGCTTGCAAAAAAAAAAAAAAAAACAACATTTCACTTTTATTTATTTATTTTGCAGTTTTTCATATTGCAGCCAAATGATTTATTGTATTTTGTGATATGTAACAACACAAAGGAGCACAGATTTGTGAAGTAGAAGAAAATGTTATTTACAAAATTTAAAAATAACATCTGAAAAGTTCAGCATGCATGTGTTTATCCTCTTTTACTAGCTGCAAATGCCCTTCAGAAGTTACATAATAGTACATACAGTCTGCCTGAGTTCAAAATATTCTTAGTAGAAATAAAGCTGGTTTGTGAAGGAGGCAGAGTAAAACATTATTGAGCATCATAAAGACCAAGGGCCTCACAGGGCAGGTAATTCAACTATTTGTGGAGTATTTTAAAGCAGGGTCATGTTATAAAACAATAACCAAGCTTTGAACAAATCATATAGCACAGTTCAATATACAGGAAGAGTACAGCACAACTTTCAACCTACCAGATGTAGCCACCCACCTAACTGACAAGCCGGATAAAAAAAGCATTAATCAGTGAAACAGGAACGAGGTTCATGGGAACTCTGGAGGAACAGTAGATAACAGCTAAAGTGGGAAGATCTGTTGACAAACATCTGCTATTGATAGACTCCACAAGTCCTCTGGTCAGAGGACAATAAAATGGAATGTTTTGGCTGACATACAAATGTTATGTACAGCTGAAGACTAACAGTGCACATCACCCTGAATACATCATCCCTGTACCAGAATACTGTGGCAGCAATGTCATTCTGTGGGAATATCCAGCAGGGACAGACAGGAAAGCTGGTCAGAGCTGATGGGAAGATGGATGACACTAAATGAAGTTCTCGGAGAAAACTTGGAAGAGGCTGTAAAAGACTTGAGACTTTGGTGGAGTTTTACTCTTCTAGTATGACAATGATCCAAAACATACAACCAGAACCAAACTTCAGACCTAAATACAGTGTATATATAGATATATCGATATATACGCACATACATACACAAAGAATAATGGGGAAGAAATTTAGTTAGTAGATGTGCAAGGCTGGTAAAAATGTACCCCTAAAGATTTGCATGCCACACTTTTGATTTTTATTGTTGAAATATTTTGAAAACTATGCATTGTTTTCCTTTCACTTTAAATTATGTACTTCTTACATAAAAGTCCAAAAAAAAAGACTGAAGTTTGTGTTTGTAATGTTAGAAAATATGCAAATGTTCAAGGGATATGACAGCTTTTTCATGGGATTGTAACAAAGAGTACAGAACTTTAGTGGTGGACAGCCAGCTATGGTTAGTGCAGACAATTTGGTACGTCACAAAGGTTTATCTTTTTTGCATTATTTGGCAACAGTTAACTTTTATTGACCCTCTCTCATCTATATGTGTTGTCTGATTCAGAATAACTAAATGTAGACTAGCTTAAGCCATTGGTGAATTATTTTACGCAAATATAGTTTATCAAAGTAGACCCATTCATGCTTTGATCTGAGCAAAGTTAAGCAGTTAGTTCCTGGAGAGGTAATCCTATATGTTCACATTCTTTGTGATATGGTTACAAGTACAGTGTGCAAAAAAGTATTTAGTCAGCCACTGATTGTGCGAGTTCTCCTACTTAGAAAGATGAGAGAGGTCTGTAATTCTCATCATAGGTACACTTCAACTACGAGAGGCAAAATGAGAAAAAAAAATCCAGGTAATCATATTGTGGGATTTTTAAAGAATTTATTTGTAAATTATGGTGGAAAATAAGTATTTGGTCAATAACAAAAGTTCAACTCAATACTTTGTAACATAACCTTTGTTGGCAATGACAGAGAGCAAACATTTCCTGTAAGTCTTCACTAGGTTTGCACTTACTGTAGCTGGTATTTTGGCCCATTCCTCCATGCAGATCTCCTCTAGAGCAGTGATGTTTTGCGGCTGTCGCTGGGCAACACGGACTTTCAACTCCCTCCACAAATTTTCTATGGGGTTGAGGTCTGAAGTCTGGCTAGGCCACTCTGGGACCTTGAAATGCTTTTTATGGAGCCACTCCTTCGTTGCCTGAGCGGTGTGTTTGGGATCATTGTCATGCTGGAAGACCCAGCCACGTTCTACTTTCAATGTTCTCACTGATGGAAGGAGGTTTTGGCTTAATATCTCATGATACATAGCCCCGTCATTCTTCCCTTAACACGGATCAGTCGTCCCGTTCCCTTTGCAGAATAACAGCCATCAATAAGCATGATGTTTCCACCCCATGCTTCACAGTAGGTATGGTATTCTTGGGATACAACTGCGTTCCTCTTCCTCCAAACACGATGAGTTGAGTTTTTACCAAAAAGTTCTATTCTGGTTTCATCTGACCACATGAGATTCTCCCAATCCTCTTCAGGATCATCCATATGCTCTCTGGCAAACTTCAAATAGGCCTGGACATGTCCTGGCTTAAGCAGGGGGACACACCTGGCACTGCAGGACTTGAGTCCCTCTCAATGTAGTGTGTTACTGATGGTAGCATTTGTTACTTTGGTCCAGCTCTCTGCAGGTCATACATTAGGTCCCTCCATGTTGTTCTGGGATTTTTGCTCACTGTTCCCATGATCATTTTGACCCCACAGGTTGAGATCTTGTGTGGGGCCCCAGATCGAGGGAGATTATCTATGGTCCTGTATGGCTTCCATTTTTCTTCCTGATGTCCTTCAACAGCTCTTTGGTCTTGGTCTTGGTCATGGTTGAATTGGGAGTCTGAGTGTTTGAGGCTGTGGACAGGTGTCTTTTATACAGATAACGAGGTCAAACAAGTGCCATTAATACAGGTAATGAGTGGAGGACAGAAAAGCTTCTTAAAGAAGTTACAGGTCTGTGAGAACCAGAAATCTTGCTTGTTTGTGGGTGACCAAATACTTATTTTCCACCATAATTTACAAATAAATTCATTAAAAATCCTACAATGTGATTTCCTGGACTTTTTTTCTCATTTTGCCTCTCGTAGTTGAAGTGTACCTATGATGAGAATTACAGACGTCTCTCATTTTTCTAAGTAGGAGAACTTGCACAATCGGTGGCTGACTAAATACTTTTTTGCCCCACCATATCCAGGTGTTCTTGTTGGCGAAAAGTTACAGGATCTTGATGATGAATGGGTCTAATTGTCGTTTGCAGTGCTCCTGGTTTGGTCATGACTTACATTAGCTGAAATCTCAGCCACATATCCAGAAACTCTCAAAGGAATTACTTTTAAAATTGCAACAGTATACCAATCTGTGCAGCAATGTAAATCTGGATCTAGGACTTTTAAAATGGTGACATTATGAGAACGGGAGTGTACCATCTGCCTCTACGGTTACAGTTTTCTGCTCTAGGTCTTTCACTGCAGTGTACGTGGTGATAGTTGTTTTTATGTGGTGTGACTGAAGAAGGCTCCCACAGACATTAAGCTGCTCAAAGCCTGATGACTAAGGAAGACGACCTGCTGCTGAGTCGTTATGGCATTATAAGCTTGCCAGATACGCTGCTGAAACTGGAAATGTGTGAACACAGAGTCATTGCCCCCTCCCCCTTGCTTCCATATGACAATTTATCACCCATTGCAGTAGGATTATTCTCAGGGTGAATATGTTGATGCAGAAGGGTGTGTTTGACACCATGGGCTATACCTGTGTATCTTTATATAAATCCATCCATTTTCCAAACTCAGTCAACGTAATCATAAGGGAGACTCTGCTTATCTTAAGCTATAAAGAGAAAAGAAACGCCCTAGTACCTGGACAGGTCAACAGTCTATTACAGGGCAGCACATGCACACATATGCACCTCAAGGGAATTTTGAATGACCTGCTAACATTGTGGGAGGAAGCTGTACATGAAGACAACCCGTGCATAAACAGCAGGAACCAGCAACCTGTATGCAGAAAGGAATCTATTGGGGTAACAAATGTAGCCCTTCATACAAATCTACTAATAAATACAAGACTTATGTAAATTCTGCCACCTCTACGATGAATGTTACCTAACTGCAGGGTTCCAAAATATTAATGCTAAAATTCCATGCTTTTCTGGACAATTATCAACATTTTCAGAGGAATTTTGTACAATAAATACAAATGTTTACTATGGATTTACTGAAAATATTTCTATTGAGGTTTCAGACTTCATAACTAAGGCCTATAAAAACCAACACCCTGTAAAATGGATGGATGAAAGGAAGGATGGGCAGACAAAACAGACAGAAGAACAGATGTCAGTGATGGATAAACAGATAGTTTAATGAATGATGCATTAAATAACAGATAGATGGATGACTTAAGAAAAAAACTGATGGAACATTTAGGCAGTGGAACAGGGAATAAAGTCAGTAAATAAAACATTTTCCTTGAAAAATCTTTTTACATGTTTATCTGGACCTGGAAAATATATTTTCTTCCCAAATTCCATATTTTTCTAGATTTTTTTTTTTTTTTTTTTTTAAACTGTGTAGAAACCCTGTAGTTGTTTGTGTTGTGTTTCCCCCCAAAATATAAACAATGATCCTTTCACACAGTTGTCTAAAATTTAAAGTTTATTTCTTCAAAAGTTTTTTAAAACATGTATTATCCCCTGTTGTCAACTTTCTAAAAGCTGTATTTGGTCTCCCAGTAATAGCAACAAAAATAACTGAAATCTAAGTTTTACCAAACAGCACCAAATTTCATTAAATGTTACAACAAACCGTTCTTCATGATGAATGCTGTGTGAGGAGCTTAAGCTCAAAAGGTGCAAGTTACACTTTGTATGGAAGGTAAACAGATAAAGGTTCTTTGGTTGGAAATAACACTAGTAACTGATTATTCTCACCGATGGGCACTTTTTTTAACACAACACTAAAAAGAGGGTTAATAAAACAGTTTTCATTTTCAATAAATATTCAGAGGATACGTGACAAACTGTTGGCAAACAGCAGTAACCAGTTATTATGTTTGTTATAATGAGATTGTATGTCATGTGTACCTGGTTGTAAATGTATGTGCAAAGCGCATACTCACTGTTGCTTGTCTAAAAGAGAATTTAACATTTCCAAACAAACTTTTTCTGATCCTTGATAACTAAGTACGGCACATTTCAAAGTGTCCATGTACTAACGTCCTGTCTTCTTATCAAGACAGTCTTCCTTTCAGTCATCCCTAAATAAAGTGCTATTCTTTGTCAAATATTTGCTTTAGTGTTCTACAACAGTGATGCCAGAGTTCTCCTCGCCAGGATAATGTTTCTGCGATTAAAGGGCCGGTGAAGAAGACAGTTCCTCTCCAGTAGTAGTGTTTAAGGCAAGAGAGTTGTCTCCTCCCACGTTCACTCGACAATGGCTGAGAGCAAAGCCATGGTACCCACCCCACAGAAGATGAGCAATATTTGCAACAGGGAGTGTCTGGAAAGGAAACACAAAACAAAACACAGATTTAGAAAGATGTGTGTACTTATTTATTTTTTTTTTTTACAATAAATAACTACTTGTCATCAAGGCTTTTTTTTTAAACTAAGCTCTTTGACAGTTATAAGATTAAGCAAATAAGTCGAACACAGTAATTACAGCCTACTGTTACATTCATTTTAAACAGAGATTATGGTTCTTATTATTACTTGATGATGCCTTCTCTCTCTTGTTTGAGCTATGAACGGTTGCCAAAATGGTCGAAGTGTTACTGAATTACACAGACTTTTTTTTTTTTTTTTTTTTTTTTGCATCTTCCTTAAAATGAGATTATTTGATTATTCTGCCAGAACTTTATAGAACTTGTTATAAAGCACCCATGATTTCTATATATTTTGCTTTCAAGGAGTGAGACCATTGAGAGCCTGAACTGGGGAAAGTGGACAAGTGGATGACAAAATTGAGGCCTAAAACATCCAAGAGTAGCAGATGAAAACTATCTGAAAGTCACGTCTTCAGGAAAACGGAAAAAGAATTCCTGACAAAGGACCAGCAAGAAGCATAATCCTTCAGTTTCTTTATAACAAGCTGCTGGTAACAAAGTGCCTAAAAATCTAAATTAAAATTGATTCTATCCAAAGTTCTCTTTAAAAAGGTACAACCCTGGCTCATTTTGAATTATTTAGGCAAAAAAAAGTCTTTTAAATACAAAAAAGCATCAAGTTTTGTATGAAAGAAAAAAAAAGTAATTCTGTCCAAATAGGTACTGGACTGAAATGAGTGACAAAAGCACAAACATAGTCCTAATCTAAAGGAAAACTATTATGATATTTTAAAAGCCTGAAAAAAAATACTGTTTAAGACCACTGCAATATATATATATATATATATATATATATATATATATATATATATATATATATATATATATATATATATATATATATATATATATATATATAAATAAAAGAAAATAATAAGAAAATTATATACATATAAAAGAAAATAATAAGGCTTTAATAAAAATGTTTGCACATCTGTGTACACCTGTTGAATTTGTTTTGTTTGCATCTACAGACTTTTGAGTTCGCACATACCTTAAACTGGACTCCTGTAGCAGGTCAGGCACCACATTAACCAAGGCAATGTAGAGGAAACCCCCAGCAGTGAAAGGCAGAATCCAGCTCGAGGAGTTTTCTACAAAAACAATGAAATTATTCATGAATAAACTGGTCAAATTTGACACGATCCCCAGTTCATAATGTATTTTTCTATGTGTAAAATGATCTCATATTACCTGCACCTTTGGGTGACTGAGCACAGAGGGCAAAACAAGCTCCTAAGACCCCAACCAGAGCTGTAGATAGCTGCATCCGGGCAGCACTCCAGCGATCAAAACCAGCTCTCAGCAGAATTGCAAAGTCTCCCACCTGTGGGGGATGACACTCTCTCAACACAGGAAAAGCTAAACAAGTCTATGTACTAAGATTGCACTAGCCAGCTCAAGATATGCAATTTCCTAATGAAAACTTTGAAATAATACTATGCAGGTTTAAATGAATGTCGTAACCTCACCTCATGGGGGATTTCGTGAAGCAGGATAGCAAAGGTGGTGAGGAATCCAACCTGTAAGAGAGAAAAACACCCATAAAGCCAGGAGCAAAGGACAAGGCGACTTATACACATCAGTTTTTTTGTAACACAGAAGAATAATGCGAAAATGTCTAAAAAAGCTAAGTTAAAACTTCCTTCACTTAAAAAAAATTAAAGGGAGGCAGAAAATTAATGAGATAATATAGTTTAAGCCATTTGTAGCTAATTTTGTAACAAAAAAGGCCATTTGCTTATCTCAAGTGAGTATGAAAAAACACACATAAGGATATGAGTTTACAAAGTGTATAGTTTTCAGTCCTTTTATTTAAGTTTAATGAACACTGTTGATTTTAGCTTTATTTAATTTAGTATATTTGAATGTGACAACTGTTATAAACAAAACATGAGTAAACAACAAATGCTGGTGAAGTCTCTCAGGCGCATGTTTGAAATATCTAGTCAACTTCCTTTCTGGCACACTGATCAATTCTTCATGCTGTTAACCTTCTGTCTCTCCAGCTGGACTCATGTCCCAGAACTGCAGATACAAGGTAACCTACTGAAGCGGTACAAATCCATGTTTCTGGACTCTAAAATGAAGCTCTTAAAAAAGCTTGTATCACAAAAAAAGACAGGCTCTGAATATCTTCGAGTCTTCTCGCGATTGCTCTGTTGGTGGTCTTTATAATTAGATGGCCAGGTTTACAACAGTTTAAATGAGCATGTGTATAAAGCAAAACAGTGTACTCACAGTAATGAATTTCATGTTTTATTATTTTGCTTTCGGGATAAAGGATCACTGGGCTGTCTGATCTCACACTTAATACACAACTTTTTCAAATGCAGAGAAAAATGACTATTTGTTATTCTAATCTCAGCACCGCCTCTTGTCATTTTGCTTTGGTTATTGATGTAAACCTAAAACCTCAAAGTCTGCAAAGAGTTAAAAGCGCAATGAGTCTTTTTAGACAAACCTTATCAAGAAAACAGTTATTAGGTAATGTTTACTAACTTACTTCTTCAGTGTAACGAGTAAGTGTCAAATGGCAATTAAAGCCTAAGCATGGAGTTTTAAAAAAATATATAGATATAGGTTTGAAATATATACATAACTGTTTTTATTATTATTTAAATATTTTAAAATTATATTTAATATTTACAAATTTATATTTTAATATTTTTTTTTTATCTTAATACACAACCATCAACATTTAATGCATGAATTCTGGCAATGCTTTCTTTCCTTTTTCTGTAAAATGTTTCAGAATAAACACCTTTAGCAGCAGCAGCTTTGGCGAGTTGCACTCTTCTGCTCCAGCTGAAGTCTCCCCTTTAACCATCCATGCAATCTTTTAAAAATACTTACATTAATGTCTCTCTTAGACCTAGTTGGACATTTTAGCTCATTAATCATTAGCATTGTTTTCTCCTTTTTTAGTCAGCCAGATTGGAGCAAATTATTACTCTCTACACAGCGAGTTTCTCCAAACTTTCACAGCAAGGTAGAGTCTTTTTTCTTTACGTGCATATTTTGCACTAATGACTAACTTGTTACTTTTCAGCATCAGCTCATTTCGGATTATTTGACCTAGGGTAATGAAGCTGCCTCTCTCACAAACAAATGCATAGAAAATAAATAAACCTGGTGAGCTTTTGAGCTGACATAGCCTGAAATGGGAAAATTTGCAGGGGTGATGAAACACTGTGAAATAAAATCTCACCTTTTTGCTCACCGAGAAGCTCCCAGCTACTGCCAGTCCGTGGGTGAAGTTGTCAATGCAGTTGGCCAGAAGGTTTAGGTATCCACTTGTCTGTAACACACATAATAAAAACTGTCTAATTCCTAAGAAAAAATTGATATGCAACGTCGTAGCATTTTATTTTTAATAATGCAATGCCAAGAAGGAGCCTAAAATGTAATTTTAACAACCATGCTTATAAGAGTTTTATTTCACACTTAAATGTCCCAGATCAAACACATTTTATTGTTAGATAAACATAACTTGAACACATACAAAAAGCAGTTGCTCCTCTTGTTAGATCATAAATTAATTGTAATTAGCCACACTCTTAGGTCAATTTAAAAAGCCACACCCAGGCCTGATTACGACCTGGCCTGAAGTATCAAAAAATACTTAAATAGAACATCTCTGACCACATGAAGTAGGCAAAAAAAATGTACAAAGTAACATATCATGCCCTGATCCAAAATAAAATCAAGGAAAGATTTGAAACATTAAATTACAAAATTACAAAGCCACTTCTAAGGCTTTGGGACTCGACTGACCCACAATGAGAGTAACTATCGACACATGGAGATGACATGGAACAGAGGTGAACCTTCCCAAGAGTGGCCGGCCAGCCAAAATTACTCAGACTTCATGAACAAGTCATCACGGAGTTCACAAAAGAACCCTGGACAACTTCTGAAACGCTGCCAAACTCACCAGCCTCAGTTAAAATCCGTGCTCATGAAAATGGCATCCATGAGACAGTTCCCAGGTCAAAAACGACTGCTGCCCAAAATAACCTCGTACACCTATCTCACATTTACCAAAAATTATCTCCAAGACTTTTGGGAAAATATTCTTCAAACAGACAAGACAAAAGTTGATTTTTTTTTGGAAAGTGTGCACCTCTTTATACCTGGACTAAAACTAACAGCTAATAAATAAAAAACTCTGTCATAGCTACAGTCAAGCTTGGTGGTGCTAGTGTGATGGTTTGGGGATGTTTTGTTTCATCCAGAACTAAATGGATTGTTATAATTGAAGAAACCATGAATTCTGCTCTCGAGCAGAAAATCCTCAAGGAAAATGAACCACCACCATGCAGGCACTTGGTTTTGTACAGCAGGACACTGATCTAAAGTTTACATGCAAGTTCACCCCTGAATGACTCAATAGAATGAAGGTTTTGGAGTGACCTAGTCAAAGTCGTAACGTAAATCTGATTGAGAGGCTGTTCATTCTCAAAAACCATCTAATATGGCTGAATTAAAAAGTCTTTGCTAAGAAGAGTGGGCAAACTTTAATCCACAGTGACGTAAAAGCCTCATTGCCAGCTACTGCAAATTCTCGATGTCTGTCATTGCTGTCAAAAGCGGCAAAGGAAGGTATTAAGTTCAGGGGGAGTTTATTTTTCCACATAGAGGAAGGCGATTTTGGCAGCTTTTTTCCTTTAAAAATGGAAATCATCATTTGAATTTGCATTTTATATTTACTTATGTTGTCTGTCCTATACATTAAATTTTATGATCTAAAACATTTAATATAAAAAAAAACAAACAAACAAAAAAACCAGAAGGAATGTGTATGAGGGCAAACACTTTTTCAATGTCCTTTAGTTCCACATCGCTGTTTTGGTCAGGCAAAATAATTAATAAATATAAGTATCTTATATAAGCAACCCAGATCAAAGTCAAATGTTTATCCCCACTGTTGCCCCATTTTTCATTCTGGGATATGTTTCATTCATCAACATTACCTTAATTTTCTCTGAGCTGTCTTGCAGACTCTGTAGCTTGGAGGATTTCCATGACTCAGTATGGTGTCCGTTTCTGAGCGATGCCTCCGACTTGACGCTGAAAGCTGAATTTGACTGTGGAGAAAAGCAACATTTCAATTTTATAACATGTGTGGTCATCAAAAGAATATGCATATGCAAGAAACTCAGAAAGAAAGTCTCCCCAGTAGAACCCCAAAGCTTCCAGTGAAACCAGTCGGAAATAAAAACAATTTAATGGGAGTCTAAATACTGCAATGCAGCAAACAGGTTACTCACTGTTGCTTTTGATGTGTGTTAAAAGGATTCTGCCAGAGTCTACAACAGATGACCCTTGTTAGGGTTTCTGTTTTCTGAGAAAAGCCAACTTCCCTGTTCCATCATTTAGAAACCACTTATGTTGTCATTTGAGCTGAATAAAGTGAGAAAGAAATAACCTGCGGTCCTCTGGTTGCCACAAGGAAATGTTTGCTCCATCTCAGTGACTGAAGCATGAGGAAGTAATGAAGTGTGATCAAAATTAGGGCTATTAATGATCTGCAAAAGATTGGAGCTAAATTTCCAATGCAGAGGACTCTGCAAGTTTTGTGTAAAAAATATGCATTGATGCAAAGCACTGGCATAATTCATTATGAAATATATTCAGCTCATTACTCATCTTGCATATTTGGTTAAATTGGTGCAACACTTAGTGTTTTAGGAGAACATACTCTTAGATTCCTCCTCTCTGTAAATCTCTGTCCATGTCTATTGTTGCCTCTGCCTAAAAGCGGTGTTCTCCTGTGGACACTGAAATGGCTGAAGCAGCTGCTTCATCCCCTGCACTAAAAATAGACACAAGGAGAGGGGCTGAGACGTGGATTCCAATCTTCTCCCTCACTGGCATTAGAAAGACACGATGGAACATGTATTCTGCCTTTACAAACATACTGAACAAGGCTTTTTTTTTTTTCCCTTTCTTTCTTTCTTTCTTTCTTTCTTTCTTTCTTTTTTTTTTTTTTTCCTTTTACAGAGCTAGCATAAACATTTTTTTTAATCGAGGTAACAAAATGTGGATAAAATGCTTACACTTTATTAATAATAAAATGATCTCATGCTTTGATGTACATTAGACATAACATCTCATCTGTGTATGAGAAATAAAATACAAATATGAACAGCTGTTTCAAATCTGTGAGCTGTAAATATGGTATCTCTGAGGGTTAAACGGCTCTTTGATAAATGCACTTCTTTTGCTTTTAGCCTTTGACTGGATGACAGGATTGAAGTAGATGCTGCACCTGGGTAAATATATACACAGAGTAAGCTGCTGTGTACAATACAAGAGTACAAACGCTGGCTATGAGGAAATAGGAGCAGCCTGGCCATATCCATCGACAGCACAATCTTAAATAAAACGATGAGAACATGTTTTGCTTGTTTTTAAGAAGCCAGAAGACTAAACATTCTACTGACACTTGCTTTTTACATCATTTACAAAGGCAGGCAAGAAATTCAATAGGGATTTCTTCCCAAATGTGTAACTGCTGCTGTAAACTCCCGGGTCATCGGGTCATCCGGTACGGCAGTCATCAAAACACAACTGACAGATGTGCAGACTAAGCATTAAAGCATCTGCACAGAGCATGCCAACAAAAGGAAATATGTGAAGGCTTGTATCGACATGCAAGATAGAAGGAAACAGCAGAAGTACTTACAGACAGGTTAAAATTCAGGTCTGAATCTACGGGGGCATCCTCAAGGCCATCTTCATCTGGGAACATTTTCTCTAGCAGGTGGAACGCAAACAGACCAATGATTACCCACAAGCCCTGGGTCATGTAGTGGTTGTGTTTACTAGCTGGAAAGATAGGAGACAGACTGTAAATATGTGGGCATGAGATGTACAAAAGAGATCTGGTACGACAGCCAATATGCTGCTTTTAAAAACAGCCACAGACCTAAATGAAACATTGCATAAATGCTAATTTCTTTAATGAACCATTCTGGGTTTTTTAATTTTTTTTTCTTACAAGAGGGAAATGCATTAGAATATGAACATATTTGTGAAAACGGTGACTCTGAGACCCACCTGGAGGGGCAGGGAGCGCCCACGCCTCAGGAAGGAGGTGAAGAAACACATCACCAAGGAGACCACCAATAGCAAAGCTCAAGAGCTGCTTCAGCTTCTGGCATCCAGCTGGCAAAGAAACAAAGTACAGATTATGGCAAGGTATGATTAACAAAGATCTCCTTGCTGTTTTAGCTTTTAATACAGCTTATGACAAGCCTAAAATACAAATTTTCAGCTTTAAAAAAAGATTATGATAAATCAACCTCTCTTCTTTCAGCCCAACTGTTATCATTTCGACACGAGGCACTTAAAGGCACAGTAGCTTCTCTGGCTCACCATGCTTACATTACCTATAATAAACACACACACACACTCGACAGAAACTTTAATCTTGGAGTGTTTTCTTCCCAAAGACTAATGTCTGGTTATGACTGCATTTCTCAGCCCTCAGCCTAAAATACATCTGGAATGCCACGTTGGTGTGGGTGGGGCCTGTCAAAAGTTTCTGCCCTCAGGCTCACCTAAAGTGACTTCAGCCGGGTCACGGGAGTTCAAGGATAAGAAACCTTTACAGTAGATCCCCAGAATTATTTAGAAGCTACAAATTTGGATTAAGCTGGATATTAGCAGAAGGGCTTTAAACCTTGTTTTCTGTATGCAAACATATATATATTATTTATTTATTCAAGTAGTATGTTAGTTTAACAACCAATGATTGCATTAGATTTCCATTTCATTATTGCATATTCAAAGTCTCAAAGAAGTAATCCAACTAAGGTGTAAATTATTCCCAAACAAAAATATAATGCTAAATACAAAACTTGAGATAAACTAAACTCATTGGCTCCAGCTGGGCATCAACCTAAATGTAAGCAGAAAGCACCACTGTGTTTAAATCTAGCACCGTAGAACCTGTACCAAGTCTAAAAGCTTTTGGCACACTGAAGCTCTTCCCACTTAGAACAGGAAACTCTTTACTACAGATAAGAATCTGTTTTGAAAAAATAAAAATAAAAAGCTGTGAACATGCATCATTGCACAATAAAAATGTTTAGAAAACACCCAGCTGCGTTCATATTTGGCCTCTGCTGTAAGTTTACTTCAAGATGTGCACTCTATAAAAGCTTAAAAATTTAGGATGCAGCTGCCTGCTTTCCACCAGAAACATCTGCTGATCCCACTGGAGGAAACATTTCTTGTGTGGGGCTGAGATTCATCACAAAGGTGGAGGAAAAAAAAAAGAATAAACTACAATCTGTAGTTCAAACTTCATCGAATCATACAGCTTTACAAAAAAAAAACAAAAAAAAAAAAAAACAATGAGCTATTACAGATTGTCATCTTTAAATAACTGTAGTGAGTATGAATGCTCCCCTATACCAGCTCTATGGCAAACAGAAACGGAAAAAAGCTGTTTGCATCTGTCATCCTGTTTGGAGACGCATCAGGAGTCTGGATTATATTTCTGCAACCATGTCTCTGTGAAACCAATGCATGGACTCCTCATCTTCCAGACGTGTGAACCAGCAGCTCAGTTTATTCCATCTTCTTGCCAGGGTTTTCCATGTTTCCAAAGGAGAAGTAGTTTTAAACCAGATCACAGTTCCCTCTCCCTTTTGCTCCTGTCCTTCATAATATTTTGGGAATTTGGGGTCCTTATTAAAGTCATCAGCTGGGATTCAGAAAATATCTCCAATGTTGAATGATTCTCTGACCCACAGACCAGATGCTAAAAGTACAAACCAAAAAAAAAATCACCCAGGTAGCACAGCATCCAAACAAGCTGAAGAGAAGAAACTTAGCAATAGGAAGATATTTATGCAACTAATTTGATAGAAAAAAAAACAGGAATATTTCTTCAGATTGCTACAGAGATTTAAACTCAAATGTGAATCTGAACACTTCTGCTTTCAAAATACAAAAGGAATTTGGAGTTTGGCAAGGACATGGTTCAATCCGAGTTAATGCCGGTGGGAAAGCACTGAAATGCAAAGCTCAGTTTAAACTAGGGCTGGACAATATGGCTAAAAAACGTATCATGATATAAGATTTTCATATCAGTCGATACTGATAATTAGCGATTAGTTTTTTGTTTTATATATCTGAAATATTGCCAAACTGATGATGCGTCATTTCCTCTTTTATGCACAGTTTTCACTCTGCACCATTGTTTATTTTTAAGGATTTATGAGGTGCGGTGGCAAAACCTTAAACTGCTGCTGTGCAAGTTATTCAACAAGTTGTTGCTAGGTAACCAAAGAGTGAGTGAGTTAGTTGATGCCACCAACCTAGCTCATATGGGCTGTGAGAGGTTGAGTGGCTAAAGGCTTTCTTCTGCCTACATCCCCCAGAATGCTTTGCAGTTCTGGATCAGAGTTTAGTAAATGTGCTATATATTGAACATTCTATCAGACCTATTATCTACGATATTGATCATTTGTTGATCACTTATTCATTTATTATCCAGCCCTAGTTAAAACTCCAAAAAAACCCAAACCCAGACAAATTATTTGAGGCATTGTTAAGCTGTAGAGTTAGACTATATATTGCTGTGTCCTACCTTCAGTTTTGAGGGCAGCTCCTGCTTCAATAGGAATAACAAGCAGAGGGAAAACCCCACTGAGGCCCACAGCAACTGAGCCCACCAGGGACAGGAGCCATACATGCGTGTGTTCACTGGTTAAAAAGTCTGTGATCGCCTGCAGGCCTGGGAGGTCATCTGCCAGACTGGGGCCTGGTCCCGCAGCTGTAGCCGTTGCATGAGCCATAGAGGTTTGTGTCATCTTCTGGCTGCTTGATGCTCCCCTGGAGGTGAGCAGCAGCAGAGCAGCAGGGACAAACAGAGCAGCGACAGCCCAGCTGGGCCTCCAACAGCGTCCACCTTTCATCCGTCTCACGACCCAAAAAACACTTGGAGCCAGTGATGCTGTAAGAGGAGAGCAGATAAGACAAAAAGACTAAACTATAGTCTAAATTTGCTACATTCAAAGAGTTGGATTCTAATACCACTGAAGGTAACAAAAAAAAAAAAAAAAAAAAAAAAAAAAAAAAAAAAAAAAAAAAAAAAAAAAAAAAAAAAAAAAGATCAAGCCAATCAATAAGTAAAAAGAAAAAAAAAAGATAATTAGTTTGGTTGCAAATAAATTAAACTGTAGTTCTTGGTGATTCTAGATTTAGAAAAATGTATGACTGCAATAAGAGCACAGTAGAAATTCTACGGACACATAAAAGAAGCAAAAGCAGTATTTCATTTAAACAAGATCCTTGATGTTGTGCTCTGACCACTTTGCAGGTGTGTGTGCACAAATAAAACCAGATCTCCTTATCGCACTGTTTGGTGCTGCAGCCAAAAAAAAAAATAATAATAAATAAATAAATAAATAAATATCTATCTATCTATCTATCTATCTATCTCTATCTATATATATATATATATATATATATATATATATATATATATATATATATATATATATATATATATATATATATATTCTTTTTTTTTTTCAGCGAAAACAGTTTCAGCTGGAAATCTGATGACATACAGCTAGGGTTCTGGTTGTTAGCAACAAACCCTTGGATCTCTCTGCAACACACAGCATAACTCAGCGCTGTCAATTTGCTCTTATCACATGAAATCTCAGTGGAAGTCAGAGAAAGTGAAAGAAAACTACAAGTATGTCCCTTGTTTTGCCATTGATCTGACATGCCTTCCTCTGTCTTTGAAAAGGCTCTTCCACTGAAGTCTGTTTTTACTCCCTAGCTGGTGGCTCTTTCACACCAAACTGACTGCAACTGCCAGCAACCAAATCCATCTCCAAATCCCCAGTTTCTGGAATAAAAAAAAAATGGTAAAGAATTTCTACTGCTATCGTTCTACACCTGCCGAATCTCTGTGTTAAACTAGGTCATATTAGTTCAGATTTTAGTATCAATCATAATTCCACATAAGTTAGTAAGGTTGTCAAAATAATCAAAATTCTGAACTAAATTTAAATAAACTGGCAGACAAATAGAGGCACACTAAAGATAAGCAATTATAATGATATAAAAATAACTGCATGAATGAATCAAAATGTGCAAACTTTCATAAAAGATATTAATACTTACACTAGATGTTCCTGTTTTGCCAAACAGGGAAGTTGAATTATACATCATATAAATTCTATTTTTTTTTCTTAACAAGAGCTGAATTGACCACTATTTATTGGTCTTGTCCTAATTAAGGAAGTTAAAATATTGTCATAGAATTAATCATATTTTTGGCTCTTAACTACAAAGAACCCTGTGCCTTCAAAAAATGTTGAACAGGTAATAAAACCTCAGCTTACTATGCGAGATGTTTTTTTTTTTTTAAATATGGTTAAAAATATATGATGCTTACTGAAGAGATATAAGAGAACTGCTTCTCAGATGGATTTCATTTATATAAAATACGTTTAAAAGCCTCGCCAACATTTCTGCAACCTGGGGCCATTTTTAGGAAACTAAAAGTTTGCTTATTGTGAATGTTTTAAAGGAGCTAAAGAACATATTGTTTATGCCTGTGAATGCTGGAAACAACGACCGAAATCCAAATTATGATTTTCAGTGAGTTCAAAGAACAGCATCAGAGCTACCAATTACGCAGATACATCAATCCGTTACTTACTTATTAGAACTGACCCATATTCAGGCAGATCATAACAACATGTGGATTATTACAAATTATTCAAGATCAACTCTTATATTGGTCAAGATTTCCTGCATAACCAGAAGGGTTTTTTTTCTGCATTTACAAAGAGACACAAACAGCTATATTCAAACAATAATAATATATTAACAAATACAAATATGTGAACAAGGACATCACATTGAGTAACATTCATTGTTTACAGTTTTAAGCAAACTAAAACCACAACCTAAGCTAAATTTAGACTTTACCCCTAAGTTTAACAAATACTTAAAGATCTTAGCTCTTCTTAGGTGAAACAGAGTGCAGACATTTTGACTTTTTTTGCATTAAAAGTCACAAAGAAAGAGAGCTGTGCAGTATATCACATGGACATGGTATACCAAACTTGCAAGCTATCCCTTTATTGTTTTTATTAGATACACTGATATATGCAGTTATTCATCATAACTGGAATCTACTTGTACATTTCTGTTCAGTAATTTGAAACACTTTGTGCTGGAATGAAAAGAAACTGTCATGTAACCTTTGATCTTAAGAGTTATTTAAGAAGGTTGTAACATGATGACACAATTAGGGGCAGGACTTTAACCCGTTAATTTCAAATGATTAATTAATTACATAGATTTTAATGCAATTAATCACTTTTTTTTTTTTTTTTTTTTTTTTACCCCCAACAGATTTGCTTTCACAAGCGGAGCATTATGGCTTTCGGTGTGATGTTCCCCTGGGTATATATATAAAATTTCCCTTCTCACCCTCCACGGGTGGTCTTTCTCAACCTCTGAGCTCGGGTCCTCTACCAGAGGCCTGGGAGCTTGAGGGTTCTGCGTAGTATCTTGGCTGTGCTGAGAACTGCGCATTTCTGGACTGAGATGTCTGACGTTGTTCCTGGGATCTGTTTTAGCCACTGCTCCAGTTTGGGGGTGACTGCCCCGAGGGCCCCGATGACCACAGGCACCACTGTGGTCTTCACCTTCCAGGCCTTCTCCAGTTCCTCTCTGAGGCCCTGGTATTTCTCCAGTTTCTCGTGTTCCTTTTTCCTGATGTTGCAATCGCTTGGTATTGCTACATCCACCACAACGGCTTTCCTCTGTTGTTTATCCACCACCACGATGTCCGGTTGGTTCGCCATTACCATTTTGTCTGTCTGGATCTGGAAGTCCCACAGGATCTTAGCTCGGTCATTCTCCACCACCTTTGGGGGTGTGCCCCACTTTGATCTCGGGGCTTCCAGTCCATATCCTGCACAGATGTTTCTGTACACTATGCCCACCACTTGGTTATGACATTCCATGTACGCTTTCCCTGCCAGCATCTTGCACCCTGCTGTTATGTGTTGGACTGTCTCAGGGGCCTCCTTGCACAATCTACACCTTGGATCTTGTCTGGTGTGGTAGATCTGAGCCTCTATCGCTCTGGTGTTTAGGGCCTGTTCCTGTGCAGCCAGGATGAGTGCCTCTGTGCTGTCCTTGAGTCCAGCTTTTTCCAGCCATTGGTAGGATTTCCTGATATCAGCCACTTCAGTTATTTGTCGGTGGTACATCCCATGTAGGGGCTTATCCTCCCATGATGGTTCCTCCAGCACCTCAACCTCTGGTCCCCATTGTTTGAGACATTCGCTGAGCACATCGTCGGTTGAGGCTTTGACCTTGATGTATTTATAGATCTTGGATGTTTCATCCTGGACAGTGGCTCTTACACTCGCTAGTCCTCTGCCTCCGTCCTTACGGCTCGCGTATAGTCTCAGGATGCTGGATTTAGGGTGGAACCCTCCATGCATGGTTAGTAGTTTCCGAGTTTTAACATCCATGGTCTTTATCTCTTCCTTTGGCCAGCTTATTATTCCTGCAGGGTATCTGATTACTGGCAAGGCATAGCTGTTTATCGCACAGATCTTGTTCTTGCCATTGAGCTGGCTTCTCAGGACTTGCCTTACTCGTTGGAGGTATTTGGCTGTGGCTCCTTTCCTTGTGACCTCATCGAGGCTGCCATTTGCTTGTGGTATTCCCAGGTACTTGTAACTGTCCTCAATGTCTGCTATTGTTCCCTCTGGGAGTGAGACCCCTTCTGTGTGGATGACCTTCCCTCTCTGTGTAACCATCCGACCACACTTCTCTAGTCCGAATGACATCCCAATGTCAGTGCTGTAGATCCTGGTGGTGTGGATCAGTGAGTCGATGTCTCGTTTGCTCTTAGCGTACAGCTTGATGTCATCCATGTAGAGGAGGTGACTGATGGTGGCTCCGTTCTTGAGTCGGTATCCATAGCCAGTCTTGTTGATGACTTGGCTGAGGGGGTTCAGACCTATGCAGAACAGCAGTGGGGACAGAGCGTCTCCTTGGTATATGCCACATTTGATGGACACTTGTGCAATTGGCTTGCAGTTGGCTTCAAGGGTGGTTTTCCACATCCCCATCGAGGCTGCAATGAAGGCTCTTAGAGTCCTGTTGATGTTGTACATCTCTAAGCTTTCAATGATCCAAGTGTGTGGCATTGAGTCATAGGCTTTCTTGTAATCAATCCAAGCCGTGCACAGGTTGGTGTGTTGGGTTTTGCAGTCTTGGGCGACTGTTTGGTCTAGTGGTCGAGTTGGTGTTTGGCTCCTCTGGTATTTACGCCGATGCCTTCTGTGCTGTACTCATGTATTTATCCATGTGCCCACCTATCTTAGCTGCTATGATGCCTGACATGAGCTTCCATGTTCCAGGTTATTGGCCGATAGTTGGATGGGACCGAACCCTTTGAGGGATCCTTCTGGATCAGGATTGTGCGCCCTTCAGTTAACCATTCAGGGTGAGTCCCACCTTGTAGCAGCTGGTAGCAGCAGTGAGTTTCTTTAGCCAGTAGGCATGGATCATGTCAGGACCTGGTGCTGTCCAGTTTTTCATACCTGAGACTCTTTCTTGGACATCTGCCACTGTGATAGTTACTGGGGCTTGCTCAGGGAGGTTGCTGTGGTCATCTCGTAGCGAGATTAGCCTTGGTGGGTCTGCTCTGTTGTTATTACCCTGCCATTGAGAGTACACTTTAGCTGGTTGGGTAGAGAAGAGCCGGTTAATCCTCCTGGCTTCATTTTCTCTCGTGTTTAGGCGACTGGCCAAGGCTTTGTTTGGCAGTTTCGAGCGCAGTTTCATCTGGCTGTACCGCTTGGGTACCGGTCTTTTGATTGCACCTCTTTGGAGCTCTGACAATTGGCTCACTTCCCTCCTTGTTACCTTGATTTTAGCCTCTAACCGACTTTTCCATGGTGGGTATCTCATGGTTGCTCCTATAGCCGAGCATCTCAAGGATCACTGATGCTGAGTTGTACACCAGCTCATTGGTTTCCGTTATGGTGTTGGTAGGGATCGTTCTCAATGCTGCATTCACATCTTCAATGAGACTTTCTGATGGTACTTCACTCAGCCGTTGTAATTGGCATCGGGATTGCCTGGTGTTCATTCAGGCCACGATCCTACCTCTCAGGTCAGTTGCTGCCTCGTTCAGCTGTGATGGTTCGTTCATTATTGGGGCTGCTAACCCAATCTCCGGGTGGGGAGTTGAAGCTAACTCCCCTCTGACCTGGCGTCCTGGCTCCCCCTTGCCGTAGCATTTGTGTTGTACCTCGTCTATCTCAAGTTGTGACAGCATTTGCCGTTTGCGGATGTTGGAACACTGAGCTACTAGTTGTTTGGCAGTTAGTGTTGAATGGGGATGTCGACGTAACCATTCCTCCCACATTCTTTGCATGTAACCCCTCTGACTAGGGTTACTTGAGTAGTAGCATTCCAACAGATCCAAGTTTTCACCTCTCGCCCAATTCCGTCTTGTTCCAGTAACCCATTTTTCGTGAAGGTGCCCTGGTTCCCCAGCACCTGACGCAGACCTTGTTTGACTGGGCGACGTCTGAGCCGGCATGGCGTGTATTCCTTTGTCTCTCATCATGAGGTAGGCAGTAGCGCGAAGGATCTTGCCTAAGGACCCACACTGGATATCTGAACAAAGCGACCCGGCCTGGAACATTATTAAAATTTCCTTTGGGTTTCTTTCAAATGTAATGGACACAAAGACGAAAAGAAAAAGAAAAAAAGGGGGAAAAGAAAAAGAGAAAGATGGAGGAAAGGTTTGAAGAGAAAAAAGGAGATAGAAATAGAGGAGAGAAAAAAAGCATAGCGTGAAAACAAGTCAACACCTTTGTAGTCCGCCTCGAGACCTGCGGAAAGAGAAAACAAAACAGACAACAACAAATAACATATTCGTATGTTGTTAATTATCTCAATTAATCACTTCTTTAACAAACAAAAGTCCCGAGCCGGAACCTTTGCTTTGTGTTTCCGGTATGCCCATAAATCTGATGCACAAGCGACATCCACAAGCAAGAGTGGTGGACATCAAAGCCGCTTTTCTTGGCCCACTGGGGGTTAATTTTTGCTCCAACAAATCTGATGGGACGCTGGAAAAGACTCTTGTTGTGTGCAAGTTGTGTAAAAAGGAGTTGGCCCATCACTATCAGCTATTCAAGCCTAAAGCACCATCTCAATGCAAAAGCACAGACATTCCCAACGCTGATGTCGGTGTCTAAAGTCCACATTTTCAAAGGAGTTACATGAATGATCAGGGGTTCCTGAAACATTTGAAAACAGAATAGGCATAATAGCGCTTTGCATCAATCTGATGGTTGAATAACCTAAATATAGAATAAAAACAATAAGTATCTTTGTTGTTGACCGCATAGGTCTATTCAAAAATTTAACAGCAAAAAGGGTTTTTGAATAAAATGCAATTAATTGCGATTAATTAATTACAGATCTTGCAATTAACTTGATTAAAAATTTTAATTGATTCCACCACTAGATACAATATGTAAAAAGTAAATGTAAAAAGCAATAAAACAGATCTGGAAATGTTAAAAAAGTTCACAGTATGAAAATGCAGAACTTAATAGGACATTCAGAAGTTGCAGTTTAGAGAAGGATGTTAGAGGTTAATAAAAAAAAAAAAAAAAAACCTTTTCCTTCACACTACAGACAGTTTTTTATCTCATTAAGTTTTTCACAAACTCTGCACTGTAAATCCTCCAACAGTGAACATCTGAGCGAATGAAACAAAGATGTGCTTGAACTACTACTACTTTTGATTGTTAGTCATTACTAGCTTTACATCATTGATAATTTGTTAGTATTTAACTTTGCCAATAACTAATACCACAACAGGAACCACTTACGGCACCCTAACATATTATACTCCCCTATCTTTATTATGATGCATTAGTTAAGATCCCTGCTCAGTTACCATAACAAACAAATAGCAGCAAAAATATAATTTAAGCATTTACTCTTTACTTAGTGTAAGATTATATGCAAGATAAAGGACACATTTGAACCTAAGACTGACGGCTAACCTTCAAAACATAGATAAAATGCACTACTGTAACAGCGATAGTAGGCAGAAACAGAAAACTCCAGAAGCAGCAGACTTCCAGCCATACTTCCTCTTGGCAGCTGCTTATTTATAATTTTTTCCATTACTCATTTCAGAGCGTTTGACCAGCTGAGGTGGCTACCTTTAATTTACTTTATTGGACGCGTAATGGATGCATGGATTTATCACATTAATAAATATAATCAACTCATTAGTGTCCTGTCTGAGTTAGCGAAAACACGTGGAGTGAATGTTAATTAAAAGCAGTTGAACTGCAGCAGTAAATGAGCTGAAAAGCTCGGGACGCCATGATGCTAAAGTGACCAAAAAAAAAAAAAAAAAAAAAAAAAGTGAGGTAAACTGCGTTTGCGATTAAAAATATGTAGAAATCAGCCCTGGAGTCTGCAGCTGAAAGTTAGCAGGCGAACAGCAGGCAGCAGACAGAGGTATGCAGTCGGACACAGTTTGCTAAAGAGATTAGCTCCTCAAACGCGTAGCCATGTAAGTTTAACGCTAACAGCGGCTGCTCTCCGACTGCTAGCATCAGTTTCACAAACTTACTGCCATAAAAAACTATTTGAAAAAACAAACAAACAAAAAAAAAACCTAGCTCACAAAATACAATCTGAAGAAGGACTATTTATGTGTACATACCTTGTGGTTTCGACAGTCTGTGCACCAATGTGTCCCTGCCATCCAGACCTTGATGCAAAGTAGCCTGAGTTCCTGCAGACTCCCAGCTGCTGCGGCTGCTGCTGCTGCTGAGGCTGCGGGGCAGACGAGGACTCACACCGCGGCTCTCCCAAACAGCCACGTATCAGGAACATGACGGGGAGCACCAGGGAAAATATAAACACGAGAGGGGAGTTACAGCGTGGAACCCGCCTCACCAGAGACTACAGGAAGTAGCTTATCCTCCTAAAAGTCCCAAAACTAACACATTTGAAGTGATTATTCACATATGTTTGACGCAAATACGCATGAAATTATTATTAAAATAAAAGTTTATCTCCTTGGGATGAAGCACATCAATGCATAAAGCTGCAGATGCATCATTTAAAGTAGCTGGTTTCTGTTCACAACAGTAGTATTGTATGCCACTCTTTGTGTATTTACTCCATAATATGATTGTGATACATTTATAAAATAGAAGCATTACTGAAAATATTGATTAGCTTAACGAGACATCTATGAGCATGGTAATAATCTCATTATTCACTTATTCGCTTTTCTGTCCATAATTAATGTTTCATTATAAATCACTTTCAGTAGATTTAGAAACTGAAATGTAAACGTTTGCTGCATGTATACTACAGTGCATCTAAAAATTATTCACAGCGCTTCACTTTTTCCACATTTTATGTTACAGCCTTATTACAAATTTTATTAAATTATTTCTTTCCTCTAATTTCTTCACACAAATACCCATTATGACAATGAGAAAAAAATTTGAGAGTTTAGCAAATTTATTCAAAGTAGAAAATCAGGAAATCACATTTACGTTGGTGTTCACAGCCTTTGCCATGAAGTTCAAAACTGAGCTGTTTCCACTGATCATCTTTGAGATGTTTCTGCAACCTAAAAGAAGTCCACCTGTGGTGAATTTAGCTGTTTGGACTTGATTTGGAAAGACACACACCGGTCTATATATAAGGTCCCACAGTTAACAGTGCATGTCGGAGCTCAAACACCAAGCATGAAATCAAATTAATTGCCTGTAGACCTCTGAGATAGGGTTGTCTTGAGGCACAAATCTGGGGAAGCATACAGAAAAAATTCTTCTGCTTTGAAGGTCCCAGTGAGCTCAGTGGTCTTCATCATTGGTAAATGGAAGAACTTTGAAACCATCAGGAGTGGCTTGAGAACCACTCTGTGAATGTCCTGGAGCGGCCAAGCCAGAGTCCAGACTTGAATCTGATTGAACATCTCTGGAAAGATCTGAAAATGGCTGACAGACGTCTCACATCCATCTGATGGAACTTGAGAAGAACTGCAAAGAAGAATGGGCGAAACTGCCTAAAGATTGATGCGCTAAGCTTGTGGCATCATTTTCAAAAAGACTAGAGGCTGTAATTGCTGCCAAAGGTAGATCAACAAAGCATTAATATACTACTTTTCTATTTCTAATAAATCTGCAAAAATCTATTTTTTTTCTCCACATTGTCATAATGGGGTATTTGTGTGTAGAATTTAGAGGAAAGAGATTAATTTAATACAGTTTGGAAAAATGCTCTAAAATAACAACGTGGAAAAAGTGGCACGCTGTGAATACTTACCAGATGTACTGCATGGCATAGCGGGCAGGAGGGTCCTGCAGACAATAGGGAAGGGAGCTGTAACAGTTATTGGAGTGTCCCTGCCCTCTGCAGGATCTGTTTTAGAGCCACTGCAGACATACAGAATGCATGAATATTGCCATCAGTTGAACGATGCAACAATATCAAAAGTAGAACTATCAGCAAGGTTGAATGAAGCCTTGAGCAGAATATCCTTGGGACTCCTTTCATTTATTCCATTTGATCATGTTTGCATTCTGCATTCAATAAATGTTTTACAGTTAACTAGTGACCCAACAATTATTTGAATTGACCTTTTGCTTAATAATCTCATCAGTCCTTTCTCATTATCTATTGAATAAATAATACTTTGGATAAACATTTTCTCTATAGACTATGTAATTTACATAGTAATTCTATTATGTTTTTAAAAACTGAGAGAATTAGGGTATTTTTTCATTCCCATCTTGTTAATAAAGTAAATAATGAATTCAAAGAACTGTGGAGCCTGATAAAAAATTTATCTGCTTTAGACAGATGCTTGTTCTTACTTCTTTGCCTAAATCAAAGTGTAAAACTACAGATAAGTAGTTGTAATGGATAGTTGACTCAAATTATGTGAAACATAGCAGCAAGTTGTGTATCACAGAATAAATAGATAATGTTACATTGTAATAAAAAAGATATAAAGTCATGGCAAGATACTTTCATTTTTGGAATTAAATTCAAACATTACAAGCCACACATATGTTGAAGATGTAACCTGGAGTTAAAATATGACTGTGTATGTGAGCGAGTTTAGAGATTTAACAGTGGCAGAGGATGTATCATAGCTCTCCACGCACGATTAAAATCGGGTAAAATAATAATAGGCATTTATAATGTCCATGAAATGTCCTCCCTGCTTAGATAGAAGAAGCAGACATGATTAGGCCAGCATTAAATTACAACCATGTTGAAATTACATAAGCTTTGAATGGGTTTTTTTTTTTTTTTTTTTTTTTTTTTTTTTTTTTTTTGTACGAGCGTGTACTACCGGTGTATTTGTAAACCTGTACAACGTAAGTTCTCTCAGGACCTACGTTCCAGGAGGGAGCGCTTAGCATGGGCAAACTCTGTTTATACCTTCAGGCTAACCTTAACCACTTGACTACTACCCAGCTTTCTGTGTCAAACTGTTAAAATGCCGAAATGCATTAAGATCCTGATTTTGTATTGTTGCATGTTTTTAACACGTTTTTTTCTGTGTTTTATCTTAGATTTTTTTTTTAACACCAATCTGTTGAATGAACATCTTGTTTTGTTGTTCTCTTTGGAAACATCTTTGGTTTCCTTCCACAAGCTTCTCATAATAGTTTGCTGAAATTTTGGCCCATTCCTCTGACAGAACTGGTGTAACCGAGTCAAGTTTGAAAACTCCTTTTCAACTTTGCCCACAGTATTTTGTGTGTGATTGAGGTCAGGGCGTTGTAATGGTCTCTCCAAAACATTGGCTGTTTTGTCTTTACGCTACTTTGTAAATAATTTTGTGGAATGTTTAGAATCATTGTCTAATTGTAAGACACATTTATGCTAAAGCTTTAACTTCCTGGCTGAGATGTTGCTTCAGTGGCTTCAGTTTTCTGAAGCAACATAGTTTTCTTTCCTCATGAGGCCACCACCCCCATACTTTACAGTTGGGTTGGTGTTCTCAGCCTTGCAACCTTCTTCCCCGAGTGACCTTTCATTTCATGTAGGTCAAGACTCATTCCACTGTGGATAATGAGACTTTCTAACTAGCTTCAGCCCACATCTTCGCAAGGCATTTGCTTTGGTTGTTGGGTTGACATGCACATTTGTCATATGAACATTTGACATTTCAATGCTTTTTATAGTTGTATATAATTTTTTGAACAGATGAATGTGGCAACTTCAGTCATTTGGAAATTGTACTCAAGGATGAACCAGACTTGTGGAGGTCCACATTTCTCTTTCTGATATCCTAGATAATTGTTTTTTCGTTGTTTTTTTTCATGATGTCACACAAGGAAGCAGTTTGTTTGAGGTGTCACCTTAAAATACATTCAAGAAAAATACAAAGAAAAACTGGTCTTCATTTAACTGAAATGTTGTGATTTAAGCTCGATGACTCTATAACCGTCATTGCTCTCAATGAAATTAATAAGTGTTTATATCCATGTTAGTATCTGTACAATTTTACTGTTACACCGTTTTTTGTTGTCACTTATTTTAAATAGTCTGTATTTTTAACGCTCAAAGAGACATGCACATCTTGTACATTTTTTAATTAACCAACTCCGTTGCATATTCATCTGGGCTGGAGTATCTTTTTTATAACTACATGGTATTTATGTTGAAATTTTGCCCTTACTGTACAGTATTTTTATTCTTTATTCTGTTTATATATATATATATATATATATATATATATATATATATATATATATATATATATATATATATATATATATATATATATATATATATATATATATATATATATATATATATAATCTCTTTGTATGAGCCTGCTGTTATTGCCTTTCATTTTGCTGCTGTTGCACAGAAATTTCCCTATTGTGGGACAATAAAGGGTATTTCTATTCTGTTCTGTTGGAAGCTTGCAAAGCAGTAACTTCAAAATCTGGGCTTTCTCAAATTGCTTGAGGGCATAGTAATCTAGTCTATCCATCCATTGCCTGCTTACCAGGTTGCCAGTCCATTACTGGGAAACACAGAGATATACAGGACAAACAAGCAGGGATGCACACACTCATACCTAATGCCAATTTAGAGAGACCAGGGTTTTTGATTGTGGGAGAAAGTCTGAGTACCCAGAAAGAACCCATGTATGCACGATGAAAACATGCAAGGTCCATACAGAAACATCCCTGGCCGGGATTCGAGCCAGAGACCATCTTGTTGCAAGTCAAAAGTGCTAACCATTGAACCAACAAGCATTCATTTCTGTTATTTTAAATATATAAATATAAAATAAGCACAAAAAAATTATCTTAAAAAATCTTCATCACATTATTCTGGCATTTAGCAGATATAAATAATCTTGATAATGCTATCTGACCCAAACCAGGAAATAAATAGTAAGATTTAATGTCTGGCAATGAGAGAGAAAAGGTTTTGTGTCTTTTAGTAAGTTACAGTTGAAATCATATATTTACATACACTGAATAAAAAGATATATACACTTTTTTGTCTCACTGTCTGAAGTTAAATCAGACTGAACTTTTCTTGTTTTAGGTCAGTTAGAATTACCAAAGTTATTGCTATTTGTTAAATGCCAGAAAACTTAGTGAGAACATTTTTTAGAGATTTTTTTGTAACTTTATTCAAATTCAAATGTTTACATAAATTTGGTCAGTATCTTTTAAACTTTATGTCTTTTAAACTGTATGACTTGGGTCAAACCTTTTGGGTTTCCTTTCTTAAGCTTCTCACAATAGTTTGCTGGAGTTCTGGGCCATTCCTCCTGACAGAACTGGTGGAACTGAGTCAGGTTTGTAGGCTGCCTCAGTCACATGTCTTTTCAGATCTACCCACAACTTCTCCACAGGACTGAGATCAGGGCTTCGTGATGGCCATGCCAAAACATTGACTTTGTTGTCCTTAAGCCACTTTATAACTACTTTAGCTGTATGCTTAGGGTTATTGTCAATTTGAAAGACTCACTTGTGCCTGAGCTTTAAACCTCTGGCTGATGTCTTTAGATGTTGCTTCAATAATTCCACATAATGTTCTTTCCTCATGATGCCATCTATTTTATGAAGTGCACCACTTCCTCCTGCAGCAAACCAGCCCTACAACATGATGCTGCCACCCCTGTACTTCACAATTAGGATGATACAAGCATCCCCCTTTTTCCTCCAACTGTAACGATGGTCATTAAGGCCAAACAATTCTACTTTAGTTTCATCAGATCACAGGACATATCTCCATAAATGAAGGTCATTGTCCCTGTGTGTATTTGCAAACTGCAATCTGGCTCTTTGCTTCTTTTGAAGTATAGGCTTCTTGCTCGCCTTTCAGTCCATTTCAGTACAGGACATGTTTCACTATTGGTAATGACACTGTGTTACCAGCTTGAGCCAGCATCTTCACAAGATTCTGGGGTCAGTTTGCACATTTTGGACCAAAATATGTTCATCTCTGGGACACAGAACCCATCTCCTTCCTGAGAAGTGTATAACTTGTGTATAACTGTTTGAACATAAGAATACTGCACCTTCAAGCATCTGGAAATTGTTCCTAAGGATGAACCAGTCTTGTGCAGCTCCACAATTCTCTTCCTGACATCTTGACTGATTTTTGTTGACTTTCCAATTGTGTCAAACAAGAAAGCAGTGTGTTCCAGGTGTGGCCTTAAAATACATCCACAGGTGTGCCTCCAGTTAACTTAAATGTGTCAGTTAACCTGTCAGAGGTTTGTGGAAGGAAACCCAAAAGGTTTGACCCAAGTTATACAGTTTAAAAGACAATTATTGCTGATACTGATCAAATATAGGTAAACTTTTGAATTTGAAGAAACTTACAAACAAAATCTCTAAAATATGTTCTCACTATGTTTTCTCTCTTTTAGCAAATAGACATATTTTTGGTAATTATAACTGACCTAAAATGAGAAAAGTTTGGTCTGATTTAACTTCAGACATCGAGAAAAAAATGCTTATGTGTGTTTTTATTTGGTGTATGTAACTATATGGTTTCAACTGTATGTCTCCTGAGACACAAAGTTGAAATATCTGGTTTCCACTTTATTTCTCAGGAGACATAACATTAATGGCAAAAGGACTTCAAATTAGCATGATAATGTTTTATATTATAATATAGTAATTTTATATTATAATATAGTAATGTTTCCAGCAGATTTGACTTGACTTTTTTAAAAACTTTAAGTTTTGAATCAGTACCCCAAAGATTTTCACAGCAACAATCAGACTAGGTTGACCTAAATAGTTCACTGTTGTCTGAAATGGTTATACACAGGAAATCACCTTAGGAATGATAGAGCTCTGAAAAAAATCTTAAAATGATTGTTGCAGAAAGAAGATGATGGTGGGGAGTAACTAAGCTTTTTATCTGAAGCTTTGACAAAAAAAATGTAAAGCATAAATACTGATCAAAAATTGCAATTGGTAGGGCTACACACTTTTGATATGGTACTGTAGTAATCCTTAAAAGTGGTGTAGAGCAAGGTCTGAAAGTCATTAAGTTTTTCTTTAGAATTTGACTCTTTTGTTCTTGCACTTTTAGTTCAGTTTCAGATCATTTTCGGAAAAATGTTTAGATTTTTTTTTTTATCCACCTTACACTGACCTATGAATCATTGTCATATGATTCAATAGCTCCTTCACTGGAATGAACAAGTGTTTTATCCAAACAAAAAGACAACTTGGCAAAGAACCAAGTTTAAATGGGATCTCTTGGTACTTTGTTACAGTGGCCATAGATATCCATTTTGTTCTCATTTCTTTGTTTGAATCTATAAAAGATCCCAGACAACTCAGCCTGACAGTTAACGTGCTGTCATGGTCAGGTACAAGGACTGGAGAAGAAACAGATTTCAAGAAAATTCTGACTCATTTGAGCGGTTCAAAAAACTATGCAAAGCACTGCAGATTTATGCATTGCTGCAACTGAATTTCTCCCATTGGGACAAAAGAAGATGTTTGTTTTGAATAATTTGGATTTTGCTGAATTTCTGTTTTTCCATGATTGGTAGTTTTATCTACAGCTCAACACAACTAGCAAAAGTATTTAGATATAAAAATTGTTGCTGCTTTATATAAGGTATTTTGATTATGTATTTATGTCCCTCTCCCCCTACTGGTCTCTCCTCTCTTCACCTCAGAGCATTTGGATGTGTTTTAAGTTGACTGCCCAACCACCAGGTGGTGCATGTGACAGGCTGAACATTTGTCTTAACAGCAGTCAAGATATGTTAATTTATATATATGGGATGAGAAGTAGTTATTCCTTTGGCTCAGCATTGATTCTGTTTCTAACTTGAACACACTGTCAGTAATTAATTTGAGATGAAGTAAAGAAATTTGTTCACAAGTTTCCCATTTTGATTTTTTAAGGATCTGATGTGTAAAAAGTATCTTTATGTTTCTAGACAATTTAAAACAAGCAACAGAATTAATAATAATCTCCATCTTTATATGTATCTACCCAAAAAGTTGTCAAAAATAATGGAAAGACTGACCAAACATGTTGAACAACAGTTGCTTCTGTCACGTCATATCAGAGGTTTAAGCAGATTGTATTGTATAAATGGACATTGTGCTCTTCAGAGATGGTTTTTAATAATTGTAGACTAACCAAAGTTTGAAGTTCTCAATTTTTAAAAATAAACTAACGGACAGGCGGACTAACAGTGTGAGATGTGAAGATAACAAAAAAGCATGATTAATATCCGCACTGACTCATCTTTGTCTGACTTGAGCAATGCATAAAGAAAGAAAGAGGAACTTGGTTGTTTGGTGGGATCGAGGCCCAAAGCCTTATATGGGTAAATTCGGGCAAAGTGGTGTATTTTATGTGTGTAGTTTGGGAATTAAGAGTTTAAAAAAACTTGCTGTCATGCATTGTGAAACATATTGAGATCGCAGCTTAGGCAGACTTCACAGAGCTAAATGCTGATCTGTTTTGTGGGGAAAGAACAAAAAACCCAGAAACAAAATTAAAGTGCTGTTCCACTGTTTATACGCATGAGTATGAATGTCCATATGCCTCGTGATTCACCCTTGTCTAATAATATCCGCAGGCCCCGTCTGAGAGCTGAAGGTTGTGGAGTCCAGTGAAAATGAGGAATCAGGAATAAGAAGTGAGAGGCCTGGATGTCCCCTTGGCTTGCATGTCAAGCGGGTGTTCCATGTCATTGTGAAACACACGATGGCCACTGAAACCTCGGGGGACTGTCAGCCAGGAAACACAGGCCTTAACATGGACCATCCAACGTTGACAGAACTGAAATATTCTGTGCAGGTTATTCAGTTTTTGTTGGGAAATAAAATTGGCTGAAGCCTTCTTGTCTGCACAAAGCAACTTTGCACGTTTACTAGACAAATCACCTCAGTATTTTACAAGAAGTTCCGATCGAATTGCTAAAGAAATTAAGGTGAAATTGATCATTTCTTTATGTTGCTAATCACTCCTGCATGAGCATCTGTATAAAATAAAACATCTTTAGCATCAATGTTTATAGATACATTTAGTTGTGAATTCAGTTCTGTGACTAATTGGTATTAGTTCATCATATACACTTTGCATACTTTAGAGTAACATTAACATCACAGAAAACATTTATGCTAAATCTCCAACAAGATGGTATCAACACAGTATTAATATGTAAACAAAAACACTGAGTAGAGCTTCTGTACTAATTTAACTGTGAGAAATTAAATTACAATTTTGACCTGACAGTAACACTACTTTTTCCAGATGTTATCTGTATGCCTGATAGTTTCGAAATCTACTTTGTTTAGTAATCAGTGTCTCTTTTTCTCCATGCAATGCTCATTTTACAAATTACTTCTGTAAAAGCATGATTATTTAGACGTTGCCATTCTGTTCTGCATTTAGTTTATTTCAAGTCAGTGTTAAAGGGGAAGCGTCACCTATTGTCAGCTCATAAAGATGTGCCCAGTGCCACTGAATTCAAATCATGGTGATAATCTTTGTTTTAGTCTCCAACAGTGCATGCAGCCTGTTTCAGTTTCATGTTAAAACAGCTTTGTTGGAAGTCAAGTTTAAACTACACTTAAAAAATAAACTTCAAACGTGTTAATCAAAAAACAAAAAAGACAATACTGCACTTTTCTTTTTATTTCAATTAAGTAGAGACAGTTGAGTTTGTGGGAACAGACAAACTAAATTCATTACCATCAGGATTTCTCACAGCCTTGACAACTCATTTCGTAGGAACAGTTTGCCACCTTCTTGTTTTAATAAGGAAGAAGAACAAGGAGAAGAAGCAGAAGCATTACAGGACCAACCTAAATTGGAAGAATTAAGGAAGTTTTTAGTTCCCCTGCTAATACAGAGATATATAGAAAGCTTGCATTTTTCAACCACCTTTGGCAATTTGGTTCCAGCGATTCAACATCTCCCTGGTAGACACCTTTGGCAACTCGCTGCTGGATGTTGTTCAGAGGACGATGGTAAGAGCTGAGCATATCAGCTTTCTAAGCCAGACTGTGGGCGTTTCCTAATTTTCCTGCTAAAAAGCCCTCTGATATGAATTGCTGCTCAGTTATTACACGGCGCTTTGTGTTTTGTAAGATTAGATATAGAAACAAAACTGCTTTTTCCCCACCTTAAAGTACGTACCTAAATGTTACTGACTGACAATTTGACTGACTTGTCATTGACAATGCAGGTTTTCTGGTGTTTTAATCATAACCTTTTTTCCTGCAAAATTTAAATGTGATACCTTCAAACAAGCCTAAATATTTTTATCTAAATCTTTTATTTTCAATTGTTTGGGTTTTTGCATTTGTTTGTTAAATTTTCAAACGGAGAACAAAACGTATGTTTGTTTCAGTATGAATGCATAATTAATTACAGCCATTAAAAAAAAAATTCAAAATATGATTTATTTATTTGTAAAATGAACAGTGGAACATTTTTATTGGCTCCTAAAAAACTGTGAAAGTATAAAACATTGCACAGCTTGTCACTTTTTTCCCACCTCATTTTGCTAAAACTTTTTTTTCTTTTTATCTTTTTTTCTGCTGAATTACTCAACTGACTCAGATGAAATGGTGAGCGAACCCGATTACGAAATTTGAATACTGCAGCAGGAGTTACAGAGTGTGGACATCAAACTGCAGTCATTCTGGCCAAACTGATGTTCAGCAAAGGAGGAGTGCAACACTTCCTGTTGCGACGTACCCTGTATCCTGTTTTCCACAGTCAGTGGTCATGCGTGTCATTCCCCTCTGTAGAGCAGTGTGGGCAAAATCTTGTGACCCTATTCTGTAAATTTTTCTCTGACTGATTTAAAAAGTCTCCAAATAGCAGAAAAAAATACATCTATCATCAGCAGAAATGATGTACTATAATAGCACTGTAAATGTATATGTATGCCTGTTGAGAAATAGCTGTGGGTTTAGTCAAAAATTTAATCAGGCAAATCAAGCTATTGTGAAATGACAGACTTTTGTAGTGGCAGGGAAAGCGTAAAAGTAGCAGTATTTGGAAACTACAAGACAGCGTTTTCTTTAGAATATAAGTAGCATCTTAAAATAAGTGTATGGAGAAACAGTGATGCGAACACTGACACCTCCATATAGCCTGAGACTCGAGGGGCCAAGCTATGTGACCATGATTAAGAGGTGCCAACACAACTGTTTGCATACTTGTGTAAGCTTTTGGCCAGTGCAGATACGTATCTTGTGACAGTGTTTAGACTAAAAACTGTGAAAAGCACAGTTACACCCTGTGGTGCGACCAAACCAAAATGCAGCCCTCTTGACTGGAGGTGCAGGTCACAAGAAAGAAATTTCACAATATGACACTTACACTTAAATATGTTGGTGCTGGAAGTTTTTTTTAATCTTTTTTAATTCACACCAGAGGTTTTAATACGTTGGGAATGGTTCCTTCAAAACATCCTCACCCTATTTATGATTTTAACAGGAGACCTTTGGATTTGTCAGAGCAAAGCACAAGCCATGTGTGGTGTTTATTTTTGTACGTGCTGGCTCATTGTTATAGTTTATAGCCATTTTTAATGGAACAAATTAATCTTTTTCAGTCCAGACCAGTTTTTTTTGTTTGTTTTTGTTGTTGTTGTTGTTTTTTTTTTTTGTTTTTTCTTTTTTTAGGTTTTTTAAATTTCTGCTCATGCCACTTTTTGAAGCATTTCAGAGGGTTGACAGCTTTTCTGCATTACCTATTGTGGTACTGTAAATGTGAAGGAAATTATTGACCTTTATTTCATATTTAGCATCATGCTCAAGCACATTATTGCCATAACTTGTAACCCCTCTTTTTGTTCGCAAGGATGTGGTCAGTTTTTACAATAAATCTAGAAGTAGATTAAACTGCAAGAAAGGCTTTATCAAACTATATAATACACAAACATGGTTTAAAACAAGCATTTATGTTTTATCTAATAATCACTCCAATGCAGGACTCTCTGTGATGTCACCTACTGTCACCCAAGTCAAGCTACAAGTAACTAGTAAAATTTAACTATTAAGTCCAGAAATTATTATTGTGAATGCCAACAAATATACATTCTACTGTATCCTCTGCCTACAAACAGTACTAGTATGCACACTAAATGGATGAGACAGTTGCATGTCCAAGATCTGAATACAAACAGGCTTCTTCACTAAAGAAATAAGCCTGATCTTATTAGCAAAAAAAAAAAAAAAAAAAAAAAAAAAAAGCCATATGCAAACCATAGTTTGGACATCCATGTAATTCTCAAAGCCCACTGGGTAGATTTATTCCTTTTTGCACTTATGCAGCAAGCATATCTTCTGAAATCTTCACTAAAATAAGGCTGGAGACTCAAACTGCAAGAGGAGAGAGAACAGCAAACCTTTGATAGAAACCAACAACCGTTTTTTCTTATTTATTATGATAAAATAACAGGATACTATAAGATAAAAAAGCAAATTTGATTTCTTCTATGCTGCATCATTTTACAATTGTTTATAACCTGTAGCTGTAAACAAATTTATTTAGAGAGGTCTTCCTGAACATGATTTCTCTATGATACTCTATGCTTTAATGTTGACAGGTTTTTGGAGTTTACTGTAAGGATTTTTTTTCTTTCCCTATCCTGTTTTATAGATGAAAAAAGTTTTTAGATTTTGAAGTGAAAAAAACTAAAACTTGATGCAGAAATAATTGCAATTAGCTTTTCTGAAACAAGCTGAGATGAAGCCAAGATTTTTCCACAAAAGAGAAAAAAGATCATGCAGTGGATGCAGAATGAGAAATATTCTTGATAAACAATTTATTTCTGCAGAAGTCACCATTTGTTATGCATGAGGCATCAGTAATAATTGTGATTTAAAGGTGGTGAGACTGCTCTGATTTTCCCAATCAGAAATCGAAATGCATAGGCCAATCCCTGTAAAGTTTTCCTATGGGAAATTAACAATGTTCAGAATAAGAGATCAAATAAATATTAAGTACCAATATCAAGTAAATAAATCTTAAACTATGAACTTTAAAAACAGGAACTGTTCTTTTCAACTAATGTCTTGTGAAAGTCCAAATAAGTTTATCTGCCCTTTTTTTTAGGTAAGAGCACTGAAAACACAAACTTTCATCATGGTGACACTGGAAAAAGGTAATCATATGGTCCGTTTTGGTCAGTTTTTAATACCCAGAGCTCACCAAATCCCTTTAAATGTCTAAACCCAGTTATACTGTGACTGAATGCTGAAGTAAATAGGAACTTTTTAGAATTTCAAAATAATATGCAGACATCTTAAGCCACTCCTCATTTCATTGCATTTCACTTCTAAGAAGCCAAATAACTTGCAGTTATTCGAAAGGTCTTAAGAAATAATTCTTCATGCCTCCGAATGACCTTTTAAAGTTCTGCTTGGATATGAAATACTTTATGTTTCACTCATTTTTAGTTCAAAGCCTTTCTACCTGACTATTTATTTATTTATTTCATTTTTTAAATAAAACCCCCTAAAGCAACATCTTTTAAAGATGAATAGACATCTAATCTCAGAGTTCTTAAATTCTAGTGGCCACATAGAAAAATTAGCAGGGCGTTCTTGACAACACAAGGAGGAGTTATGGGTACCTAACACCAGAAAATAGACCCCAAGTTTCATCTGCTACAGACAATTATCAGGGACTTTCTCTTTTTTTCTTCAGATTAAAAGTGACGGTCTAAAGGTTTATTAAACAGCTTTTGTATCAGGGACTTTCTTATTCCCACAAAGTTTTTTTTTTTTATCATTTTATCTTCCACTAAAAGTGAAAATGTTTTAGTAACAAATTAGGAGAATTTTGGCTTAGTTAAAGTAATCACTTTGTTAATATTGTTTAACTCTTTGCTTTTTGCTGGTAATTTTTCAGCAAATAACTATTTGAAACAAATTTGAATGGCATTATGTTAAAATGTTTTTCTTTTTCTTCTAGATTTGCCTAGTATCCATGTTGCTTTGGATCTATCCATCTTGCTATCAACTATGGCCAGCTTCCTTGTCCCTGCCAAAGAAAAGCATATGTGATGCTTCCACCACCATGTTTTACTTTGGGAATAGTGTGCTCAGGATGATGTGAAGGGTTAGTTTTCTGCTGTCACTGAATTTTACATGTAGGCCAAAAAGTGCAGCTTTGCTATTGTTTGAACAGAGCACCTTGTTCCATATCTTTGCTGTGTCCTCTACATAGCCTAAGGCCAAATGCAAACAGGACTTTTCTGGCTTTCTTTCAGCAATGGTATTTTCGTCGCTCTTCCATAAAGGGTAGATTTGTGGAGTGCATGATTAATAATTGTCTTGTCAATAGATTCTCCCATCTGGACTGAATAGCTTTTCTAACATTACTGTGGCTGCTTCTCTGTTTAATGTTCTCCTTGGACATACTGTCAGCAAAGGTGAACAGCTATGTCTTGGTAGGCAAACAGATGTGCTATACTCTTTCTATTTTTAGATTATGTGTGGAACAGTGCCCTATGAGGTGTTCAAAGCTTGGGACATTGTTTTATATTCTAATCCTGCTTTAATTTCATCCACTACATCTTCTATGACCTGTGTGGTGTGCTTCTTTATCTTCATTATGCTGTTTGTTCCCTGCCAAACCTCTGAAGCCTTCACCTGAACACCTGTATTTATTATGCTGAAATTAAATTAGACACACAGGGGGCTTTTACCAATTACTGACAACATGTCATTTTAAGGCAATAGGTTGCATTGAATTTTATTTAGTGGTGTCAGACTGAAAGGGGATTAAAACACACATGGCACATTTTTCAGTGTTTCATTTGGAGAACAAGGTTTGAAAACTATATGTCCTTTTTATTCCAGTTCACATTTATGTTCTGGTTTATGTTGGTCTACCATATAAAATCCCTGTAAAATACATAGATATTTGCAGTTATATTTTGACAAAATTTGAAAAAGTTCTTAGTATATTTTTTTAAATGGTCAATTTGGGCAGGTCTATTTTTAGTCTTATTATTGGGCTCTTTATAAAATTTATAAAGTCTTTACAAGCAATGGGCTACATGTTTTTGTTTTTTGTTTTTACATAAAAAAAATAAAATCTTCAATTCAGGGTTCAGCTTCTTCCCTGGAAATACTTTGGAATACAGACTGGAAAAGTCAAGCCTTGAACAACCACAAAAACAAAAAATAGTTTCACATTATTCCCTGATGACAGACTGCAAAAAACACATGAACAGAAAAAGTACAATTGGGTGCATGTTGTGTATTTCAAAAACCTGTATTATTTCCACTATTGTTTTGTATACGTGTAGCCTCCCTCTTCACTATGTCCAGCTTTATTTGCTACTTTTAACGCTGATGAGGGTGTATTTGTTACAGTGTTGAAATTATGCAGTTTACTAGATTCAGAACTATTGGTAATTGTGACACCATGTTATCATTATGCTAAGTATTTGATCATCTTTTTTACAATAACTTTTTAAATTTTTGTGTAAATATAGCATGCCTGTATTTGGTAAAAACAATCTCCCATAGGTACATGAAAAAGGAAATCACTAAAACTGAAATTGGCTGTATGATGTAGAGACAATGATGATTCTAATTATATTTGTAACAAACTTAATAGAAACTTACCATTTAATCGTTGCATCTAAGTAAGATGCATCTAAAATGCTATTAAATATGTCTTAAAGTCATTTTGCTCTTGCATGTGATCTGTTGTGGTTTATATGCTGTTTTATAATGTAGCAATTTGTTTGCAGAATATAGAAAAGAAAAAAGCAGATCACTATGAACTGAGTGGTTGATTTTTTAAAATTATTATTATTTATTTATAAGACTTATAAATAAAGAATGTATAATCAGTCTTGGAGCTACTTTATAAGGCTGTAACACATTTCTGAGTTGTATGCAAGTAACTTTGGTGAAATAAAGCTAATATTGTTATCTTCCACCATCTGTTTGTTGTACTTTCTGGCTTTCACAATATTCCCCATCACACAGAGTGTGCACACAGCGACTGTCATGACACTGTTGCATACCACTGTCTTATTTATGTCCTGAAAGAAAATCAGAAATTTAGATATCTTTAACAAATTTTACTTAGTGTTTTCAATGCTTTGCCAAGGGCATTTTAACAGGACAAAACACAGTGTACTTTCATTCATGATTGGCAAAAAGGTTGGAAATTATAAAACTGGATGTGCTTAGGCACCAAGTAACACAAAAAGGTTTAAGCAATTTTAACAACAATGCAACAAGCTTCCATGGTAAGGTTTGGATTATCCTGGCCAAATAATGCGTAAATGTATTCATTTAAAGACAAGTTTCAAGGAACTGAATCTGAAAACAAGTTCCAGGTTCCTCATTTAGCAGTATGCTGCTGTTGTTTAGCATGTAATGTGCACTGCATGCCCTTTATCTCTCAGGCCACAAGGAACGCAAAGAGTGACATCCTTTAAAAACCAAACTTGTGGTAAAAAGTTATCACAGAAGCAAAGTTGAGAAACAAACCAGTTTAAAAAACCTTCAAAAGTAATATGTTGAAATTAAATACTGATAAGACCATTTTAGATAATTTAGACTGTTAAATACTGGTGAAGAAAGAAAAACAACACAATTTAAAGAGTTATAAATTACAAAGAAAACTCTTGACATATGGTGCTGTATGAAATATCATATATTAAAAAAAACCCTGAAACACCAATAGTCAAGAAATCTATGTATCAGATTAATATAAAATACTTCCAATGTGTTAAAGAATGATCTGCAAATAACAGTTGAATCAGTTTTTTTGTCAGTCTTTCCAAATCTGATTGCAGTTTTAGAAACCAAACATTTTTTAGCAACGATCTTTCTTACAGTGCTAGCAGCAGCAAATTACTTGCTATATGCCTCATCCTTATTCCTTTTATTCCTCTCAGAAGTCAGATTTCTGATTTCTGAGTCAGAAATAGATCAAGAAAGGTCCTTGAAATAGGAATTCCACCTTAGAGGCTCTAACCTAGCCGGGTGTTTAATGTCAAAATGGCTGCCTTTTACACTGTATAAAAGATGGTGAAAGTTGCAAGACTATAAACGATATTGCTTAGCACTCTTGGTTTATGTTTCACATCTGTCTCTGTGAAATTAAGAAAAAGTTCTTTTTAGGTTCACATAAAATGAAAAGAAATACATTTTTATCATCTTGTATTGCTTATAGAGGTTAGCAACATCATAATTTGCAATGCTCACTAATTTTGGAAATTGCAGCTACAGTGGACTCAGCTCAGATATCAATGTTATTCCCACATTTGAGTTTTAGATAGCAAGGTAAATCAAATGTAGTCTTAAATTCTACCTTTCAGGATGCAATCAGTGTTTATAATCTTGACTCTTCCAGTAATAACCCTTTCCAGTCACCAATGGTGTTTATCAGGGTACAGCCCTCAGGCTATTTTTTTTTAAACTAATTTTCTTTCTACTCACACCAGGTGATGAGAACCAGTTGTACTTGTCCACTGAACCCAACTTGATTCTCTCTTCTTTTACCTTGTCTGACCAGTCCAGAGAGATTAACAAGTAGTTTGACCTGAATTTCCTGGAATTCCACACAGTTTCACTCATCACTGCTGATTCCAAAGTCTGTCCTTCTCTTCATGTTAAAAGTCTAGATGTCATCATATTTCCTTTAGTAAGACAACTCTTAGTTTTTGCTCCCTTATCTTATTTTCATAGAGATCCTATTAACCATCATGGGAAATGTTCACAGTCAGCAGCGCAGCTACTTTCAGCTACACTGTTATTACTTTTTGTATTCATTATTTCAATTCTCTTTACTTTGCTTCTGGTAGCCCACCGAATGAACATGGGCATTGTCAAAAAAGTTCACTGACTCCCCTTTTACTATTGAACTAAGTTTGAGATTCTCATTTTGAGGATAATTTCTTCATGATTTGCGCCTTCATACTCTAAATGTTTCGCCTTTTATTTCCACCCCAAGCTCTTCTTTTCAGCTCTTTTATTCCATTGGGCAACCCATCCCTAATTGTCCTGCAATGGGGAAATTTATAAAGAATAAAGAATGGAAATACTGTACAGTAAGGGCAAAATTTCAACATAACTACTGTGTAGTTATGAAAAAATAATAAAAATACTCCAGTCTGGAGGAATGTGCAGCTGAGTAGATCAATTAAAAAAATGTACAAGGTGTGCATGTCTCTTTGAGCATTAAAAATACAAACTTTACAATTAGTGATAATAAAAAACGGTGCAACAGCAAATTTGTACAGATACTAGTATGTATTTAAACATTTATTGAGTTTGTAGGGAGCAGTGATGGTTATAGACTCTAACACCAGCTGTGAGGAAAAATCTCCCATAACACTCCTTTGTGCACCTAGGATGCAGCAGTCTGTCACTGTCTCTCTTTATTTTACTAACATAATTTGTTCTACGTTTATTTGTTGTATTTGCTGGTTTTAAGGCTTGTTTTGACTGCTGGGTACAAAGTGTTTTGAATAGTCAAAAATAAAATGTGTTCTTATTGTTAGTATTACTATTATCATTTCCAAGAGAAGCTGACCTTTTCAAAAAGAAAAACAGGGAGGAGTTAAGTGGTCAGCAAAAACTGAATTAGCAGATGGTTCAACAATCCAAGAATAAAATTTCTTGGTAAAAAAGTGAAAATAGTGTAGCAGTGTCAACATGATTAAAATCAAGAAAAAAAAAAGTCTGAAGAAATCACTGTACAAGACTAAACACCACCCTAAGTGTTTGTGATGTTTGGAGATTCAGTCAGCACTGAATAATAAAAAAAAAAATACTATAATTTGTGCAGGAAAATGATTTAGACATGTTACAATGGTTTCGGCATATTTAAATGCAATTTAAGTCTCTCTCATGCAAAGAATAAACTAAAATCATTTTAAATAGTTCAATACACTATCGAGGCTTAAATATTAGCAGGACCATCAGGGTAAGTTTAATATGCTCCATACTGGTATGGCAGCCCATTAAAGATCATCTGGACTGATCACTATTTCTTAAGATCTGGACTTTCAAATGGCACCAGCTGGAAAACTTATTTCAACAGAAAAATGCTAAACTCTGTTTTGGTGTTATTCCAACTGCAAAAAAAACAGCATTAGTTTGGTGTTTATAGAAGGCCAAGGACCAGGTTAGAAACACGTTTGCTTTTACATGTTATCTTTTTGGTTGTACCACTGAGTGTACTTTTTACCCTTAATGAAGGATCAGTTAGTCAATCATTGTCACCTGCATCCAGTCCAGTTGTGTCAACAACGTAAAAGAAAATAGCTGTATTTTTAAGACAAAAGAACAACAAAATTTTAAGCAGTACTCTTGTAATGTAAGCAGTTGTCGGACTGATATACACTCATTAGTCCCTTTATTAAGTACAACTTGCTTGTTCTGTGTTGAACCAGATTTTGGCTTTAGGACTGCCTTGATTCTTTCTTGCACAGATTCAACAAAGAGCTGGAAACACTTACCTGAGTTTGAGTCCATAGTGACGTGATAGCGTCATGCGTTGCTGATTTAAATCTTAAAGGTGCTTCGCTGGATTAAAATCTGGTGATTTTGGAAGCTATTGGAGTCAGTATTGTGTTCAAGAATGCAGCCTGAGTTTATCTGAGCTTTGCATTATGGTGGATTACCCTGCTGAGAGTATCCATCATAAAATGAGTGCAGTATTAGATGGATATGGTTAGCAACAATACCCAGAGAGTCGGTTATATTTGAATAATGCTCCATTGGTACTAAGGGGCCCATGATGTCTGAAGAAAATATCCCCCACACAATTACACCAACAACAATCCAAGCAAGGTGGGATGGATTCATGTCCATACTTTTCATGCACATAAAGTGTTGCTAGCTGGATAATTCATCTTTTTAGGACCGTTGTCTCTAAACCTGAGAGATGGTTGTAGGTGAAAATCCCAGAAGACTGGCAGTTTCTGAAGGACTTAGACCAGTTGTCTAGGTCCAACAGCCATGGCAAGTCCAAAGTTACATAAATTCCCCTTCCTCCCCATTATGCTGCTGTAGTTAAATTTCGGTAAGCCATCTTAACCACTTCTTACTGTCATGTCATTGACTATTTTGCAATGCAGAGTAACAAGTAAATGAGCAGGTGTACCTAATTCAGTTTGACCATCTAACGTGTCAACATTTTCTTAACTAAAATCTGTAGAACTTTTCCTGGAACATACATGTGTTGCATCTCCACAAAGCTCTATAAACGTCCAGCTGTCTTTCAAACCTCAGGAACAAACTTGCAATAGGAGCTTTAAAATGTGGTGCTTTACACCCAGACCCACTCATCAAATTCATCTGAATTACTTATAGATTTTACTCATGCTAAAGTATTTTTAATGTGTGGTAAAACTGCTGCACATGCAACCTTTATTATAAATGAATGATAAACTGAGCTAATGTTACCCTAATGTTCAGCAGCCTTCATAGACACCATGTAACATCAATATTATACTTTTTATTTTCATGTTTCTTTAAGCAGGAAACAGAACACATTTTAAGTTTTGGATCAACTAAAATTAGTTGTGATGAAAATAGTGCTGGTCTAGCTGCAGCTCTCTCTGTTTATTAATACAGTTGGAAAATGCTGCTGTATCGGTTATGCTCAGCCAGCTGTGATTAAGACAGACCAGTGGAGGGGTTGGGCCACAGTCTGTGTGGTTTAAACAGCTCTCCAAACTGGGGACTCTAACAATGATGATCTCCCTGCAGTTGAGCTGGAAACCGTCTTTTTCACAGCATATAAACTGGAATGTTTGTATATAAATGCACATCTTTATCTAACACACTACTGAATTATTCCAGTGATAATCATTTGTCTGCTTGCTGTGTGTGTGTTTCAAAAAGGTTGGACTTTGTATTTTATGTGTAGAAGAGAACCCTGTACTCCTGGTTTGGAGATCAAAATAACTTTTAGTATTTTAATCTTACAGCAAGTAATCTATTCACTGCTCTGTCTTATCACAAAGCTACATTCTTCCTCTTGAACAAGCAGCCCTAATAATACACATTCAGATTTGTGCCGCATGCTTACTGTACTATTCAACTGTTATTTCAGCATAAAGGATATGTGCGTTTATTTTCAGCTGTTATAGTGGCCTCCTCTGAGACTTGTCACCCAGACGTTTAGACCAGAGTTTAATAGAGCATATTGCAACAAGCATGCTGGTAAATGAAAACAAACTGTCTTTTCTTGGTTTCCTAGTATGATAGCAGAGGTGTTCAGTTCCTCTTGTGGATGGTTCCAAGCAGTGACTTCTCTGTGAACTGTTGTAACACTATAATCCTAATCTTCATTCACAGCTCAGAGTGGTTACAGCACAGAGACTGTACCTTCATCTTATCTTCCAGCTGTGCATGGGGTCATGTGTTATGTTGTGGATCTGCAGAGAGGATGGTGTGGGGCCATAGCTTGTATGCTGAATTAAAGACGTTTAAGATGTCTGTTGGTGCAACAAGACTGCAAAATTAAACAAAAGGGGGAAAAGGGGCCAGAAAATGTGTTACATATATTTTAATGCGTTCCTTTGTGGTGGTGTGTGTGACTGTGCATTTTCAATATAGGATCTAACTCAGTTGGTCCATTTGTAAACCCTAATTCAAAGCAATACCATCTTGTGCCTTCCTACTTCCATTTGGACCATGTGAACAATCCATTTAATATATATCTAAACGATGATGATGCATGTTTTTCACTGTAAATAAGTTTGTTGATGAATTCAGATAAATGGTAACAAAAAGCAAGTATATTTTATCTCATAACTTTGTGTGACATTCTTTTTCCTTTTTTTGTGCATCTGTTTCTTATTTGGGCCAATAGACTCTGATGAAACCTGGTATGTTAAAAACCCTGATCACATTATAATAACTCTAAGTTGCCTCCTGTTGGTTTTAGAGTCATAGAACCACATTTCTTTAAATTAAACTATAAGTAGATAATAGAAAATTACTTTCATTGTCCAGTTCTCAAAGTAGCTATGCAAAACTCTCCTGGCTGCCCCCAATAGAGATATGGTTAGTGCAAATTGACCAAAGCTGCAGAATGGCAAAATAACACACCTACTCAAAATGTCCCTTCTGTTTACAGTCCAAAGGATTGGGTTTCAGTCCATTTTTACAACACTTTTTGCACTTTGTTCTGTTTGTTTCGGGTCTGCAGTCAGAATATGAACACATGATGGCTTACCATGACACACATGCCACACCGAATTCCGACTTCAGGAGGCATTCGTGACTGGAAACTCCAAAGGTTTGACTTCCGATTTCAAAGACAATGCGCCAGAACTCATAGTTTCTGGGATGAATCTTGAATTTTCTTCCTGCTTAGTGGGGCATCCTATCTGCAAGCAACAGGAAGCAGACCCTCTAGATTTGTTGCACAAGTTAACAACAACACGAGCAGTGGAAAAGATAGTGATTTCCATTAACAATTTAAAATTTGAACTTTGAAAGAGATGTATTGGTTAATGTCATTTTAGACTTCCTATTTTAGCTTTTAGAAACAGCATTAAATATTTTTGATAAGGGTTTAAATTCTTACAACTGTGAATTCCTTAAACTCTCTTTAAGCTCCCACAACAACAAAGACTCTGTCTGTTGTGTTCAATATGCATTTAAATAGATGTTCTGATACTGTCAAAATTTAAAACTGTTTAAAATTAATGAGCAGAGTGCAAGTTTAACAAGTTAAATATATTCACACAGTTTACAGTATGCTGTGTTTATACCCTGTGAAGCAGATCTTTGAGTGAGAAACTGTCACTGAGGAGAGCCCTTGATGATGATTGGCCACCGAGGGAGGGGACAGTATATTCTTCACAGATAAATGTGAAGCTTCATGATCTTCTCTGACAAATCATCAATAGCCAGGAACCTGTAGCTGGCACACTTGAATGCTCCCACCCACTGACATTTTACAGAAGTTAAAAGTTCCTTTTTCATTTTACCAGCAAACAACGAGGCCTCGTTCAGTTTGCCTTTGCCTGACAGAGCAGCAGGCCTCCGAGCACAGCTAAGGTCACAAGCTCCTGCTATACAATAAGAGTGAGGCAGACATTTTTGGGGGGTTGGTTTTCGTTGAGCGAGAGGAAATTTTGAAACATTGTGCAATGGTGCCACAAAAGTTTTGAAAGGTTGTTAGAGCGTTTTTGCCAGCAAAGCATCTGAGAGTCGGGTTGTTGGAGAAGAGGTCTCCATGTTGCATCCATACAGAATGGAGAGCTACCTCATCCCTCCTGTAAGTATATTTTATTTATTTATTTTTGTTTTAACCGTCAGGAGACTTAGGGTGTGACAGATGAAGCAGTTCTGGTCTGGTCTGATTTAAACTAGCTCTAAAAAAAGATGAAAAAATATAAATTTCTTTGAGATGAAAATGGATGATAGATTTTTTTTTTCATATTAGTTGACTTATTATGGTCTCTGCTTCAAGTTGAATGAAAGACACAAATTGTAAGAGTCTTTTATACTACAGGCGACATGAAAATGAAACTCAAAAGTTCGAGGGAGTTTCAGAACTACCGAGACAAGAAAAGAAAAAAAAAGACTTTATCACAATTGTTTATTATTAATATCAATTTGTAATCAATTTCTGGTCTCATTTAAATAAAGGTAACTGCACTGCTTATGTGAAGATTGTATAAAAATGAAGTCTTGTTTAATTCACTTTAAGAATTTATACGTGTAGGAACATGCTGGGTACAGCGTGAAATAATGTTACAGCAGCACAAAATAATTTTTTTCCATATGTTTCTGAAAAAGATTTTTTTCTTTCTCACTTATTCTTTCAGCACACAGAAGAAATGTATGAATCTGACATCTACAGACATCAAATTGCAGAATATTATAATCCATATGTACTAGATCCTGATATCCAGGCAGGTGAGTTTTACTTCAACATAAATTTTGAAAACAATAGTGTTATATTCAAACACAAGAAAACTCTGAAAGTGAAACAAATTAATATCCTTAATTATTATTTATGATTATTGATCCAATGAAGTTAGATGGTTTCTAACAAAGTACTTTTACTGTTCATAAAATGTTTTTTTTCTATTTATATTTTACTAAGTTAATCCTACAGACCTTTAATATTTTAAGTCCATGACCCAAGGCGGTATCACAAACTTTTTTGGTTTATTGTACATAAAAAGAAAGCAGCGTGTGCAGCTGGAGCACACCACATTAGGGTGTATGGAAACACAGGAAACAGATGCCTTTTCTTTCGGCCGCTATAACTACAGACATAGAACAACTTTCGCCCCTTGGGGTTTTGTTAATACATGAGAGGGTGCTTTACTTTCTCTTGAAATCAACTGTTTTGAATGTTGCACCAAAACAACTAAATTTGGGTATAAGTAGGAGGTAGTTTATGGTAAAAATGTCTGATGTAGGCTTTTGAGAAAGTTTAAAAATTATCCTGGAACAGAATTAGGAAATGAAAAATGCCTAAATGGATATTATTGTGATTGAGTTACTTTTACTTTTTTTTTTTTTTTTTTTTTTTAATTTAGCTAAATGCAGATAGTTTGTGTATTTTATTTTAAAAACTTGTTTGTGTTGCGACACCCTCTTTCTATTTTTAAATTTGTTACAGTCAAACCTTAGAAGCATGAAAAAGGTCCAATTCAAAAATATATTGCACATTCACAGTGAAGGTCTTGTTGTTAATTCCAACAAGCATTATGAGTTAGCAGGCTTTAATGAAGCTCTGTTGCTTCTAATTGGGTATTTTTAAACCTGCTCAGCCCTACATCTGCAAAGTATCTCCGCTTTATCAACTTTTGTTGAGGGCATTTGTTTGTGTAGACGTATAACTCTAAATTTGTATCTGGGGGGGGGGTTGGTGTCTGTCAGAATACAGGCTGAAAATGTTGACAACCACATAATAGACACAGTGTGAAACAGCAAAAGGCTTCTCTTGCTATCATCATCACTTTTTACCCTTGATTTTGTTTAGATCACTGGGACTACCATTCGCACCCACATGTGCACCCTGTTGAGTTTGAGAACCTCCAAGAGAGCAATTTCACAGAGCTGCAGAGTGTCCAAGCTCTCCATCCACCTGGCCTCATACGGCATGACCCCCTGCGATTCGACGCAGAGAACCTCCTTGACCCAAACCTAGCACACTCACATGTGCTGCAGCAACCAGTGAGTTTTTCTGCCATCAAATGGCTTGAGCAACACATTCTGGTTGTGTTGTTGTGAGATGGAACCATGAAATGACTCTTTTTGAGGTGATGACTACAGTTGAGGAAAGGTTTTCCTCACAAGGACAAGTTTGACTGATTCTAATGTTAACTTGCCATAGCTCTCTCTGTAGGATAACAGTGAAATTGTCTGTAAACAGAAATCTTTAGCTTGAAAAAAAATTCTTCTGGCACCACTAAACACCCATGTATTATTTTTATTTAAAGTTTGGATTAAATTAAGATGGAAAAAAAGAAACATTTGAAGCAGTTGGGTCTGTTTTCAGGACTTGTAGCTAAAATCAGGAAGTGAATCTCTGGGTTACAAGAAACCCTTTAATTTTAGTCTTCTTGCTCTTTTTAATCAGTTCAAAAACAGAGTTTTCTCTGAATAGATAATGTCGACTCAGCTAGGCTCATTCGAAGTTACATCTGTTTGCTTTGTTCTCTGTTTGTGAGCCATTGAGCTAGAACAGAGGCCTCTGGTTTTTGGACAACATTTAAGCTCAGCATTTCTGACCGTCTCAGCATTTTCAGTGTGAAACCATTTCACTTCTGCACTGTATAGTTGCAGCATTTTACAAGCTACTTTTCACTCATTAGTTTAACAAATGCTTATTGAAAACAACCTGCATTGTATTTGTGTGGCAAAATATTCTACAAAGGTTACACATTGTATCTGAATTAGGATATTAGAGCTGGAAATTTGAAGGATTTCAATAAACAATTTGCAAAGAGGCCAGAGAGCATGTGTACTTTTGGTAGAATTTATGAGTTTCACTTGAAATGCAAAAATTTTTTTTTTACCATGTTTAATGTGAAGACAATATGTGTGTGCATTTGAGGGAGGTGGAAATCAGAGGCGTTACTTCAGTAATACAAATGTCATGTAAAAATACAATGTGAAAACCACGGTTCCATTGCAGCACCGTTGTCCACCTTTGACTGCTTTATTTTTTCTTTAACAGAATGTTATTAATAGATTGACAAGCTTTAGCAGACCAGGCATACAAATACAGACACGTGCACACATCACAGCTCATGAAGAGAAAAGTTTGTGCCAAACTCTTTGACTCACAGCGACAAATACATAATAGAAACCCAGCACAGTTCAGTATTTTTGTCGGCTGTTGGGGGTATGGTGTGAAATGCAGTGTCAGTTACAAAGCAATGTGTATGTCTCCAGCCCAAACACAGTCTAAAAAATATCTTAAATATTAAAATCCTAAAGATTTAAAAATGTAAAAATTTCAATAAAAAGATACAAAAAAAATTATACTAGAGTAAAATGCTCTTATATTTTAGATTTTCTTCTGTAAACATTACAAAATAGCTTTTTCTAACCTTTTTTGTGACAGTATGAGTGCTGTTGATAAATCAGTCAGAGACCAGCGGTAACAGCTGATCCCATGATGGTTTAAAGTAAGATATACTGTGAATCTGAAACGGCAAACAATCATTTTTTGGATCTAAACTTACAGTTTCTGGGATAAACCAATATTTCCTATACTTTTAAGGTATTGTAGAGTGACCTGAAATTTTCTACATGGTTAAACAAAAATTGGCCAACATTGGAGGCAGAGCTTCAGATTAGGATTTTAAAATATGGTATGTCATTGATTTATTTATTTAGGATGGTAAATTTTATATCATCAGGAATATCACTCTAGGTAAAAGTATGATGGTATGAGGAACATCATATCTGTTAGTGCTGGATAATGGATGCTGGCTCTGGAGCAACATATGCCGCAATCCAGATAGATTTGTTGTGTAAGAGGAAGCTCTTTCTTATTTAGGCAAGACAATGCAACTAACAGATATTACAACAGCATGGCTTCTTAGAAAAACACACTGGACTATTGTTGTTACCATGAAAAGATTGTGGACATTTTAAAAGAAAATAAATTAATAAATAAATAACTGAAACTTTTGAATTGCTACCTTTGTAAGCATTATACATTGCTGAACTTGATTTTATCTCCTAGCTCAGTATTCTGTTTAAATTTGAAGGTAGCAATCGTTCTGGTAGCAAGAATAGTTTAGTTATAATTAAGAGCTTTTTTAATGGCAACTGAATTTGCAAGTGAATTATGCTGATGTTTGAATCTTTGATTCACATATAGGTAGCCTTCTTCTCTCGAACTGTATATCCACCTCGTGTATCCCAACGCAGCTCTGATGATGAGGACCATGGAGGAAGGAGTCCCCCGCTTGAAGTGTCAGATGAAGAATGCTTGAGAGATCGAGTCCCTTATGTCACATCAGCAGAGCTAGGTAAGGGTTCTTATTACTTTTACATACAATACACAGTGACATGATTTTAAAAAGCTGTTTATGAGTGCTAAATGTCTGCAAACCAGAATTTGCATATAGAAAGACCTACTGTTAACATAGCAAATTTAAGTCACTACCATCTTTTGTAATAAAGATGATTTAAATTTGGTATTTTGCATACATTTAGAGGAAATATAGTCAATAAAGTATTTCTATTTAAATTGGACCCTTTTAGTGCAGTGTTCAATTCTCAGAACCAACTATTACTTGAGACATGCAGATGGTATAAAATAAATGCAACTGTGTTAATCTTATGCAAGGGAACATTAAATGAAAAATGTAATATTACCCCTACATAAACTGTTGATATGGATGCACCTTCCTGTGTTCTCACATTGCACACAAGAGCTTGAATCTTGTCAGGACCCTCAGTTTACAGTGGGCAAATGTTTTCCTCTGTCTCTTTGAACACCTCTGCATCTGCATGTGGATGAAGCAAAGGCAACTCTGAACTGCTGAAACATAGGTCCAGATTGTTCACCTCTGCTGTACTTGATGTTTGTGCTTGCATCTGCATGTCTGTATTTAGTGCAATCTGCTCTGCTTTGTATAATAGTATATGCTAAACTTATAAACCGCTTTTCAAGTCGTACTGACCACTTAAACCACTTTTACACTGGACTGGATTAGCTGTGCTTAGTCCATACATTTTAAATGTGCATTTCTTTGTGTGTGTATGTGTGTGTGTGTATGGGGTGGGGGCTGTTCTTTATTTCATAAATCATAAGATTGATTGATTGATTGATTGATTGATTGATTGATTGATTGATTGATTGATAGGAGCCACATCCACCCAGCTGCACTCAGATATGTGCATCTATTCATGCACCAAAATGAAGATTGTTAGGCAACTTGGGATTAAGTGCCTTCCCCAGATGGAAAAATGACATGTGGCAGGGAAGAGAGCTGAAATCAAATGCACAACTTTTTGACTGCAGAAAGTTCAGACAATAAGCACCAAGGACTGGCTCAATTAAAAGGCAATGGAATTGCCTTCCTGACTATGTTTTGTATCTCATAAAAACTACTTCAATTCTGACCATGGGTTCAAGGTGTCAGACTTATGCTACATTGTAGTCAGAACAATTACACCAACAGGGTCATTGAAGTCCATCCATTAATGGTCCTTTTAACTTGTAAGGATGATACTTTCTACCCTTGTTTAGAACTGAAGTATTTAAGATAAAACGTGAAATTTCTTTAAGTAACAAAAGAAAGAGGTCTAACTGCCCTCTCTTTAAACCCCTAAGATAGGCAGTCTCAGGCTGGTTGAGAATTCACATCAACTTTTTGAGCTCTCGTCACTTTGTGAATGCAGTGCAGGAAGGAAGCAGGTAATGTGCACATAAGCTGTTCAAAAAACTTGAGCAACTAGCACAACTTATTAAAGCTTTATTTCTGGAAAAAAAAAATAAGGACTTTGTTTTCTTTGTTTTGAAGCTTTGTCGTGTACTAAGCTTTTTGTTCTGCTGACAACTTAAGCAGAATTTTTAGAAAGGACTATTGGTTGCACAGTTCTTTTTTGACACTGCTGGCTTTGCATGTTTAATGGAGGGGGACCATAGAAGTATAGTATCTGACCACATGTTGTTAAAGAACAGTGATTTAATGTTAGAAAGTTTGGGGGATAATTTTCTCTTTTCAGCATAAATGTGATGATCACCTATTTGTTTAATTTTGGTTGACTCCAACAATGTGTCTGACAGTAAGGTTTTGGTCACACTGTTTGAACATATTTTTTGTCAAAATATATACAGAGAGAGATAGAAAGAGAGAGTGAGAAAGAGAGAGATAGTTTTAGTTGTATTTGAGTTGGGGATTTCTTATAGCACTGCATTTTCTCGAAATATTGTGGTGCCAGTTTTGATCTGAACAAGTCAAACAGACAAAAGAGAAAGAGTGGGTGTTTATGATTTGAAAATGTGATGAGATGCATCATTGACACGTGCTTAGTGACTAGTAGCCTCTTCATAAACACATGACTAAATAAGCACTGAGATAAAGTATTTCTTTTTCCTGCATTCAAGCAAAAGATTTTGAGTAAACAAGTTCTAATGATGCAACACAATGTTGTTTCCAAGGTAACAAAAAGAAGATCCGCCTGTACCAGTTCCTGTTGGACCTTCTAAGGAATGGAGACATGAAGGACAGTATCTGGTGGGTGGACAGAGACAAGGGGACGTTTCAGTTTTCATCTAAACACAAGGAGGCCCTAGCACATCGCTGGGGAATCCAGAAGGGAAACCGAAAAAAAATGACATATCAGAAAATGGCTCGTGCTTTGCGCAATTATGGCAAAACTGGCGAGGTGAAAAAAATCAAGAAGAAGCTGACGTACCAGTTCAGTGATGAGGTGCTCGGGAAGAGTCATCTGGAGAGAAAATCTTACATTTAGTCTGTAAAGATCATTTCTGGTGTGTCTGTTAGATAGCATTATGGAAATGAAAAAGATTATACTGTATAGTACCAGTCTTCCTGAGAATATGGTACATATTTTAGTTATCTGGCTTTCATGGTCTATGGACTCATTCTTTGAGCAAATGAAAAGGTAAACCACTTGCTGTGAGTTACAAAAAGTTCTTAAGAGGCAAAACTCAGTAAAATACATCAAATAAGAAGTATAAACAGTATTGTTTTAACAAATTTAAAAAACGATTAATAAATGTAACAAATGGGTGTGGTTTGTGAATGAGCTGTTAGGAAAAAGACACAAAACATAAATAAATCATTAAGTAAATACAACTTCATAAGCAAAAGCCACCAAAGCTATTAAAAAAAACCCTTTTTTTCCTTTTTACTTCCTTTAATTTTGAGTAATCTATTTTTTTCCTATATCTGTTTTTTATTTAAGAATACTTGCCCAGAAGAGAATATTATTGTGGACCCTATGATTAAGTCTTAGGACTAATTTTGTGTCTGTAGCTAATTTGTTTCTCTTGTCACAGTTATTCTGTCCTTTACTTGTCTGAATGGTATTAGGCTGTAGATTTATGCATTAATATGAGCAGGCTCAGCTTGAATAGCAAAAGGAATTGTTGGGCCTTGCCCATTTTCTCCTCTATGTTTGACTCCTCTCATGTTTTACATGAACAAGTTCTCTTAGTTGTGTAAATTTACTGTGTTTAGTTAGCCTCTTTATAGAAGTAGGCTAGTATTTAAACAGCCTGGAGATAAAGAGGTGATTCAGTAGAATAACATCCTCTGTATTCAGTTAATATATATTGTGCCTTGTTATATCCCATAAACTGTACAAACTGTATGGCTGAGAATTGCTTGTAAAGAATAAATTGTGCATTAATTATTGTGTGTTGTGCCATTTGCAAAGACTATGTGGACGCAACTTCAGGAAACATCAGAAACAAAAAAAGAAGAAGAGACAGATAAACTGTGAAGTTAAAGAGTGCTAAGTTTTACAGATGAAATTTATCTTTCATTACATCTTAACGATAACAGCTAAACAGCTAAACTTTGAGGAACTTTGAGGTTAATGGAGGCCTGAGGAGGTGAAGTGTCTTGTCACTTAATGCTTACATATAACTGAATCCTACCAAACTGCAGACATCGGCTTTCTGCTCATGGCTGGTGTGAGGACCCTACAGTGAATCATCTGGTTTATTCCTGTCAGTTGCCACAGTGACAAAAGTGTATGTCATTGTCAAATTATTGTCTCTTTATAAAGGGAAAGTGTTAAAATATCGAATAGGTTTTGTTTTACCTAATTCTCTGAAGATATATTGTCTGTTTCTTTAGAAAAATAGAACATTTAAATTTTAAAGTTTTATTTGTTGCACATTTAAAACCAGTTTCATCAGTAGAAGTAACAGAATAAATGACAAAATATTACAGAACTCAAACAAAAAATATCATTCTGTTTTAAAAACAAAAAAGTTAACGGTTTTGTTGATGTGTAGTGCAGTGTGCACATAGAAACTGTCCACAGGCTTCTTAAGAGCCAACAGCTCCCCACAATGGTCAGCTTGTGTCCATAAATAACAGATGAGAGGACTGAATAGATCATGATACAGTAAAATGCAATGTGCTGGGCTGATATGCTGATTTATCTTCTGTTATGCATGTTGAAGGCATGACCTGTATACACTGCTGTACAAAACTTTTAAAGCAACTCTCATTTCTTGTTGTGTTCGGAGTCCTTAATACACAAGCAAAGGGAGCAATCGTTATATCTTTGGTTTGAAAAACCTGAAAAAGGACCTGACAGATGCATAACCTTCCCTTCGGGAAATTTTTCTCTGTATGCCACATTTTCAACTACAAGCTCATTGGATGTTGCTTTGGTGCTCAAATCCTGTTTTGTCTATCAAACTGTATTATAAGCATTGAGTTTAGGCGCCTTTTAATCTTCAGATTAAGAGCTAAAATTAAGTGACTCAGCCAATAGAAAGTATCCATCTTAGAAATGGACACATACTGAACTAAAACTGAGCAATAAACCAGCAAAAGCTCGAAGAAAAAACTTTGAACGACATTTAGAAAACCAAAAAAATAAAAAGCACAATTTATTGGTTCCCTGAAAAAAGATCTCTATTCATCCTTAAAATAAATGTTTTAGTTTAGATGCATCATCTCTCACCGAGTTTGGTTTTAAAATCTCTATTTGGAGGATTTTTATTCAGAGTGCAAAATCCATGGTTGGAAATAATTTTCACAAAATCAGTGGTGCCACAATGAAAATCAATGTGCACCTGTAATGAAGGAATACAGCATTGTTTCAAACCTGAGATAGGCAGAACCTTAATGTGTGAAACTAAAGTGAGGAATTCTTTAACTTAAATTTTAAACAATTACCACTTAAGCATGCGAGAACTTACGGTTTCTTATTTAGCAATGATGAAGGAAGTAAGGTGAACAGCATCAAAGCCTTACATCCAATGTTTTACAACAGTGTTAAGTTACATAGTTCTTAATTATTTAATTACTCATCTGAAAAGACATTTAACTCAAGGTAAATATAACTGGCACAGAAAAAAGCCAGCAGAAGTCCAAATTCATCTTCCTGTAGCATTCAACCAGCCCCAAATGTCACGGGAGACTTTAGGAGTAGCAGATATACAACCACGTATTGCTACTGTCAGAAGAGTCATTGTAACAACAGGGATTTCACCAGTAGGTGTGCTTCTGTGGTGCATTCAAGTACAACTGATACAGTGGATTTTCTTTATAAAAAAAACAAAACACCTAAATTATTTAAACTTTTTAAATCAAATTTTGGCATAGTCTTATTCATAAATTAAAAAACTACAACACCAAGCATTTTAAATAGTTTATTGTTCTCATATTGAATAATCCCTCTATATATTCTTTGTTTATTCTGACTTATATTTTATTAATGGACAAAATCCAACTAAATCCCCAGTAAGTTCCATTCTGTCTCTTTTTTAAATGCTTGAACATATTGTTACAACAATATTTATACAGTTTTGTTTGTTTTTCATCATTGAAACATATTGAAAACTGTACTGAAATATGACTTAATTGAGATACAGAATTTTTGTGTCCTGTTACACCCATAGTGAGAAAATCTTTACTCACCTTTCTATTAGAATAATGGTTCAGCTGAGTGTTTCAGCATTGCAGAACTGTCAAATGTGTAACTAAAGTCTTACCAGTGTGATTCAGATGATATTAAGGGCACCATGCAACATGTTTGGGACAGACAAAGACCAAAGACAAAAAGAAACATGGAAACTAAAGCCTACCTTCCAGTTCTTCTTGTTAAAGGCAGATGGTGACAGGGTGCAGCACAGAACAAAAACTTCTCTTAAATTCTTTGTTCTAATTATATCCGCTGTGCTGCGTCCCTTCCCCACACTCTCAAGGCCTATCATTCAGCTGAGGTGGTGTGGAAAGGATGGTCGAAATATAGCTCAAGGTCAGACATGACCAGAGTTGGGTGGGAGCCAGGTCATTGCTCTGATGGAGGAACAGTGGGTGTTTTTTTTTTTTCTTCTTTTTAATACTCTGTGTTAGGCCTGAGGTGAAAATGGCTGAAGGAGTGGGTTGGGTTTGGAAACAGGACCACTATTAAAGGCAGAGGCTTCACCCTGGGAGCAACCTGGACCAGTGTAGTAACGCTGTAGAAGAAAGAGGATATTGTTCAGGATGCCAGAACCAGCCAAAAAAACAGGTATGTTTCTTCATTTAGCTGCCTTATGATATATTCAACATACAATACCTTGATGGATTACCTCAACTTACACCTGTTATTGTTACTGTCTCACCAAATGTATGTTTTTTAAGAAATTAAACACAAAAAAAGAAACACAATTGCAAAACATTAAACTTTTGCATAGTATGTGTACTAATTGGATAAAATACGAGACAAATATAAAACTGTGTCATTGGTAAATAAAGCTTAAAATGAGTTGAAACGCAAAAGCTCTGACAAGATATAGAGAGTTAACTACAACTGTAACATCTATATTATGATTTCAGCTTAGCAAATTCAATTCAGTTTATTTCTTTGTTCCATAATCCATACTGCTTAGTTTCGTGATGTGATAACGCTCAGGTGGGAGCCAAAAGAAGCACATAGCAGGTGCAATGACATGTCCAATGTTCAAAGCGCTTTCAACAGGAAACAACTTGGTCACATTAGGAACTCTTGTCAACATGCCCACAGGTGGAGACATTGTATGAAATGAACTCGACACTTGTCACATTTCTGACATCGCTGCATACACAAAATGATCCAGAGATCCAAAATCCCCAACAGGATTCCAACACAACAAATGATAGCCACAGTTTCCCCTTTGAGAGTGAGGATGAGTTGCTTGTTTGCACTGTCAGATGGCACAGTGAAGTCCAAATGGCTCACTTGTATGTGGTAAGACCTGCAGTGTGAAAGATTTGAGCAGCACAGAAGCTGTTTGGATCATCTTGAGCCTGTAGTTATACTAATAGCTGTTATTAACACCCTGCAGTTTCTGTGATGCAGAAATCATTTGACAAGGAAAGCTAAATAAGGAATCCACCTGTTTTATTTTTTGAAACTAAATTCATTCAGCTTTTATTATGCTCAGAATATACACCCAAATTTACAAACTTGGGGAATGTATTGATATTTTTGTGAGCTTTTCCCATAACCACGTTAACTTAAAGTGTCTGTTTTAGATGTGGATAATGGGGCACACCATCCAGGGTATCATGCTTTCACAGGGTGGCACAAGCATTCAGAAAAAAAAAAAAAACAAAGTCAGCTTGATGGTCCATTCAGCTGTTAGTATGGTCCCCATGTTGTACCCAGCATAATCCCTGTCAGAAAATATAACTATACATGTCAGCTGGGTAACGATCCTGATGTTAGTATCTGATCTGAAGATAATGTGGAAAGTATTTTGACATCCCCTGGGGAAACCAAATTAGACACCCTTGAACTTCGGTTGTGCTAGTGTCTTCTTAAGAAGTGTGGCTTTCTATGTGACTTGAGAGCAACAAAACATCACTACAGAGAGAAAATATGATGCAAGTTACCTCAAATATGGATTGGGTGCTTGTGAGCCAAAGGAAATGTGGTGTATTGTACCATCCAAAGCAACTATTGCATAGTTCATATGGTGCCTTTCACCAAACAAGCAGACCTGTGGAACAAACCTGTCAAACTGTACACCAGTGGTGAACAACTGCAGTCAAAGGTATGACACTCGTTAGGTTGGGAACACTTCAAAGCATAAAAGGGAACACAATGGTGTGTACTGAACTGCACTACTCCATTGCAGCAAAAAGAGTGATCCATCCATCCATCCATCATTTATACCTGCTGCAGCAAGAAAATTCTGGGTTCAAATCCCCTCTGAGTGGAGTTTAGCTGATGTTTTCTGTGAATGCATGGGTACCCCGATTTCCTCCCACACTCTGAACACATACATGTAAGGTTAACTGGAGATTCTACATTTTCTCAGATGTATTGGGCATATTATGTAGTGGCAAACTGTTTGAGGTGTACTGTCCCCCAAAGACCCCAGGGAAGGAAAAAACTTGGATCTGTACAATAGATTGTTCAACTTTTTAAGAACATTATGGAAGAATTTGAACCAATACATTGTAACATAGAGTTAATGTTCCTCTTTTGGGATGATAACGCCCCTCTAATATGTTGTGATGACTGACAGCTATCTAAAATAATTACTGTTTTAATGTCCTTTGTTTGTTTGCTTTTATCTTTTTCTTATGTATTTGTAAATAGCATCTGCATCTATGTAACACATACATATAGGTTAGTGTGTGTTAAACACCTTTACCATCAGAGTTTCAGTTGCACTATTTTTAGACCCCTTTTGAAGACAACAACTGTTTGTGAGCAACAACTTTTCTAAACAGGGACAAACCAGGAACTTTAACCAATGGTGTGATACACCATCGGTTAAAGGGAAAAGACCTTTACAAAAAATATGGTCAGGGTATCATTCTTTCTATAGGATCGAAACTGGTTCTATAACACATGCTGATCACCAGTTTGTTTGTTTTTTTTAACATATCTTGCTTCTGACATTTCAGACCTTCCTATTTTTTTTATGACTCATCACAATCAAATATGTGACTACTTTCACCCACAACCTCAACTTAGAACAATTTCAAAGGGGAGAGGTCTAAATCTTGTTGGTCAAAATACTTTAACATCAACTTTATTTATTTATTTATTTATTTATTTATTTATTTATTTATTTATTTATTTATTTTTTATTTCAATGTTTCTGCTATAAACCTGAAAGCTTAGGGTCATCATTCTTGTGTTTGTCATTTTCAAATTTTTCACATCTTTTTGGTGCATTTGGTAGCACTGTTGCCTTGCAGCAAGACGATCCTGGGTTCGAAACCAGCCTGGCGTCTTTCTGCAAGGAGTTTGCATGTTCTCCCTGTGCATGCGTGGGTTCTCTCTGGGTACTCCAGCTTCCTCCCACAGTCCAAAAACATGACTGTTAGGTTAACTGGTCTCTCTAAATTCTCCTTAGGTGTAAGTGTGTGCATGCATAGTTGTTTGTCCTGTCTGTCTCTGTGTTGCCCTGCGATGGACTAGCGAACTGTCCAGGGTGTGCCCTGCCTCTCGCCCAATGACAGCTGGAGATAGGCACCAGCCCCCCTTGCGACCCTGCAAGGATAAGCGTGATGGATAATGGATGGATGGATGGTATGGGCATCAGACAGGCTTTTCTGCTATCTGGAGCTAGTTGCTTGTGTAGTTATAGTTGGATGGTCGAAACGTGGGATGGAAAATCAAGAATATATAAACTTGTGTGGGTGCATGTGCCAGCAGAATGAACTTTTTTTTTTTTTTTTTTTTTTAAAGGAATGCATCAGGAGGAACTACTATAAAACTGCTCACTAAACTTTCCATAAAACTAACACTACAGAGACAAAGATAACAACTTAGAAATTTGGCAAAGAGAAATGCTGCAACAAATCTAGAGAGAAGTTTGAGACAAATGCAAACAGGTGTGATGATTCAAGATTGAAATCTTGTGTGTGTGGAAGCAGAAACAAAGAAGACAGACTCAAGAACTCTACATACTCTGCATAAACCAAGAAACATTTTTACCTGAGATGGCGAGAAAAATAACAAAGCTTGTTCTGATGTAAACATTTCATTCTTCACGAGGCATTCAAGTGCAGAACTGTCTGCAAATCAGCAGTACAGCAAGATATATCAAATTTCTGCATTAACAAAGCCCTTTTGATGGACGTTACACAAGTACAGAAAAGTTCTGCCTGGATGGTATTTTGAGAAAAAGCTGTGGTATTTCTAAACCAGCGTTGCAAGAGAAAAAATTAATTGGGAGTGGACATTGTTATAACACCGGCAAATGCTGCAGTGGGAGGGACCCATGAAGACTTCACAGGAGTCCAGTACTTGAGTTCTTATGAAGTATGACATGTCCAGGCCAGAAAGAACTTGAGTAAAGGTAGCAATACATACTATGAAAGAGCAGAGAAATGTATTCTCCCTGTCAGGGCTTCAAGTATGAGAACAAAGTTCTTTCTGACCAGGACATTTTTTGTCATACTGAGGCACAACAAGCTGAAAGAAGTCCAAAACCAGAGCAGCAAGAACAGAGGGAATTTTGTTCTTGCAGCGCTGAGCAGGAGAAAAGATTTTTCTGTCTTTGTTGCGTACATACATGCTTTTATGTAATATGTACACCCTTTTACCAACAACCAAAAATAAACCCTGAAATGTGCAGGCAATCCTGGGTCATTTTAATAGGATGAAACTCTGATGTATTCTTCTAAACAACTGGACATGCAAAGTATTTATTCTGTTTTTTATAATGAGGTCCTTTTTAAATTAGCTCCTGATTATGTTTCTGAAGCTTCTAATCTAAGCTTTCCTCTGTGGAAGTTGATCAACCTAAAAGGAAACTAAGGAAACAGTTGCCCCACCCCAGTGTGCTACTGAATGCAAAATACTACATCTTTTCCAAGCAAGTCGACCTATGGTTTAATGAGACTGCTTTTTCAAAATATGACCTGATCTCCTTCTATATCTCTTTTGCATTGACACTATGATTGGCTACAACGTATCTACTGAATGTTCTTACAGCCTGCTCATTCAATCACCATTCAGCAAAACAATGAAAAGCTGAGTTCACTGATCAAAAGATCACAGTCACACTTTTTTACACTTCAAAGAATATACTTTGTCTCCCCTTTTTAGTTTCAGCATTTTCCAAGAAACCAAAGACTCAGGAGGCAGAGGAAGGTTCCTATGTGGTTTTTGAAGCCGAGACAGAGAAATCTGAAGCTAAAGTAAAATGGCAGTGCAACTCAAAGGACATTGCCAGTGGCAACAGATATGCAATCACAGCAGCTGGAAACAAGCACTCCCTCACCATAAAAGACATCACCATGGAAGATGCCAATGTCTATGCTGTGATTGCTGGTGGTTCAAAGGTCAAGTTCGAGCTGCGGGTCATATCAAAGCCAGGTGGGAGACTTTGATGCTGCAGCTGTGCATTTGAGGCCTCTGATCACTCAGCCACAGCTTGTATAGTCGTCACCGAGCACAAAGCAGAGCACTCAATTTAGAAAACCACTGAGGCAGTAAACACTTGATGCACTGCATGCGCTTGATGTCTCTCCACTATTTTTCTCCATCCTCTGATCAAATCTCTGAAACAGCCTAAAGTGTTTCTGTTGGCTTTTGAAGATTTGGTAGGATGTGCTGAGAAATTAACATATTTTTCCTCCAGTTAAACTTTTCAACCAAGAAATTTAAAGGCAGGCTTTGATCAGAGTGAAAACTGAAAATTTTCTAAAAATTGCCAGCCTGAACACTGGGTTTAAAGTTAGTAAAAATAATGTCTTCTCAGTGTTAGTTGTAAAGCCATAGAGCAGAAATACCTGTTGCAAAAACTAAAATATCCAAAATTAGATCTTTGCTAACAATTTAGGCACAAAAGTAAAAACAACACTTTTTAAAAATTTTTCATGTTTTTAAATAGTGGTTTTTATCATGATATTTCCTGTACATAAAGCAACTAAATCCAAAGTGGAGAAACCAGAGAAACAAGTAGCCTATTGCAGTATATGGAAGCAAACCATATAAAACATAACAGCTTTGTAGTCCAGGCAAAAGTTATAAACTAATAATGAGTGCGCTTTCTTCACATCTTCAGCTGTGTTGTTGATTAAAGTATCTGTGGCCTCAAGAGTTCATTTTCCAGTTTGTTTAAAAATTCCTAAATTGTTCCAAACATTCCTTTTAAGGCTGCCAATGGTGTTTCGTGTTTTTTTTTCCAGGGTTACGAGCACTGAATTTTCCAGGTTTTGCTTAGTGTCACAAACTAACATTGCACCAGTAGACTGTCACTGTGATGTACTTAGGATGCTTAAATTTCATAAAGGTGAAAGCAAATGTTTTGAAGAAAATCAGCTAAATGGCATGGTGCATATCCATGGCTGCAGCTGTCCACAGTCCACACTGCTGCCACACTCAGTCTTCCTGTATGCTAACCTCGACCCCAGCACATTATTTCCTAATGAGTAACCATCACTCAACAGGCCCTGAGCACTGCCATGAGAGGCTGCTGATAACATGTGGAAAGTTAGCTGGCCATTGAGATATGATAAGACAAAAAGAATATTTAGAATTTAAATGCACAACCCAGCTTATTTCCACTTTAACAATACAAAGGGTTGTCATATGGACCAAATAGATGAAATGTTTCATAATGTTCTAACTTGCAAGATAGAAACAAATAATGTTTATTTTTTTTATTTTATCACTGCTTTTTATCTCTTGTGTGTGATTTTGATACCACCATAATAAAATCAACACAGAGGTTCCAGAAGAGGCCCCCACTGGTGGACCTGGGGATGTTAAACCCGACCAGGCCTCGGTTCCACCTCCTGTACCTTCCACGCAGGGAGAAACCTCTGTTTCAACACAAGATGCTCACCCAGCTGAGGGTGAGTTGCTGGGTTCCATCATCAGGGTTCCTACACATTTGACATTTCAAAATTTCAGACTTTTCCAGATTCGTACATAAAATATTTTCTAGACATTTAAGTGCCAAAAATAGCTTCAGTTAGTGTTATCTGTATGATCTATAAATCATAAAACAAAAGCATTTATTTATTTGTTTTTTTGTTTTCAGCAAAATAAATCAGCTCTACCTTTAACATCTATAACAGATTTTTAAAAATATATACTGAATTAGCCTACATTAGTTTGTTAATTTTTATTACAATACAATATTAATATTAACAGCAATATCATTATTAATACAGTAAATGTATTATTATTAGTGGTAGTACAATAAATTTGGACTTTAAACATTGACCTCATGTGGAGAAATTGACCTTGCTGGATTTTTCTTTAGATGCACACCTTCCAGACACCAGACAGGATTTGACTGGACTCTTCACAGAGAAACCTCAGAGTGGAGAAGTCACTGTGGGTGAGTGGATTTAAAATACCAGACATGTTTCGATAGGAAATCCTAATTTGTTGCTTTATCTTTTATATCACATTTCTATCAAATAGAAAAGGTTCAATGTGAATGGCAAATTTAAATAGAAAAATAAATAAATACTAGTTTCAGAGTTACTTAACTTCAGCCCAATCACTGAATCAGACATGCTAAATTAAAGTGCTAAAGAAGGGATCATAATTGTATTTCTGATTCACAGAGAAACATATAATATGGACTCAGTATTCTCATTCTTTATCATTTTCTCTCTGTTTCATTTCCATATCTTCGCCTAACAGTTTGAAGCAGCATTATGAAATCATAGGATAAAATACTATAAGTCTAAATAAAAAAGCAAAATAAATAAATAACACTGCTGATGGCCTTCAGAACTTATCACTGCACGTAAAAACCAAAAAACTGAATGTGTCTTTCTTGCATGAAGGTGAAAACATCACATTTGTGGCTAAAGTAAATGCTGAATCACTTCTGAAGAAACCCAGCGTGAAATGGTTCAAAGGGAAGTGGATGGACTTGGCCAGCAAGTGTGGGAAACACCTGCAGCTAAAGGAAACTTACGACCGCAACACCAAGGTAGACTGATGTTATACAAAGAAACACATTGATTGTTAGTCTTTTTAGTGTTGATTGGTCTTATTTGTGCATGTTTATTAGCCAGAGGTATTAGTAGAAAATAAGCATAAAACTAGAAAAGGCCATATTTTGTCACAGAGGCAAATTTGTAAATTCTGTCCTTTTTAGCCAAAGTTAGGGGAGCTCTCTTCAGATATATGTGCTAATGACATAATAAACTGGAATCATGCTATACTTAAGCTGTAATAGGATGCGAAAGATGCTTCAAATCAGCAAGAGAAAACAGCTTGAAGACCTAAAGACATTGTCTGTACAAACAAAGCAAAGTTTCAGGTCATTTTGTTGCGTGATATCATTTAATCTTTATGTTTTTGCATCTTGTGTTATTTTGTCTGTTTTTCCAGGTGTACACATTTGAGATGCACATCATTGCTGCTAAACCTAACTTTGCTGGAGGTTACAGATGTGAAGTTTCATCCAAGGACAAGTTTGACAGCTGCAACTTTGACCTTACTGTACATGGTGAGTATTGTTTACATTTTGTTTGAGATGTGTTATGATTAAAGATGTTTGTGGACAGCTGATCAGTTTGGCCTCTGCTCTGCTTTTAGAGGCCCGGGCTCCTGAAGGTCTGGATATAAGAACAGCTTTTAGGCGCACGTAAGTGACTCAGAAAACAGAAAATGTTTTAATGTTTCTGTGCTCCAGTGTTTTTTGAAAAAATAATTTGTTTTTTAAATCTAATTCAAAAACCACACTAAACTTTAAAGTTAAGCACAAAATTTCTTGTTAGTTAGGGGTTTATCCTCCTACTGATGGTATGCAAAACAGATATAAGATAAGTCAGTTAGTGTGGAGTCTCACTGATTGTTAGGGGGCTGATAAAATAAAAACAACTGTAAAATGTCCAATTTTTAGCATATATATATATATATATATATATATATATATATATATATATATATATATATATATATATATATATATATATATATATATAAAATTCCCTTCTCACCCTCCACGGGTGGTCTTTCTCAACCTCTGAGCTCGGGTCCTCTACCAGAGGCCTGGGAGCTTGAGGGTTCTGCGTAGTATCTTGGCTGTGCCGAGAACTGCGCATTTCTGGACTGAGATGTCTGATGTTGTTCCTGGGATCTGTTTTAGCCACTGCTCCAGCTTGGGGGTGACTGCCCCGAGGGCCCCGATGACCACAGGCACCACTGTGGTCTTCACCTTCCAGGCCTTCTCCAGTTCCTCTCTGAGGCCCTGGTATTTCTCCAGTTTCTCGTGTTCCTTTTTCCTGATGTTGCAATCGCTTGGTATTGCTACATCCACCACAACGGCTTTCCTCTGTTGTTTATCCACCACCACAATGTCCGGTTGGTTCGCCATTACCATTTTGTCTGTCTGGATCTGGAAGTCCCACAGGATCTTAGCTCGGTCATTCTCCACCACCTTTGGGGGTGTGCCCCACTTAGATCTCGGGGCTTCCAGTCCATATCCTGCACAGATGTTTCTGTACACTATGCCCGCCACTTGGTTATGACGTTCCATGTACGCTTTCCCTGCCAGCATCTTGCACCCTGCTGTTATGTGTTGGACTGTCTCAGGGGCCTCCTTGCACAATCTACACCTTGGATCTTGTTTGGTGTGGTAGATCTGAGCCTCTATTGCTCTGGTGTTTAGGGCCTGTTCCTGTGCAGCCAGGATGAGTGCCTCTGTGCTGTCCTTGAGTCCAGCTTTTTCCAGCCATTGGTAGGATTTCCTGATATCAGCCACTTCAGTTATTTGTCGGTGGTACATCCCATGTAGGGGCTTATCCTCCCATGATGGTTCCTCCAGCACCTCATCCTCTGGTCCCCATTGTTTGAGACATTCGCTGAGCACATCGTCGGTTGAGGCTTTGACCTTGATGTATTTATGGATCTTGGATGTTTCATCCTGGACAGTGGCTCTCACACTCACTAGTCCTCTGCCTCCATCCTTACGGCTCGCGTATAGTCTCAGGATGCTGGATTTAGGGTGGAACCCTCCATGCATGGTTAGTAGTTTCCGAGTTTTAACATCCATGGTCTTTATCTCTTCCTTTGGCCAGCTTATTATTCCTGCAGGGTATCTGATTACTGGCAAGGCATAGCTGTTTATCGCACGGATCTTGTTCTTGCCGTTGAGCTGGCTTCTCAGGACTTGCCTTACTCGTTGGAGGTATTTGGCCGTGGCTCCTTTCCTTGTGACCTCATCGAGGCTGCCATTTGCTTGTGGTATTCCCAGGTACTTGTAACTGTCCTCAATGTCTGCTATTGTTCCCTCTGGGAGTGAGACCCCTTCTGTGTGGATGACCTTCCCTCTCTGTGTAACCATCCGACCACACTTCTCTAGTCCGAATGACATCCCAATGTCAGTGCTGTAGATCCTGGTGGTGTGGATCAGTGAGTCGATGTCTCGTTTGCTCTTAGCGTACAGCTTGATGTCATCCATGTAGAGGAGGTGACTGATGGTGGCTCCGTTCTTGAGTCGGTATCCGTAGCCAGTCTTGTTGATGACTTGGCTGAGGGGGTTCAGACCTATGCAGAACAGCAGTGGGGACAGAGCGTCTCCTTGGTATATGCCACATTTGATGGACACTTGTGCAATTGGCTTGTAGTTGGCTTCAAGGGTGGTTTTCCACATCCCCATCGAGGCTGCAATGAAGGCTCTTAGAGTCCTGTTGATGTTGTACATCTCTAAGCATTCAATGATCCAAGTGTGTGGCATTGAGTCATAGGCTTTCTTGTAATCAATCCAAGCCGTGCACAGGTTGGTGTGTCGGGTTTTGCAGTCTCGGGCGACTGTTTGGTCTACCAGGAGTTGGTGTTTGGCTCCTCTGGTATTTATGCCGATGCCCTTCTGTGCTGTACTCATGTATTTATCCATGTGCCCACTTATCTTAGCTGCTATGATGCCTGACATGAGCTTCCATGTTGTAGAGAGACAGGTTATTGGCCGATAGTTGGATGGGACCGAACCCTTTGAGGGATCCTTCTGGATCAGGATTGTGCGCCCTTCAGTTAACCATTCAGGGTGAGTCCCACTTTGTAGCAGCTGGTTCATTTGAGCTGCCAGTCGCTCATGGAGGGCAGTGAGTTTCTTTAGCCAGTAGGCATGGATCATGTCAGGACCTGGTGCTGTCCAGTTTCTCATACCTGAGACTCTTTCTTGGACATCTGCCACTGTGATAGTTACTGGGGCTTGCTCAGGGAGGTTGCTGTGGTCATCTCGTAGAGAGATTAGCCACTGTGCATTGCTGTTGTGGGTCGCCTCCCTTTCCCATATGCCTTTCCAGTACTGTTGGGTCTCCAGCCTTGGTGGGTCTGCTCTGTTGTTATTACCCTGCCATTGAGAGTACACTTTAGCTGGTTGGGTGGAGAAGAGCTGGTTAATCCTCCTGGCTTCATTTTCTCTCGTGTACCTCTTTAGGCGACTGGCCAAGGCTTGGAGCCTTTGTTTGGCAGTTTCGAGCGCTTCAGGTATGGGCATCTGGCTGTACCGCTTGGGTACCGGTCTTTTGATTGCACCTCTTTGGAGCTCTGACAATTGGCTCACTTCCCTCCTTGTTACCTTGATTTTAGCCTCTAACCGTCTTTTCCATGGTGGGTATTGAATCTCATGGTTGCTCCTATAGCCGAGCATCTCAAGGATCACTGATGCTGAGTTGTACACCAGCTCATTGGTTTCCGTTATGGTGTTGGTAGGGATCGTTCTCAATGCTGCATTCACATCTTCAATGAGACTTTCTGATGGTACTTCACTCAGCCGTTGTAATTGGCATCGGGATTGCCTGGTGTTCATTCGGGCCACGATCCTACCTCTCAGGTCAGTTGCTGCCTCGTTCAGCTGTGATGGTTCGTTCATTATTGGGGCTGCATACCCAATCTGCGGGTGGGGAGTTGAAGCTAACTCCCGTCTGACCTGGCGTCCTGGCTCCCCCTTGCCGTAGCATTTGTGTTGTACCTCGTCTATCTCAAGTTGTGACAGCATTTGCCGTTTGCGGATGTTGGAACACTGAGCTACTAGTTGTTTGGCAGTTAGTGTTGAATGGGGGTGTCGACGTAACCATTCCTCCCGCATTCTTTGCATGTAACCCCTCTGACTAGGGTTACTTGAGTAGTAGCATTCCAACAGATCCAAGTTTTCACCTCTCGCCCAATTCCGTCTTGTTCCAGTAACCCATTTTTCGTGAAGGTGCCCTGGTTCCCCAGCACCTGACGCAGACCTTGTTTGGCCGGGCGACGTCTGAGCCGGCATGGCGTGTATTCCTTTATCACTCATCATGAGGTAGGCAGTAGCGCGAAGGATCTTGCCTAAGGACCCACACTGGATATCTCAACCAAGCGACCCGGCCTGGATTCGAACCCCGGTCTCCCGGGTGAAGGTCGGGTGACTTACCCATTGAGCTACCCAGCTGCTATATATATATATATATATATATATATATATATATATATATATATATATATATATATATATATATATATATATATATATATATATATATATATATATATATATATATATATATATATATATATATCGGAGCTTTAGTTCAAGGGTTGCATGTTCAACCCTTAATTTGAGTGCATTTTTTCAGTGGAATGTGGAAGATCCACATTAAGAAATAATCTCTGGTAGTACATTTAGTTGCACCCTTTACAATTCCTATAACAGAAATTAATATGAAGCCCTTTGGAAAACATATTTGTCGTCTTAAGGTGAGTGTCTGGAAATTTTATTTATAGAATAATGGTTTATTGTTTATCTGGGGTATAAATAAATTAAATAACAACTAATTGTAATGCCAATATTTTATACAAAGGGCCATATTTCTTAACCACTCTTCAAATGGGAAAGGCTACAGAATATAAGTTTGAACATAAATGTTGTTCTTTTCAATTCAGGTAATTCCAACATGAAATCCCAAGTAAATGTCTCCACAACTCTGGTACAGAAATAAAGGAAATAAATATAATGTGCCTCATTTTAAAAGAGACTTTCCTTAAAACAAAGCATGAATGAGTTGGTTAAATAGAAAAAAATCTCTTTTATCAATGTTTTATTTGATGTAGAAAAATAAATTTTTCAGATTAAAGAGAAACACAGATTATACAGAAAATTAAGTTTTTGTATCACCTATGTTATAGTCTTCTAAACATAAATGATTTAAGTGTCAAAAAGCACATATACAAATGCCAAAAAGAATGGCTTCCTGTAGGACTTTGCAATTGAACTCAAAATCAAAGCCTAGTGATAAAAAAAACTTTTCTTAGCAAAAGTCAAATTAAGACCTTTGTATTAAACAGTGCAAACACTGACTTTAAAATGAAACTGGATTAATATCATGGTGTATGTGGTAAATAACTGTGAAAAATGCTAACTTATCAGGAGTGAAGGCTGTAAGAAGAGAAGTGAACCAGCAACGAGGTAGTAGAAAGATCTGGTGCAACCATGGAGGCTCATTGTCAAATTCTGAAGACTTGGATTATTTAAAAACAGAGAAATCTGGACCAGGAACAGAGGCTTTTGCTCTCTTTCATGGACTGATTATTCTCTGCAAAATCCAATGTTTTGGATTTCATAGCCGCCAGTTGACCGAATTTTGAGACTGACCACAAGAGGAAGATCAACAGAGAGCTAAACACAGAACTTAAATATTAAAATTAACATGATATTAACTTTTAACTTTATGCTTTGGTGCTCTAACTATTAAATATCTTGCAGCAGCATATGTCAGCTTCTTCTGATCCCCTCCTGAGTCTCAATCAAAACAGCCGAGCCAGCTGCCCAAGCAGCCATGTGGCTGAGTGAGATTTGAGGGTGGTGTTATTGTACTGAAAGTGCATGATGTGCTAAGACATTCAGGCTTTTCAGCAGCAGACCACCTCCAGGGGGTGGGGGGTGCTCACAGAGGAAGTGCAACTGCAGTGTGTTGTATCTTCACCACACAGACCAGAGACTCACATTCACATGCTGCTGGATCAGAGGTTGGAGATTGTCTCATCTATGACCCTGTTTTTATCTTTCATCCCACTGATAAGAAACAAGCACACTCCAAGGTTGCATGCTTTGCTTCACTCTGCCTGTTTTGTTTTGTCATTGCTTGGATTATGGCTGCAGCTTGATGAGATAGTTTTGTGCTTTTGGGACATGTAGGAGGCCTTTGCTACATATCACATCTTTATGTCCCATTTTTTCCCCTGCCACCTTTTTTCTTTTCTTCACTAGGTACCATGTGACCTACTGCAAGACATGACCAAATCATGAGTTGTTAGCAGCTGATGTTGATGAGTAAAGACGGGGTTCCCGCACATTTTGTATTTCTAAATTCCAGATGTTTACAGACTCAGAGTTTTACATATCTCACTCATTTTAAAGGTTCCAAAACTGTGCAGAAAAGCCAGTTTGTAAACCCAAACATCAAGCATATAACATAGTAATATATCAAGCTTGTTTTGTATTGATCATGATTTCATAATTTTATATCTTGTTATATACAGATATTTATATCTCAAACTTATTTATCAGTGATAACGTTTTCATTTTTCTTTGACCTCCTAGCTCATGAGCTTATTAAATTGAAATAATTACATCTCAAGTTTTTTGTTATGACCATTTAATTATGTCATTGTCTTAAGGTAACCAAACCTCAAGCTTTCTTAGTCCTGATAGTGGTTTAATATCTAATTATCTTGAGAGAAAAAATGTCTTTAGCTTTTCATTGTTATAGCAGTTCAGTTACCTCAAGATAACAAAACATAGAGCTTGATTTGTCCTGATAATAATTTTATTATCATATTAACTTGAGATAATAAGATTTTATGCTTTTTTTTTGTTGTTACAACAGTTCACTTATTTGATTATCTAGAGATAATAACGAGATATCAAACCAGTTTTCTCACAAAGAAAGTTTCATCATCTCACTATACTAAGGGTCCAAGTTCATTTGGTCATGGTTTTCATCATACTGTTAACTTAAAATACTTAGACCTCCAACCTGTTTGGTTACAGTAATAGTTTCATTGCCTCTATAATTGAGATATTTAGCTCTTCATCTTATTAGTTATGTGACGTTTCAATATTTCAGTTTATCAAGATAACTGTATCTTAGACTTGTTTAGCAACATTAACGTGATTCTTAATTATCTTGAAATAACATGAGCTAAAACTTCATTTGAACCAATTCTGGTTTCATTATCTCATAGTGTTGAGATAAGTAGATTTTAAGGTTTTTGTTGTTTTAACAGTTTATCTATCCCAATATCTTAAGGTAGGAAGACCTTGATCTTTTTGTCACTATGACTGTTCCATTGTTTCATTATCTAGATATATCACAGCTAAAATTCATTCTTGAAGTAATGGATTAGTACATTTATATTAACCCAGAAATCACTACATTGAGGCTGGCAGCTGGTTCAATTTTGAAACTTATTGATCAGAGCATTGCTTTTGTAGATCATCCTTACAAGTGCAATAATAGCAAATACAATACTTACTCTGGATGGAGCACAAGAATTGTTCATTTTTACTTGTCATTTATTCTGTCATCTCGAAAAAGGAGCTTTGTCTAAGAAATTAAAGAGGTAGTTGAGGGAAAAACTACCTCATGAAAAATGGCAATGAAAAAGAATTATAGTAAATAGGGCAAATTCTGGTTAACATCTTTTCGGATGTCAAGCTAAAAATGTCTCCTCTTGAAATTCAAACAAGTTTTTATACTTTATTTTATTCTTTTCCAAATGTATCCAGGTCTGGAAAAGTCTAAAAGTAAATTATATTATTTTTCATTCTTCTGAAGGAATCCTGTACAAACCATTAAACTGGGAAAGGCTTGTGGTTGCAAAACCAACACATTAAACGAGTGTGTGTTACACAGCATCTTTGAACACTTGCGTGTTAGAACAAAACCGTCCAAGGCATTCTTAAATTTGCATAAAGCAAATGGAATGTAAAGTTTTTCATTAGAAGCAAACGTCTGCAATGACACGTCTGTTCTTTGGAGAATCGAAGTGATTAAGCCATATACTGTACTGTTGATGCTTTGTGATGTCTGCAGTAGCACAGATGGTAAAGAAGATTCAGGAGAGCTGGACTTCAGTGCCTTATTAAAAAAGAGGTGAGAAAATAAACATTTGAAAAAGTTCTGCTTTGAATAATGATTACTTTTTTCATTTTCATAAAAATGTCTGTCTTTTCTTTATTCTTTCTGGATGATCCTCTGTCAACAGAGAGTAAGTTGCTTTTGCAGTTGCAAACTAACAATATAACATTAATTATAGGAAAACAGTCTTATGATACATACTGACCCTGTGGTCATTAATGATAATTTTCCCTTAATCTTTCTACTAAAAGTCAGTCCTTATCGGTCTCCTTATGCACAAATCAAGGATCACATGTAATATCAGAGGATTCAGAGGATAATTATTTAAATCATTGTAAAATAAAATCAAATAGAATGTCCAAAACTACTTGTTGAATGATGTTAGCATGTGGTTGATCTCTGACTAATGTTTTGGGCCCTAATTGTGTACAGGTTTGCCCAAGTGGAGGTTAACCCCTTTATTCCTAATTACATTGTATTTGTTTTAGTGGTTATAATGTTGCTTATGTTTTAAAATATTTTTCTCTCTGCATAAGTGGCATGCTGACATGTTCAGTTGCTGGGAATTTCTTTTTCTTCTATTTTCGTAACAGCAATTAACGTGGAAACAGCTGCAGAAAACAAGAATCACTGTTGATGATGGGACCATTTTTTTAGGACTGTGTGGGCTTCATCCTGTGCTGTGGAAAACTATTTCTTTAGTTTTTGTGTTTTTGCCATGTTTAAATGTTTTAGTTCATCAAAAATAATTAACATAACTTAACAGAGTGCTGCAACTTTTTGAGGAGTGTGACATAAAACCTGCCTTGGATTTCAGAAAAAGAACATCATAGCAACAGTCAAATATGGTGGAGATGGTAGTGTGATGATAAGGGGCTGCTTTGCTGTGTCAGAATTTGGACAACTTGTTTGTTTTCCTTTGGGGTATATATATTCCAATCATTGGAATATTTTGAAAAAACATCCATTGGAATCCAATGGATGTTTTTTCAAAATGATGTTGAACAGCTTGAGTGTTCTTTCTCGGTGTTAAATAGATTTGATGAGAACGTTTTATTTCAGTCATTAGCAGCTTGAGACTTGATTTGGATCAGCAGTGAAAGACTTGGGACTTGACTTCTCAAAGGCTTGAGACTTACTTTAGCTTGGGAAAAATTACTTATGAACATTTCTTGTAATCAGGAAGTGAGAAATTCTTCTTGAACATGTCACTCTTGGTCAGTTCATGCCTGTATTAGTATCACTCAGAAAGTAGCTATATACGCTCTGCAGTTAATAGCATTCACACCCATGGGGATAGTGAACCTGCATCCTGACTGAAGTCAATCATTGTGACACGGGAGAATGACAGCTGGGCTTGTAAAGAGCACAATACCTGCATAACATAGCAAGATCAGCTGGTATGAGGTTCTGTTTTGCTTGGGGCACAAAACACAGTACTGCATTGGAGTGGGCTATCTTATGCAACCAGAACCTTCATGTAACGTTTGCCAGCCCTCACATTCCCATCACTTCCAACTCTGGGCCACTGTGACAGCTGTTAATTGCACGATACAACTACCCATGTAAAGCCAAAATGGAATTCATATCAAATGCTGTTAAGTTTCCCTTCTGCATGTAGTGACCTTTACTCAGTACTGACTGTTGAACTCTTGAAAAACTCCCTGCTGACACTCTCGTTCAATGGTGATGCCACCATTTCTGCCCTCCAGCGCTTGTTCTTCTTATAAATTCAAACATTGACAAATCATATTCAAACTGCAACATTCCTTCTAGGTGCTTAGCATATTTCCAACCATACTGTTTGTAAAGATTGTGGCAGATTAGTGTATTTATTGTTTTTATATATTTTGTCCAAAAACTGGTAAAATTTAGATTGACATAAGCTGCCCTAATGGTGCAACTCAAACTAGCCTGTTAAGCTGTGGCATTGTGTTTGTGATTTGAATTTCAAAGTCTTTTCTTCATGTCTGTTTGTAACATTATTATCTGATTGTCCTAGGTCCATCAAACCGGCGCATGTGAACACAGATCCTAACGTTGACGTGTGGAACATCCTCAGCCACGCTCCCCCTTCAGAATATGAAAAGATTGCTTTCCAGTACGGCATAACTGACCTGAGAGGCATGCTCAAAAGACTTAAGAAGATGAAGAAGGAAGAGAAGAAAAGTGAAGGTTAGTATCCTGAAATTATAACAGGCATTGTTTCATCTAAATCTACAAAAACTTAAAAGGCTGATTTTTGTGTGTGATTTATGTTTAGCATTCCTCAAAAAGCTGGATCCTGCGTATCAGGTGTTAAAGGGACATAAAATAAAGCTTGCAGTTGAGGTTGCCAATGAAGACGTGGAGGTGAAGTGGTTTAAGAATGGACAAGAAATCCAAAAGTCTGGAAGGTTTGTGTTTACGAGCATGTAATATAATATAATAATATAATAATGGGCTGCACCCATGCATCACAATATACTCAACAAAGATAGAAATGTACTTAACTATGAATGTTCACTTCTCTCCCCTGCATCTGCATCATGATGATGTTTCTTTTTTTTTCTACTTCAGCAAGTAAGTCTCTTCTAAGTTTTATTTACAAATGGATGTAAAATAATACCCTCTTTTTGTGCAGTGAAAATCTTCTTGTTTTTTAAAGGTACATATTTGAGAGTGTTGGTAACATGCGCTACCTTACCATTAACCACTGCTCCTTAGCGGATGATGCCGCTTATACCTGTGTGGTTGGAGAGGAGAAATGCACAACAGAGCTCTTTGTTAAAGGTAACAAACAATTAAAGGCAGTTTGGAGAAACCCAATACATACTTTTTTTTCTTTCTCATCTGTTTTTTCTTTAGAGCCTCCTGTTACAATCGTAAAAAATCTGGAGGATCAGATGGTGATGAAGGGTGAGCGAGTAGAGTTAGAATGCGAAGTGTCGGAAGAAGGAGCCAGTGTGAAATGGTGAGATATTATTCTCTGCACCTCTCTGCTAAGTTTTCAGTAGTTTAATCTTCATGCAATCCTAATGAATCACGACTAAATAAAACACCTGATAAAAACATAATAGCGAAAATAAAATGTATTTGTTGACAAATAACTTTTTCCACTAACGGTGTACTGATAAAAAAACATATGTTAACCAAGACCAGATGGAAATGTTTCCAGTCATATTAGAGGAGCTTTATTTCATTAAGCCTTGTTTTTATTGACTCTTAAACAGTTGATTACATGTTTACTAATACCTTAATTACTAACAGCACTTAAACAACTTTTTTTAAACAATGAATGTAAAGCTTAAAGGTCATGAGCTAAAATAATTGCACTGTAAATTAATAAAAAAAATAAAACACTGAGGAATCTCAAAATACCTCAAATGTCTTTGATTAACATTAATTTTGAATGACAATTTATTTCTTGTCCAGGGAGAAAGATGGTGTTGAACTAACCAGAGATGAGTCATTGAAATATCGCTTCAAGAAAGATGGCTGCAAACATGTGCTGATCATTAATGAAGCCACCAAAGAGGACGGTGGACACTACAAGGTCAAAACAAATGGAGGAGAGTCTATGGCTGAACTTCTGGTGCAGGGTGAGTGCCATACTTTGGCTACTTCTTCTATCAGTGATGAATTGTCCAAATACACATTCTATCATAGCTAAAGACATTCTCATAGCTAGCCAGTAGCTAGCTGTGCAGCCTTGTCATTCCTGGCAGGTTGACTTTGTGTAGCGTGCGTAGTTCTGCACAGGTTCCAGCAGCAGGAGTATGTCAGCTAAAGTTAGAAGATGTACATATGTACCACCTGAACAGCACAGATCTGTACAGTAGGTGTTGGGCCTCTTTCTTGTCTTTGGTTTTGAGTTGTTTGACTGGAAGTGAAAGGGAAAAATGCGATGTCATAAGAAAGCTTTTTATTCCAGTCAGTAATTCAGTTGTTAAGGTTCCATCCTTTATTCAAAAAGTTCAATTGGGACAATTTAAACATCTACATACAAGGATATATCCAAAATATAGTCCATCGAGTTCCACTCATGACTTCAGTTCATCTCTTGAGGTATATGTGCTCCTTTTAAACTTAAGACAACAGCTTTGAATACGTGCATAACTTCATTTACATTTTCATGTTTTCTGTTTTTGTAGGAGAGTCAAATTTTACTCCTGTTCTTGGACTGGCGATAGCTTTTTCCTTTATATTAATGTATTAAATCTGCTTTGGCATCTCAGGAGTTTTTGTGTGTAGGTTGAAGCCTAGTAGTTGTTCCTGCTGTTTTTTCAGTTAAGTTTATATGCCTTGTTAATTGAACTCTACCCTGCCAAGAATGACCAGCTGCCACACTGCAGCAGGGATCAACACTTCAGTCCACAGCACAGTTTCTATTATAACGCCATTCCCACCATATCTGCTTATTCCGTCTTGGCAGAGTACTGAATAGCATAGCCTTTGGATCGCACCAAGATCACACTGGGCAATATCTCCCATGCACATATTTCTTGTGATATATAGAAATAATCTAAAGCTCCAGCATGTGCTTTTTCAGAATGTACCAATTTTATTTTTCATCAGAAGTCATACTGATATACCTCTTTTGTGTATGCTGTAATGCTGCATCTCAAAAAGAAACACCTTACACTGGACCTTTATTATCACACCACTCTTCACACAATATCCCTGCATCTTTTTCCAACAAATGTGTTAAGACCTTGATGGTTTGCATTCTGAGCTCTCTCAGCTTGTGTGTTTTTTTTGACTGCGCAGAGAAAGAACTGGAGATCTATCAGAGTATTGCAGACCTCACAGTAAAGGCAAAGGATCAGGCAGTGTTCAAGTGTGAAGTGTCGGACGAGAATGTGAAGGGAACCTGGTACAAGAATGGTGTTGAAGTTAAGCCGGATGCCAGAACAAACATCTCCCATATTGGGAGGTAATGACACCAAATTTGCTAAATTATGCATGTAAAACACCTTCATGGATCCAATTGCATAACTGTCTAAATTTTTGAACACACAGAATCCACAAACTGACCATCGATGAAGTGAAACCAGAAGATGAGGGAGACTACACTTTTGTGCCAGATGGCTATGCTTTTAACCTTTCTGCTAAACTCAATTTCTTGGGTAGGGATATTTCTTAAGCATGGAGACTTCAAAGTCATTTAAGCCTCACAAGCAAAATGTTTCTAAATTGTTTCTTTTTTTCTGTCTTTCAGAGGTGAAGATCGATTATGTGCCACGCCAAGGTACACAGTTACAAACTTACATTCTTGTAGGAAAAAAACACAAGTTAAAACCCCTTATAACCATTACTTTTGAAGATCCTCCAAAGATCCACCTTGACTGCATGGGCCGCACTGCTGACTCAACTATCGTAGTGTTGGCTGGAAACAAATTGCGTCTGGATGTCCCTATCACTGGAGATCCTGCTCCCACGGTGATCTGGACCAAAGGAGAGAAGGTAAAAGAGATGTAACACCTGGTGATATTATTATTCTGACAGGAGCCATCTGTCCAGAGAGTTGTAGGTAAGGTCTGGCATCTAAGACCTACTGAGAACATCATTGTACAATGCTGCAATTTAAGGTTCAAACAAGGAAGTCCAAGCGTGTTCTAACTGATTATAAGATGAAAGGGTGCTAATCACTTTTAAAAATTGTTACTGCTTTTTTATGTAATAGTTGTTGCTACTAGCGCACTGTGCCCCACTGACGTCAGAAAAACTAATGCATTCCTCCCTGTTCTCACCAAGCAGAATTAGCAGAGTGCCACCATAATCTAAAAGTAATAATCTAAGGTGAAAAAGAGGTTACCCACCCTCCCTGTTATCAGCTTTTACTGCTTTGCTGTCCTTAACTGTAGGCTAGTTCTGTAAAACCTGATGGGGAAGAAAACGCAGGACGCTCAGCCTGTTGGACCTTAAATGATGGAGAGGTAAGCGCATGTTAACTTTCTTCTTCAGTTTTGACCTCTTTAATATATGTCTGCAAGATCCCTGCATTAAGTTTCGGTAATTCATTGTTGATAGTCTTTTGAAAAAAATGAACCTAATTTCTAAAGACAGTTTTAAGCCAAAAAAGATGTCAATAAGACAAAAAAACCCTCATACAATTACATATTTGTTTTTTATGTTTCATAAGTCATCCTCCTTTACGTAGTTTTTAGATCTAATCATGGTTTTCGTCTCTTGACTTTAATTCTAATTTGTTGTGCTCATCAAGATTGTTGAAGAATTTTCCTTTTTTAAGCATATGAGTAGTAGAAGTTCTTGTGATGATGCTAAATTGAAGATTCAATTTTGAAAAAATACTTTATTGATCCCAAAGGTAAATTAGATAAAGATATAAAAATTTGAAAAAATAGAGGTGCAAGAACTGAGGCTTGTGGAATCCCATAGACAAATTTATTCTTTTTTTAATTATTATAGAATAACTATTGCAACATCATAATATTGCCTACGAAGTATAATGAAAGCAAACTAAAAACTGTGCTTGTTCAATATAATAAATAAAAAAAGAATTTTTAACATTATTTTAGTTTTTGCTTTTGTGACATTTTAAGATTTAAATTGTTTGCAAAGTAGCTTTTTTGGAAATTGGATTCCTGTTGTTTCACCTGCAATATAACTAAACTACAGATATAAGTAGAAAACTCCATCATATCCATATAAATTTGTCAACAATGAACTTTGAAAATGCTGTCAAATTGCATTAAAACCTTGAAAAGCTAATGTTGCAACACTGTACTGATTTGCTGTTTAACTATGAAATATATTCCCATTACCATCTCCACCAGCTATTACTATATAGCATTGGGATTTCTATGTTTTTTCAGTTTTATGCACAAAACGAAGAGCTTGATACTAACAGCATGCATTATACTTGATTAAGGTCAGTTCGTGTTCTAAAACCTTTCTCAGACAAAGATGACAGGAGACTGGACAGTAAGTATTTTTTGCATAGTGGCTTTAAACAGTAACAAAATGGGGGAAAAAAGCTGAATATAATGTTATATTTATCAAAATATCCTAACATCTTATTTTTTTTTCCTGCTGTCCAACACTGATAAAAAAAAATAACTGGATGATTGCAAAGATTAATGAAGAGCATTTTTTTTAAAGCAGGTGTATCATAAACAGGACTGGTAAGTTTTATAATAAGAATCAACTAAACTTGTGACATGAATACTCAGAAGCTGTGCTGAATTTAGCTTTAGAGTATGAAAGTTGTGCCATACAGTGGTGCAGCTGTTAGCACTGTTGCCTCGCAGCAAGAAGGTCCTGGGTTTGAATCTCAGCCTGGCCTCTGTCTGCATGGAGTTTGCATGACCCCCTGTGCATGTGGGGGTTCTTTTGGAGTACTTAATCCCATATACCAAAAACGTCAGTGTTAGGTTGATTGATCTCTCTAAATTGTTTTAATTTGCCCTGTGATGGCCTGTCAACCTTTCCATAGCCTGATTCTTGCCCAATAACCACTGGAGAAAGTCCTTGGTAAGCCCTCAACATGACCCTGCAAGGATAAGTAGTTATAGATGATGATAGAGAGATTGTAAAGTCACTTATCAAGTGGCTCACCTCCGTGTCTGTCTCTTTGAAAATGTTCAAAAGTCCTTACGTAAAGCTGCAGTATGTAAGTTTTACAAAATTATGTTTTTAGCATATTTGTTAAAACTGTCACCATGTCGTGACAGTATGAGATAAATAATCTGTGAAAAGATTGAGCTCCTCCACCTCCACCCTAAGCTACTATTGCCATCTAAAGAAATGCATCACTCCTGACCTAAAACAACCAATCAGAGCCAGGAGGAAGGTCTTAGTGCTGTCAGTATATGCTGCTAAATGTTCTAATTATGAGGAAACTTATTATTCCAGGAAAACTGTTTATCCGCTGTCATCGGTGGCCATGCTAACTAGCCTTAGCATTTGTGGCAGGCTATCTTGTGGTTAACCAGCGGTAATGTAGCAGTGAGAGCAAGCGGAGTGTGTGAGCATGTACATGAGGGTGACTGACAGTGCTAAGACCCTTCTCCTGGCTCTGACTGGTTGTTTCTGACTGAGTGGTGTATTTCTGCAGTTAGTACTGGGAGCACTGGGAGAAGGCAGAGGAGTTAGATTTTTGCACAGATTATCTATCTTATATTGTCATGACATAATGATAATTTTAACAAATATGTAAAAAACATATTTTTCATAAAAGTTACATACTGTAGCTTTAAGCACAGTCACCTCATCTCAGGAGAGCTGTCATTTCTTTATTAAATTAGTTGCCAACTGTATTACATGAAGTATTATACTACAACATCAGGCCTGGATTTCTGCTTAGAGTTGGATGTTCAAGGTTATATAATGAGTTGACTAATTTTTAATGATTAGGTCATCACAGAAGGAGATGGCAGAGTCCATGTGGAATCCACCAAGGGCCACTGTATTTTTACTATTGAGGGTGCTGAGAGACAGGATGAGGGGGTCTATTCTGTTGTGGTCCGAAACCCAGCAGGGGAAGACACAGCTGATATCAGTGTCAAAGTTGTTGGTAAGACACAGATACTCTGTTGATAAAGACAGAATAATCTTTTAAACAAACAAGTTTGAACTATATTACTGTTTCACCCCATAGATGTTCCTGATCCTCCCCGGGCTCCTAAAATCCTCAGCGTCGGGGAGGATTCCTGCAGTGTTCAGTGGGAGCCCCCTCATTTCAATGGTGGAGACCCAATCATTGGTAATAGCATTACTTAATAGCTGAAATTCTATAATATTTGCAACAAATTTTATTTCATTTAATTTCAATACATTTTAAAATTGAAAGACTTCCAAGACATGTAGATGCCATTAATTATTTAGAGTTAAAAAAACTGTCCTGATGAAGATAATGATGTGGTTTTTCCAAATTTGTAGAATTATCTGTTATAGTTCCAGGATTTCTCACTTGCATATTATGCTTCAGAGACATCAGTGGCAAATGTCATTGAATATTAATTATCTGATTCTTTGGAGGAACTACTTGTACTTCAGTCTTCCATCTGTTTCACTCTAAAATCTTTCCTCAATCAATTAGTTAAAATTGAAATCTCTCTCTTCTCTATTTAATAAAAGCAAATTTTAAATTGTGCTGGTTAAATCAAATGACTAACAAAGCTTTCAAAATAAAATATGATGATGAGCATTAATATTAATGACATAGCAGCACTCAGGGGTAGGGGTGATGGTGGTGATGGCAACAGGAGTTTGTCAGTTGCCGGTTCAAATCCAGGGCAGCTGTGGCTACAATGTAATAGTTTACCACCATCAGTGTGTGAATGGGTGAATGACTGAATGTAGTGTGGAGTGCTTTGGGGTCCTCTGGACTTATTAAAGTGCTATACAGGCCATTTAAACTGAAGCTCAATGGTTGTTTTGAAAAGGTCCCTTTTGACCATATTAAAACCAATTACTTAAAGCTGCAGCAGGTAACTTTTATAAAAAATTTTTTTTTTTTACATATATTTATTAAAACTGTCACTATGTCCTGACGGTATAACATGAGACAGATAATCTGTGAAAAAATCGAGCTCCTCCATGTCCTCCCTGTGGTCCTACTGCCATCTGCAGCAATCCACCACTCCCGGTCAGACATAACTAATCAGAACTAGGAAGAAGGTCTTAGCAATATCAATCTCATAAACACACTACTCACACCCTCCCCCTTGCTCCCTGCTGTGCTCCAGCTCTTCCCCCACAGCAGAGCCTATCATGAATGCCAGTAAGCATACCCACCAATAACAGCAGATAAACAGTTTTCATGTGATATTAGGTGGTTTCTCCTCCATTAACACAGCTGCACCAAACAGACAATCTTGAGTTTGTATGTGTTGTGTGCAAGAGGGTGTGAGCAGAGGAAACATGAGCATAGTTGACTTCCTTCTGGCTCTGATTGAATCTGTCTACATTTACGTATCAATCCATCAAAGTCATTTTTGCTCAAAAGAAGATGGATGTAATAAAATGTTTTATATGGTTTATATTGCTTATTTCTCTGGTAATCCATAGACAGCAACATGATGTGCTGCTCTTGAATTCTAAGGTTATGTCTTGGAAAGGAAGAAGCTGAGGAGCTACAGGTGGATGCGACTGAACTTTGACCCTTATCCTGAAACAACCTATGAGGCCAGGCGCATGATTGAAGGCATGACATACGAGATGCGAGTCTATGCCGTCAACAGCATTGGCATGTCTCATCACAGTCCAGCCTCCCAACCTTTTGTGCCAGTCGGTGAGTGTTTGATTAGGAACTCACTTCAACTTTTATCCAAATTTTTTTGTTTAGACATAAATTACCTCACATGTTTATTAAGAGCTGATTGTTGTTGAAAGTGCATCATAGAGATAATAAGAGAACAGATTTCTTCATATTCAACTTGGGGCGGGGGGGGGTTGGCTTCAAGAGTACTACTGCATTTATCTTAGCAACATCACTTAGGGTGTTTGTGTGTCCAATAGAGGAATTAACTCTGTGTAATGCAAACATTTTTGTGCCTAATGCTAAGGGAACCACCAACCAAAATCAAGAAGCATTAACTTGTACATGAGTTGAGAGTATTCTCAGTTCCTCTTGTAATCCCTTACATTGGTAATTTGAGTCATTATAGTGTTTAACTGATTTATCAATATATTCCTGTTGCTCGCACACTATGGACACTTAAATACTCTTTATGTTGCAAAACGGATACAACAAGACGTATATGTTTGAAACTCTATACAGAGAAAAATAATTAAAGTTATCTGTTGACTTGTCTGTCATTCCTGTGTTGGTAAAAAATGGATGATGATAAGATAACCATTATCTTACCTGTGTTGTTTATAGCCACACCTATCAAAACATGGCCAAACTCATGATTTGATAGTTTTTCTTTTTTTTGGTGGAGTTTGAGTAACTTCTTATTCAGAATCTGCCAAGATAAATTGCTAAAGCTTTAAACCCGTCGTTGAACTTATCTCTGTGCAGTGCAGTGGGCAAATCATGTTTCTCCCTCCTTGCGTTAGTAATTTTCTAAGCATATACAGAGTCTGGGGATCCTCTAAACAAAAGCAAATAAAATGACATATTTGTCTTCATATAAACTGGAAAATCAAGCAATGAACACAAAATATTAAAATTAAAGACCTTAATTTTTTTGTAAAGTCTTAAGTCTTATTTTTCTGTTCGTAATAAAGGGAAAGGAATACAACATAGTAGCAGTCAGTTCCAAGTGAGAAGTACTTTTTTCGAGGTTGTAGCTGGTAATTTGAGAAGTGAGATTTGGATTAAAACTTTTTGTCAAATATCTCTTCATCCCCTTGCTGATTTATAAAGAAACATCAGTACAGCCAGGTGGCCATCAATAGTAAAACAGCTGATTAGGTAACAATCCATGGCATCTACCACTATAAATATTTGCTGAGAAGCCATGGATTCTGCTTTGGCCAGGTGCTAAACATAGAACGATTACTGCAAGTGTGGAGGTTGCCTTATTGTACTTACTAAAGAAAAGACAGAAGAAAGACAATTGGGACTGTTAGAGGCAGTGAGAGGGTGAACTCAGAAAATAGACACCAGATACTCTGGACTTGATAAGCCGCCATACAGTCGTTGGAAAGATGACAAAACTTTAGCTCCCAAAGGTAGCCAAGAAAAAAACCAATGGAGGATTTGATGCTTGTGGAAGCAGAAGAAGAAACCAACAGAGCTAAGGGCTCTTTAACTTCTGCAGCCAGGAGATTATCACCAGCGGCACCCCCTGCAGAGTTACCCTTCAGTCTGGAGGTGGGAGATCCAGCTGAGAATGAGAAACCAGCAGGAGGGAGTGCACTTTTTCCTACCGAGAAGGAAACAGTGGTGTCCATGGAGTCTGCAGCAGACAACCTGTTTGCAGAAGGAATTATTATCTTTAGGTGTAGTCCTGTTGCTTTCAAATTTGACCTGCCGAAGAATACAAGAGTCTTTGTGTTTTAAAGTCCGGATTATGGTAATACTAAAACATTAGCTGAGCTACATGTGAATATTTCCCTGCTGTGGAAAGTTTCTTTAAACTGACTTTTACCAGGAGTCCCATAAATTAATTGCACCATTTTGCTTAGCCTGTAGCTTTTAAAGTGGAGTATGACCTTCAGAATATTTCCATACCTTTTACTCTTGCCACAGGTTGACAAAGAATAGGATGATCCTATAAAAAAAATATAAGCATAACTAAATATTAACTCAGAGAAATGCTTTCCATTCAGAGTCTTAAATTTTTTTTCTCCAACTGAGTTTCATAGCTCATGGTGTAGGTAAAGGTTGTTGAGGTTAATGATGACCAAGGTTATTTATTTATCTGGCAATGTATAAAAACAGGTTTCAGTTCATTATAACCCCCTCTACCTGCCTGGATTTACTCTGACAGCTGACAGATCAACAATGTAAATTTGAAAAAAAAAAAAAAAAATTAGTTGATGCTAAATTGTCCTGCTGAGCAGCTTCCAGAACATACAATCAAAGCTCAGTTTAGCGATCTGTCAAATGCCTTGTATGTTTCCCTATCAATAATGCACTTTCATCCTTCAGATTTTGCCCAAATATGGGGCCAATCTGTTTCAAAGTGCTGTAACAGTGGTTTGCTTTTGGCACCTCAGCAGTTAGAGCATTGCATGGGTTGTAACCAATGAACCAAGGTCTTTTTATGCACGTCAAAGTCATGTCATTTTATCCCCACTAGGTGCAAAGCACAGCAGGCACTTAGACCTCAGTCTGACAGTGAACTGCAGGTCAGACAGAGAGCTCATATTTTATTGCATGAAAGAAAGCGCCACTCACAGGCTTACAGGGTAACAGACTATTAGATAACTGGTGTCCCACTTAAAAACAAGCTGACACTAAATCCACCTGCTGTGTGGTGTCTTGTTAACAGTGATGAAAATCATTTAAGTCACACTGCACCATGGCTTGCATAGGTGCCCCTCTTTAAGGGTTTTAATTCTAGACATATAAGGATATCAGTGGTAATTTCTAGTGTGGTTTATTTGGTATCAAACCACATCATTTGCTCTTCTTTTTACTTATGTCTATCTGATCATATGTAGTTTAAAATGAAAACCAGTGTCAATAAACTTGTGGTAAATCAAAATCATCAGACACAAAAAAGCAGAAATAATGATGCATTAAAAAAACTATAATAATATGCAATATGTTATCTAATGCATATCTACATATACATGTTGCCATTTATTCCTCAGAATTACTGAAATAAATTTAAAATTTGGGTTGCATGCTCTCCAGATCACACACACACACACACACACACACACACACACACACACACGCGCGCACACACACACATTATAGCAACACTTTATGATGTCTGAATTGTCATAAAGTGTAGGTTTGAGGTCGAACCAAAATGCAGACTGGAGTTGTGGAATGAATATGATGAGAGTTTATTGATTACAAAAAACACTAGCAGTTGGGGAACAGCAGAGTACAACAGAGGAGGAGCAACTCCAACTACCCCCAGTTGTAACTTGTATGGCCGACTTTGTGTTTAAGTATGGCCGCTCCTTGCATCAACACTTGTAAGCTGTGGCGGAAGTATCTTTAGTTTACAAGACATGCATGTAAGTGTGTCTAAAATCAATGTTACATGTAGTGTTTTTTACATTTGGAAGGTAAAGATTAAAATGATTTTCGTAAGAGGTACTGAGAGCAATGTCTATGGGCGTCACCGTGTTGAAACTCGGATGGCGCAGGAACCTTGAAAGTCATCAATGGAGGCTCCTTTGCCCAGGCCGAGGAATTATGGCCACAGACATTGTTCGGCCACCAGTAAACAGATGCAGGTGGGGAAGGAGGAGGTAGGGACAAATGAGGAAATGAACAAATGACGGGAAGGGGGAATAGACTGGAGTGGATTGAAAAACAAACAGAAGCAAAAAGAATGGATAGGAAAAGAAAATCTGAATCGTAAAAAGAAATAAATACTAATATAATGAAACAAATACAAAACAATGAGAATAACTGAACTAACATAAGGAATAAAATAAAACTGCAATATATAAGGAAAAACAACAATAACAAAATTATCAAAAAGAGAAAATAACTGAAACTAAAAGTTAAAACAACAAGGGATTATGACATGAATGAAATAAATTCTTATTCTTTTCATTTTGGCTCAAAAAAAATGAATAAGTACACATCAAATTACTCTTTCCAGTGAATTCAAGACAATGTTGCAGCTTCTTCTGTAAAACATAAAAAGTCATGTTGGAGTGTTCTGCAGGCATGTTTCTGGCATTAATCAAGCTCGTCCACTTGTTTAAGTATTCATTTAGTATTTATGGCTTTAATTCTTTAACTACCAAAACAAGCCATTTATCTACCCTCTGCCGCTCTCTCAGCCCCTACTAGCGAGCCCATTGGACTGCATGTTGAAGATATCAGCGACACTTCAATCACACTGAAGTGGCGAGCTCCGGAGAGGATCGGCGCCGCTGAGCTCGAGGGTTATGGGGTCGAGTACTGCAAGGAGGGAAGTAAGTGCTGCCACCTGCATGCTTCTGATAAGGAGAGCTTATTTTAGAGTTTATCATCAGAATAAAAAACTTGCAGCAATATGGTGCATCTAAACTCTTAAAATGAATTCACAGCTTGTACAGCTTATTTTCAAAAATAATATTTATCTATCTTTGCTATCAAATACTCATGCAAACAGGACAACTATTTGACTTTAACTTTTGTTCTCTCGGGTGGCAGCTGATGAATGGGTACCAGCCATTCAGGGTCTTACAGAGAGATCATCAATGACTATCAAAAACCTGACCACAGGAGACAAACTGCTATTCAGAGTGCGGGCATACAACATGGCAGGGCCCAGTCCTCCAGCTGTTCTGGCTCAGCCTGTCACTATCAGGGAGATCATGCGTGAGTATTTCTACAACTGATTCTTATGACATCCCTGCTCGGCTTGCTCAGTTTATGATTTTGCTTTACTTAATCATAATAATCAGGAATTTGTGAGGTGGCTGAGTTCTCCTGAGAGTAATTTCATAATTTTCAAAGCCTTCCAATACTCCAGTGTTTTTTTTTTTTGTTTTGTTTTTTTTATTTTTACTTCTGATCAGTTCGTGTACACAGCTACTGCTATAGATGCTGAGCAAAACTTTCAGTCCAATGTAATAATATTTTATTCTAGCTTAACACACCATTAATTTTCAATGAACTACTAGACTAATTTCAGAGGGTCTTTTTTTTTTTTTTTTTTTTTTTTTTTGGTTTTTGTTAATCCTGTTTGTTTAGTTGGATCTATGGAAAAAATAAAGGTACCAGTCTGACCAGGGCCAGATTTAGAAGGATAAGGTTCCCTGGGCAAGAGCCAGTTTTGGTGGCCTATCCACAAAAAATTTGCTCATCCAAAGCTCCATGTTGCTCCCAAAAAGATGCATTATAGTTTCAGAATTTTTGAATATTTAAGTATTGTTTTTAATAATAAAAATGTAACAATAGTAAAACACCACACCTCATATTGGACTATGAGTTTTATATAAGGTACACTGTTTGTAAAACATGCATTCATTACAAAAGTACTGTAAATCTTTGGGGCTCCAAAACTCGGGGCCCTGGGCTACTGCCCTGTAAGCAACTTTCTAAAATCCAACCCACAGTCTGACAGACATAAAAAGGCACACTGCACGATATTATAAATAAGATATGAGGAGCATTCATTTAATTTTGAAAGAAAAAAGGTGTAATCAATAATGAATGCTTTTCTTATGCAGAGAGAAATGTTATGTCAAAATTTCATAGTTTCTTTCATAGTTGCACACTTGCATAGTCATAAATAAATCAACTGACTTTTGCCCCCATACATAACATGCACACTGTCTTATTCACTGATTTCATAATAATGGAAAAAGCACTGCATAAATAGCTGGAAAATATACTATGACTAACAGGACTATTCTGTGCTGATTTGAAACTTAATCAGTTTGTTTTTGACAACAAAATGTTGTTTTCAGCTTTGTCTCCCATGTATTCAAACAGATCTTTGAGATTACTCTTCACTTTCTCTACTGCATTTTTTCTGATGTATTGAGATCATGTAAAGAATAAACAGTGATGACAAGAGGTAATCAAATCACCAGTGAAGAATTTTTTTAAGGTAGTATTTTCAAAAAATGTCAGGTTAAAGCGGAGGTTCTCCTTTGACCCTCACAGATTTCCTAATTATGTTCCATTGTCCAGTTCTATGTTTTGTTTTCCACAGAGCGCCCAAAGATTTGGCTTCCACGAAATCTCCGTCAAACCCTCATCAAGAAAGTTGGAGAAACTGTTAACATTATGATACCATTCCAGGTTATTTACATTTCAATTTTACTATCATGTTTAACAGAAAAGTGTACAGGCGATCACTGACATGCAGAGCATTGAGGGATTTGACTTTGTTAAAAGTTGTTCTTATGTCCACAACGGAAGCAGTGAAATTTAGATCACATATCACAGTGACAGTTCACTCTAATAAATCCTAGTTTGTGAGCTCAAAGCCTAGATAAATATTAAATGAGTAACACCAAAAAAGAGAAAGTTAAGAGTATAAAGGATATATTATGAGACTTTTTGTTGATACATCTACATATGATACATCTGTTTAGTCGGTGAAAAGTTAAACATCATTTTTAGCCTTGACTGAGCTGGGTACAGTATGAGTTATGGGTTAGTTGACAGCTAGTTGAAAGAGGGCACTGCTCGTCCTGGCCTACATTTGCTGTTGACACTGCATATATTTCCCATTATTCAGATGCTAATAAAACTCCAACATAGATTACTTTTATTTTTCTTTAAATTAACATATTTATCTGATACTGCACAAAGATGAGGCCCACAGATAAAGTCGTTGGTCACTTTGTTTGCTTTTGCTGAGATTATATAAAAAAAGGCTAATATAACTTGATTCTCCCTTTATTCTTTGACAGTTACAAGAAAATAATATTTTAGATTATATTTTTGCTTTAAAAACCTACTTGTACTAGATAGTATTTTGTTTTTATCACACAAACATCATATATTCCAAGTCATAATTTTTACCTGTGTTAAATAGTATTGTGATGGCAAAGCTTTGTTAAGTGTCATTTTTAAATTTCATATAATTACATTTTGAGCTCAGTCTTGTCTTGGTGTGCAGGGTAAACCCAGGCCAAAGGTTACTTGGAGTAAAGACGGAGAACCTCTGGACCCTTCGATCGCAAGCGTGAGGAACAGTGATTTCGATTCTATCCTCTTCATCCGAAAGACGGAGAGAAAACACTCTGGGCAGTATGATCTCAAAGTGCAGATTGAGAATGTGGAAGACACAGCAAAAGTCATGCTGCAGATTGTTGGTGAGTTGGACTGATTTTAAAGTGAGCTCTTTTTTGGTACACATCGAAGCAGAATCTCTGTAATTATCTCTCGGTTATTATAAAAGGATTTTATCCCGGTAGATCTCCCAGGGCCACCTGAGGCCTTGAAGATTGTAGATGTGTGGGGTTTTAATGTGGCACTGGAGTGGAAGCAACCAAAGGACAATGGCAACTGTGAAATAAGTGGCTACACCATTCAGAAAGCTGACAAGAAGACCATGGTGAGAATTCATGCTCTTTGTTATGATGAACTGGTTAAATACATGGGTATATAATATTTTGTGTTATTAGAATTAGGGTTGCAAAACATAACATACCTGTTATTTATGTTGTATTTTTTCATACTATGAAATTAATTTTGTTGTGTCAAACGATTGAACGAAAATGTATTTATTTATTTATTTATTTATTTATCTTAAAGGATATCCCTGTAATAAAATTTTCAAATAACAAAATTTACAATAATACTGGACATTTAAAATCTTGCTCACAAGTAATTGTTAGGTTGCAGCTGCTGTTAGTCTGTAACACGGTTAGCACATAATATGATTATAATACGATCTGGTGATTGAAAGAATAATTTAAGTACCATGTAATTACCAGGATATACCCCAGGAAATACCCTGTAAGTAACTGTAGGTACCACTTTAGTTGTGAAACTTAAAGTACCCCCAGAAGTGCTGCATAAGTACCCTGTAAGGAAACTAGTAAATTAATGCAAAATTACTACTTAAGTACCCAGTTTGTAGTGGCAAAGTTACCCATAAGTACCCCGTAAGTAACTAATAAGGAAAAGCACTACCTAGGTATTATGTTAGTAGCAGCCAGTAGGTACCCAGTAGGACACAAGGAAAGTATTTACTAAGTAGTAGTTAATGTATGTCATTATTGCTTGAAAAAAGAAGTGAAAGTATTGTAGGCGTTTACCAAGGGTGAAATGTATCCTCCAGTTGCCCACTTGTAGTGGCAAAGTACCCAATAGGTAAAGGCAAAATACTCTGGAACCAAATAGTAAGTAGCAAGAAGTGTAGCCCATCAGTACCCTTTCAGTGTCCAAAAGGTAGAAAGTGCCCCATAAGAAGCAAGTGAGTAGTATGAAAAGCAGCCTTGAGAATTATTTAAGTTGTAAGAATGCAACAGGCTGTGCTGTTTTGCCACCAATGTATCATATTATTGAAATATATTAATATGCAGTAAATAGAGTAATATTGGTTTTTTTATGAAAAACCTCAACTGAAAGGTTCAAAGAGGTCTTTGATGTCATTTAGACCATATATGTATAAAAATAGAAATCTGGTTCTCAAAACCATTCACTTCTGATATGTAGCAAGGACTCTCAATAGTGGGAAACCGAACAAACCACAGGGAAAGAAATTGTTATATTAAGACACCTAATACAAACAAAACTAACAAGTATTCTAAAGTAAGGCTTTTGGTATTTTTGGTAGGAAAGAAACATAAAAAAAAATAAACTCAAGTAGCAACTGCATCAATAATTAATACATCTTTATGCACATAATTCTGTCCACTAAAAAAGAGAGACAGATTGACACTCAGTTCCCATTAGATCAGAAAACTCATTTCCTCACAGTAAAAGGACAGAAACTGGAGAGATTTCTGTCTCTTTCCTGACATTTATTCTTCAATTATCTGATGGTGCTGTCCACTTTGACAACCAGTAATGATGAACCAGTTGGCAAAGGACTCCAACTGCCACCATCCTCCTCCTCAAGCTGCCAAGAACAATGTTGCCCAGGAATGTCCTAATCTTATCCTCTCAGCCTTGACCTGGTCTAGAGTCTGTGCAGTGACGCAGAGACATTGTTACCCAGCCAGCATGGTGGTCAGCTCGTGTTTCACCGCAGTCATTATTAGATCAAATTAATTTTACTTGCAACACAGTGAGCTTTCAGGTGGTGATCATCGTGTTACCAATAAGTCTACCTTGTACATGTCAGAGAGAGAAGCACTGAGGTCAAATGTACTTTAAGGTTTCCTCATATCCTGTTTCTGTCCTGCAACTGAGAAATGAGCTGTTACAGGATCTCTTTAGTTTCTGCTACAATATGAAGGCAAGTGGAAGTTTTTCACCACATTTCTCACTAGAGTAAAGACATTTTTTCTGCTTCCAGTTTCTGCTGGTATTGTTAGTTCTGAATAAAGAAGAAAAACAAAAATAAAGCAAATTTGAAACAACAAATCTACAAAATTGCACATGCTAAGAACATACAGATCACTTACAACAAGTGATATGTTGGACATATTTGAAAATATTTTGTTTTATTAAACCACATTAAAGCATTTTATGTGATTCACATAAAGGAGTGGTTTACAGTCCACGATCACTACAGACGAACACATTGTGTGGTGTCTGACCTCATCATGGGGAACGAGTACATCTTCCGAGTGTTTTCCATCAACCTGGTGGGCCTCAGCCCCGAGCCCTGCACCACAAAGGACAGCGTGTTCATCCAGAAATCAGGTCGGCTTCTGTCTTATAACTAGGCGGAAAATATAAGAAGTACAAGAAGAATCCAATAGAAGAAAAAAGTTACCTAATCTTTGTGTGTCTCTGCAGGAATCGACTACAAATCTCCCACATACAGGGAGCATGACTTCTCAGAGGCTCCCAAGTTCACACATCCTTTAGTGAACCGGTCTATAATAGCAGGATACAACGCCACCCTCAGCTGTGCCGTGCGAGGAATACCAAAGGTATGCATGTTCAAATTAGTTCACAAAATCTGAGGTTCTGTATTTGATCAAAATTATGTTGGTTTTAGTTGTAATTTAATTTAATGTGTATTGATAGAACTTGAGAACACAGCAGAAGTCATCTCAGGGTGTTTTATAAGACAGAGAGGTTCAATGTATATACAAATATATTAATAATGGTCCAATTTAATTTGATTAGGTCAAATGCATTTTAAATAAAACCCAGTCAAACATAGACTTAAAATCCAATCCAATTAACTGCGACATTAAAGCAGTACAATCAGATTTAGTGAATCAGCAAATAAAAATTAGTGAAAAGCAGTTTATCTAAGAAAATTAGCAGATTGCACTGAATCTTCACTTCTGTGTAATCTGTCATCCATATCCAATTCCAAGCAGGCTGATGCTAAGCAGACGAGAAAGAGACAAAATACAAAAGTACAGAGCCAGGAGTACTTTTAAGGATTGAAAAACAGAACAAAAATCAAAAATTATGCAATAATATTGTTACTGCATAGATACAATAGACTGAAGTCAATTGAGTGAGGACTAGTAAGCATTATGTCTACCAGCAGCTTAAAGCCTAGTTCATGCCCACCAGTTGATAAATTTTGCTTGAGATCTCCAAGGATGTCTGCTTGATCTTTCATTGCTTCCTTTTAAAGAGGTCTGATTGAAATTACCAATAAACATTGAGTTTTGACACCAAGAAACTAAAACTATATAGTTTAAAGCATGGATAAACTATTCTGACTAAATATTTGTTTATCAAAATAAGTTTTAAGTTTAGCAAGAGACAGAGATCAGTGGAGAAAAATAGCTCCCACCCAACAGAAACCTACTGTTAACATTAATTTATATTAACAAATTCACTCCAATAAAGTGAATTTACAATCAAACGATTTCTGTGGTTAGATTAAACCATCTTTAAATGGTGGTTCATTTCAATTTTTTACAATAAAGTATAAAAATATCATATGACTGTTATGTTTTGTTCTGTCTTGTTAGCCCAAAGTGACCTGGTACAAAAACAAAATGGACATCTCCAATGAAGCGAAGTATCGCATGTTGTCTAAGCAAGGTATTCTGACCCTGGAGATCCGTAAGCCATGTCCCTTCGATGGCGGCGTGTACACATGCAAAGCTGTCAATGACAAGGGGGAGGATGTGGTGGAATGCAAACTGGAGGTTCGACGTAAGTGTCATGATGATTAGTGCAAACAGGCATTCTTCCTCATTTTCCTCACCACCTTCGACTCCATCCATATAGTGGTTACTCTTTTTATTCTACCATACACTGCTTTAAATGGAGTTGAGGAAAAGTATTTTGGTAACTTGCTTCTGAAAATCTAAATCTTCATAGTAAAATATGAATTATTACAATATCAGCAATATCCTGTTTTGTATTTTAACAATATTGAAAAAATTATTAAGGTTCTTGCAGGTCTTATTACAAGAAAAATTACAGACCTGCAAAAAAGGAATTCAGAAAATTAGGATTTTAAATTTATGAAAATAAAATATAGAATTAATTCTGAAAAAACTTATTTTTATTTATATAGGGAAACTAAATATCCTCATCATAAAGGGGTCAACATAAATCCCACCTTATCATTTATTTTAAGACAGTTTGGACCAGCTCTTGATGCAGATCTAAATCCATCTATAATTACTGATTGTATATTTTATCACATATATATATATATATATATATATATATATATATATATATATATATATATATATATATATATATATATATATATATATATACACAACAGAGGAAAGCCGTTGTGGTGGATGTAGCAATACCAAGCGATTGCAACATCAGGAAAAAGGAACACGAGAAACTGGAGAAATACCAGGGCCTCAGAGAGGAACTGGAGAAGGCCTGGAAGGTGAAGACCACAGTGGTGCCTGTGGTCATCGGGGCCCTCGGGGCAGTCACCCCCAAGCTGGAGCAGTGGCTAAAACAGATCCCAGGAACAACATCAGACATCTCAGTCCAGAAATGCGCAGTTCTCGGCACAGCCAAGATACTACGCAGAACCCTCAAGCTCCCAGGCCTCTGGTAGAGGACCCGAGCTCAGAGGTTGAGAAAGACCACCCGTGGAGGGTGAGAAGGGAATTTTATATATATATACATATATATATATATATATATATATATATATATATATATATATATATATATATATATATATATATATATATATATATAAATGCTGGATAAGGGTTAATTAACTTAACTCCAAATACTGTAGTGTAGGTTTAATCTGTAAAGTTGCATTCTTTTTTAACACAAAGGTTTATAGAGTATCAGTTGATGATTGTTTCGTTTCACACTTTATTTGTAATCTCTTGTAATACTGATGTATTTTAATGTTTTGATGTATATTTAATCCTGTTTTACAGCTCATATTGCTAAAGAAGAAAAGAAAGATGCCAATAAATGAGGGCTTTGTCTCTGAAAGAAGAGGCGATGGATGAGTCTTCAAAAGAATGATGGTTTAGACACAAGATGTTGCGTTACATCCCTAATTGTGCGTAACCAACAATATTTTTGTCCTTAAACAATTTGTTGACTTTTTGGGTTTCTTAGGTGTCAGAGCTAAACTGCCTGGCCTCATTATTAACAATCACTAATGTGTTATTTTGAAAGTAAGTTATAGTTTTATCATAGTAGTTTCTGCTCTTTTCAAGCTTGAAAGATTGTGATTTCTCTGTTTAGAAACTATATATGATTGATGATAATATCAAGTGTTGGATGATAATGTTTGGATCAGTGTGCGTATAAAACCATAAAAAAATAAACTTGACTGCTTTTTTACTTGGTTGTGATTCAACAATTCACCATGCGTAGATGAATTGTATTGTCACGCATAATGTTTATTGCTACACACACAAGTATTCAGTAATGGCGGATGTGTGATGTGTCCTCCTAACATTGCGCAACAGGATGTGTGTGATGGAAAGGAATATCTGGGACGTCTCCCAGTGAAGAAATTTGTCAGCAAAATAAAACACATGGTGTCTTTTGGCTTTTACAGGCTGGGCCAAGTTATTCCTCTGCTGCTGTGAATGTAAATATTTCCTGCCTTGATGTACAGCTGCAAAAGATCCTCTGAGTTTTGTACATGTCTCACTGGTCACATAAAGGGCCAACAGCGCCTCTGTGTCTGTCAGGTGTTTTGACACTTAGCCAGATCTTACAAATTATATGTGCAAAGGCCCACAAGGTTCAAAGCATAACTTGATTTATCAAACTGTAGTTCCAAGTGCTAAGTTTCCACTCATCATAAAGAAAAAGAGGAAGATGGCAGCAACGGCAGATAGCATGACCTCGATGGAGAAAACCACACCAATGCTTTGGACCAGAGCCAAAAACAGTAAGACTGTGTCACTAAATTTCATGCGAAGTTGGAATGTTCTAATAACGATGCTTTCTTTAGATACTTAAAGATGTAAACCATAAAGCTGGTAATCAAAAAGCTGCATTGCAACAGAACATGACTTTTTAGAAAGTCAAAGCTGGACATAAAACCCGGAATTAACTCAGTACTGTAAAAAAATGTTTCAGTTCACCGATAGATCTTTGCAGCCAAAGTGCTTTTGAATTTTTGCAGTCCTGAGTATACGTTAGCATACATACTTATTTTTTATTTCACTACGTGCAATTTTTTTGGTCAATTACTTTTTTTACAAAACAGAAATTCCAGAAAAAAAAACAGCTTTGGCTATCCATCCGTCCATCCCTGCATATCATTGCAGGGTCGCAGACGAGCTAGTGACTATCTCCAGCAGTTATTGGGCGAGAGGCAAAATACACCATGGACATGTCGACAGTTCATCACAGAGACACACAAGACAGACAACAATGCAGACACACACTCACCACTATGGACAATTTAGAGAGACCAATTACCCAACAGTCATTTTTTTTAGGCTGTGGGAGGAAGCTGGAGTACCCAGAGAGAACCCATGGGGAAAACATGCAAACTCCAAGGATAAAGAACCCAGGCCCTTCTTTCTACAAAGCAACAGTGCTACCAGCTGCACCCAATTTTGGCTATTTTATTTAATTTTCTTTTTTAAGATTTTGGTCCAAATTTCAGGTTATAAAAGAAATTTTGAAGCTGTCATACTTCTTCTTGATTGTACACATTTGAACACAGAAATTGTTACGTAATCAACAAATGTTTTTTGATTATATTTTGAATTAATAATATAATTAAAGATTTTCCGTATTTTCCAGGGACATAGGGCCATTTTATAGCACAGTCAAGTAACTATGTTACCTCCAGTTGTTATCAAAATGCTGTATTTATCAAACATAACTTAAAAGAAATCTGACTTCGCAATTTAACACCTTGAAATTGGCCTCTGTCTCTTTAGCTCTTTGGCCTCTTTGTCTTGTTAGCTCCTGTTCTTTCCGACACTTCAGCACGTCATCACAACAAGGTCGCTCTATTAAACTATTAATGTTTTTACCAGTGTTTCACTAAGAAGCAGTTCCTATGATGAGCTCATCAGATGCGCAGTTCTGCCAGTTGTTTGTCAATTGCTGCAGCCCCTTGTCTGTTGGAGCTGAGTGGGGGAATTGCGGGGGAGGGATGCTCTGTGAGGTGGAAGCTCGGCTGGGGACTGCAGTTCCAAGAAGGAGCTTCATGGAAAAGGCCATGCGTTTCTGCTTCTGCCTCCAGAATGGCTACCAGGTGAGATTAAAGGATTTCTCAAACATGAATGAAAGAATCAAACTAACACTCCAGACATTTTTTGGTGAGGTAATAAAATTATAACATAATGTAAAGCTCAAAAAAGTTGATTTTACATAATACTGCCCCTTTAACATTACTAAAATAGTAAAGAATAATTGTGGATAATTTATAAGAAAATGTGCTAATTAGTAAAAACAGAGACATTCTAATGATATTAACATAATGATACTGTACAGTAATAATAATTTGCATAAAAGTTCACTGCTTCACCATGTCAGTTATTCTGGCATTTCTCAGTAGTCTTTACTTTAACTTTACTAACTAGAGTTAGTAAAGTTCATTCTATAAATAGAATTATTAAATCTAAAAGAAAATATTATTCAGTGACTTACATTTATTCCATATAACTTAAAATTGATGATGACACTCAAAATTGTGATTCAAAAAAAGTCTGGTGTACAAATATTATAGTAAAGACCAATTTCTCTGAAAATTATGACTGAAATTTCATATTAGGTCTTCCAATAGATCCAGAGCTACAACATGGTATCACTAGTACCAATAACATTTGTATAATCTTATCAAGGTAAGCAGCAAAGGTGCTTTTTCTTATGGATGTTGTCACGAAACTTCACACTGTTATTTTAAATAAGTCCTAGAGGCACGTATTCCCTATACATTCACTTCTAGTAATCTCTTATTTTAGCTGTTCACAGATTTGCAGATCTTAAAAACACAGGCAACATATCACTCAGGGATAGAGAAATATTAAAGCAACATCCATTTCCTTTCTTTTACAGTTTTTCTTAATTGCTTTGACCCACTTAAAGAAACTGGGATGCACTCAGTTGTCATCATCACTATCTCAGCAGAGCAGTAGAAAAATGTGTTAACCCTTTTCTCATTGGTTTGACACATTTTCCCCACCCGTTTGCAAAACAGTTAACGTAGATGTCATTCAAGCAGTCCAAACTCCATCGTTTTAACTATGGTAACCAAATAGAAATCCTCTGTCCATAACTATTAGAAGCTGCCTACATCAGTATGAAACCACCGAAGCATCTGTTTCACACTCTTTCCCACAAATCTTCACTTAACAATCAGTCTGCAGGCCTTTAAAGGTGCCATGTCTGTGTTGTTCTTTACCAGTGTAGATCCAAGGCAGATGAGACTGAGTATCAATGGTTTCTTTTACTAAAATAGATTTTTTTTTTCTAAATTTCTTATTCTCTGATTTTATTTTGATTTACATTTACAGAATTTTCTGTAATATTTTCAGTATTTCAGTCACAGTTTGAAAAAAAATGTCATGCAATCAATAAAATTAGTTACAAATCATTTCTGATTCTGGGTCCAATTCTTAGCAAGAAGGACAATTTGACACAGCCTATGTAGAAAGATAACAAATGTACTTACATGAAAGCAATGTAATGGGCTATACTGACAAGCAAGTGCTGTATTTTGTTGTCCATTATGTAATAATTAATTGGAAGAGTTCATGGACTTGGTTGCAAGTTGGACTGTTTAAAGGCAATATTTGCTTTTGTTTCATTTTTTAAATGTTTTGGCACGGTTAGAGCCTTTTGCAAACAATATATGTCACTTTGACCACGAGTGCCGCTGTTTAGGCCTGTGTGTTTACTGTTAAATGTAAAGTTTGAGTTGACAGCTGCATGAAAGGAGCCAATAAAAAGCTGTTAACATCTTATATACAAGCTGAAACAAGTAGAGATTTAGCTCATTTGTTTATTACCTCTATAACAGTGCTACAGCTAACATGCTTATTAGAATCTCTTTATAGCAAAGTGTAGTATTCTTTATCGCTGCTTGGTTGTGTTTTTTCTGCCATCACTGAAAAATCTAAAATAAAACCCTAAGCATCTAAATTAGATTTTTTTTTCCAAAACCAAAAAGTTAGCATAGAAAATGGTAAATTTGCTTGTCTGTGGAGCAAAATGGATCCCTCTCAGCTACCACAAGGGGGAACTGCAGCTCCTATAGCCATCCTTCTTCACTGACAGTGAGCATTCTCAGTGATAATGGGATTCAGTCTCATACACTTCGTATGATGAATTTAAAGAGATATTTACCTACTTTAATCAGCTATCTATTGATTGATCGTGAAAACAGAGCAACTCACTAAAGACAGGAAGTGTAGAGACTAACAAATGACTATTTCCCAGTGTCCAATGATAACAAGAGTGATTCTCCCAAGACTGACCTCAATACAGCTGGCAATACAGAAATTGAGAAAGAAAAAATGTGATTTCTTAAAAGATCCTTAATATTCTCTTTTTTAAAGAATGTCTTATTTGCTTGTATGATTAACTATTTTGTGCAGCAAAACTAAAGCTGGAGTCTGCATTTTCAAAAGATGTATTTGGTCAGGCAGGGTCTTAGGTTTTTTTTTAACTTTAGAAACAATATGACAAGTTAAATCCTGCAATTTTCCTTTCATTTGGATTCACACAGTTTGGTGAGATAAAAGTACCAAATCTGTTCGATCAAGACTGAGAAAACTACAGCCTTTCAGAAATCCTACATGCTCTTGACAAAGCAAAGCTCTATTCCAGTTGAGATCCTGGACTGGACTATTTTGGCCTAGATATGCTAGGAAAGGATGCATACTGGCTTGGCCTCGGGCTACTACTAAAAGCTCAACCCCACAATATAGTGCAATAAAATAAAAAGAACAAGTGTGCTACAAATTTAAACATTTAAAACTGAATGAGCATAAAAGAAGATTCATATGGGCTTTTTTTTTTTTTTTCAATTTTATTCATTCACAATTTAAAGACTTGATTTCCCTATTTGAACAGGAAAAAAGCAGGGAGATCTGAGACAAAACTACATGTAAGATTCAAATTGAACAGAAATCAAGTAAAGATATTTCAGATAATCTGTATTCTGCAATTTTGTATCTATAAAAGAAAAAATAAGTCATATTTAGGGTTTAGTTAAGAAACAGAAAAAAAAAAAAAAATCACAGTATACAGTACAGAGATTCCTCCCACAACTTGTTCATAACTAAAATGATGTACAGCCAAAATTAACATCATAAAGCTGAGAATGCAAACAGTGAAAAATAAAATCAGACTCTTTTACAAAGCACTGCTGGCAGCCTCAACAATCGAGGAGGTAGCTTCCTTAATAAGCATCCCAATCTTGAGTTTCCTTTTCAAATAATTTACATTAACATATACACATATATGTATACACATATATGTATATATATGTATACACACACACATATATATATATATATATATATATATATATATATATATATATATATATATATATATATATATATATATATATATATATATATATATACATATATATATATATATATATACATATATATATATATATATATATATAAAAACAATAAACCACTGAAAGATTCGCACATTTTCAGTAGACAGGAGATCAGATGGCAAAACCAACCAGACATTTTGGTTGATCCAACAATTTATGCATCTTGTCGAAAGATGTTTCTATAAACAAATTTAACGCAGACTGGAGCATAAAGAAGACATGAGAACGTCTCGGTGCTGGAGAACGGTTCCCTACATTGCCTGAATTCCTGAGCACTCACATGGCGTGCGCTTGTGGATACATGCTCCGAGGGTGTAACCACCTCAATGCGTGCAGTCATGCTTGAGCACACTTAACATCCGTCAGACTCTGTCACGCCCAGTCTCACCCAGGTCAGGATGAAAAGACGTCTACATTTCTTTACTTTGTAATACAATAATGCTCTTCTTGTCACATATATAAAAAACTAATTAAGAATACACTAAGAAATCACTGATAATAGAACTGGACTGTAAAAGAAAGGAGAATAAATGTTATCACATGCCTTATTTTACCATTTTTTACCATTATGTATACATTTAAAGCCACATAAATTGTGGATTTATGTTGGTCCATTTTATTTCATTTGGAACAGTTTTCCATACCTTCTTGTTGACTTAGCTGGCCACCAGTCTTTAACCAGCATGACAGAAAATTGGGAATCCATTTATGAGTTTAACTTAGGTAGTGAAGCATTAGACTGAGTTGTACCATAACTGGCAAAGATTCTTTAACTTGGTTCAAAACAGACAGACGATGCAGTGAAAACAACACTATTTTCATTACATAGCTTGGGAAGAGAAAAAAAAAAAGATTAGGACAAAAAGGTCCAAAGTTTTAAAGAAAGTGGGATTTACCTAATTTGACCTAATGAGAGACATAAATACAAAGAGAGGCGCTGTTTTGGTGAATGCTTGGATTATATAGTCTTGTGTACTTATCATTCAGAGGCCACCACAAATCCGTCTCCACCCAAACACTCCTGTCTGCTTAAACAATAAATAACATGTGTCAAAGCGACCACACACAGTTGTTAAAACAGTGATATCTGCTACTTTTATCACATTCTCAGTATGAGGAGGTTAAAGCAAAAGACATTTATTTTTACAGACTGACCTCCACCATTCCTGCGCCGGTGTGTGACAATCACGTGCTCATAGTCTAGTAGTTATCAAGATATCATTCAACCCTCACAGTGTGAATATCACCAGGGTTCCAACACACTGACATTTAAGAGTTTCATACTTTTCATGACTCGACTTTCCGGCGTTCTTTCTTTTATGTCCACTTTTAAAATACTGACGTACACGACCAAATTATAGACATTTTTTTTTGCAGCAAGTAGGCTTTAAATACAAAATCAAAACCAGAAACAGGAAGGAAGGTAGATAAGAAGGCCAAAAAAAAGGAATGCCACAAGGAAGAAAAGAAAGGAAGGATGCAAGAAGAGGCATACAGGGAAAACGCGAGGAAGATAGGACAGAAAGGAAAAAAAGAAAAGGAAAACAGCAAACAAAGAAAGGAGGAAGGACACAAGGAATGAAGGAGGGCAAGATATAGGGAAGGACAGAAGGAGAAAGAAGTGAAGGAGAAGGTTACAAGGAAGGAAATAAGGTATGAGATGATGAAGGAAGGAAGGACATTAGGGAGGAAGGAAGGTGGTACAAGACAATAAAAGGAAGAAAAGAAAAAAATAAGCATATTAGAAAGGAAAGAAAGTACGTACACAACAAAGGAAAGCTACAAGTAAGGAAGATAGGAAGGGCACACATAAGAAAAAAGTGTAAAGAAAGACTGAAGGACTTAAGGATGTAGGGAAGGAAAGGAGAATACATGGAAGAATACAAAGGAGGGGGAAAGACAGAAGGAATGTTCAAGAGAAGAACGACACAAGGAAGAAAAGATGGACACAAAGTGGGCAGGGTTTAAGAAAGAACACACTTTTTTTTAGAAAATGAGAAAGAGAAGTCTGGAAATACAATTCCTTTTATTTTGTTTTTCCAAACTTCTCCAGACCTGGAAGATGTGTAGGAACCCTGGATCACCTTAAACATTCACACACACACACACACACACACACACACACACACACACACGAAAAACTAAAAATCTAGCAATAAGTAATACATTTGCTACATTTATATATAAAATCATCAAATTAAAAAATAAAACTGTTGCTGTGGAGATATGTTAAAATGTGATGCATGATACATTTAAAAAAGCTTATGAGTACAGAACACATTAAAAAAAAAAAAAAAAAAAGAACACATAAAAAAAAAAAAAAAATCATTAAATCTTTGACAGCCTTAAGCTTGCATCATCATCATTATCATCAGGTCAGCTGACCACAAGAGGCAGGCAGGCACCGTTGGTAAGATTTTCTTTAGTTGAGCAGTTTGTAACATGAAGTATTCTGTTCATTTCATCTAGAAATGATCTTTCAGCTGGAAATTCCCTTTCAATGATTTGTTGCATCTTTGTTAACAGTAATTACAAACATAAGTGCTTAATGAATTCCAAAGGTAGTTGGCACATTTTCTGTTCTGACATACATACATATATATATATACATATACATTGAAGAATCTAAATTCACATGACAGACATCTGTGCACTCTGTGGTACTGGAGCACTGGGGCATCCTTAGTCTTTGACTCGAGGTATGTTGTATGAGTAGTGTACAAGAGGAAGTCCTCTGCTTTGGCAGAAGCAGGCTCTGCCGCAGGCTTGAACCTGGTCTGAACTGTCTGAAACAAACGAGTCCCCCTCATCAGCATATTCGGACTGAGCAGAGGGCGTGCCGCTGTCTGCCCAGAACCCCTCGGAGCGTGGGCATATTGCGGCTCCAGCCAGAAGGGTGGGACAGCTGTGAGACTTCACTAAATGTCTGCAGACCGAGGAGGCTGAGGGGGAAGAGCAGGTCCGGGCACGCAGAACTGCCTTGCACTGTTCGCATACAGTCTCTCCACAAAGCTGAGAGTACACACCACAGTCAAAGCCCAGGTGGGTGAAGGATCCTTCGTCTGTGAGCTCAGACCCTCCACCGCCATCATCACAACCGCTTTCAGTGCCAGCCTTCACCTCTTGCGTCAAACCAAAGTGACCGCGCAGCCTTAACCAGTCCTCTCTGAAGGCTGGGCTGAAAAACACATACAACACTGGGTTCAGACACGCGGGCAGTGGGAAGAAAATGAGGGTGACAGACTTGGCGATTTCCGGCCCACCGGCTGTCGAGCCAGTCAGGAGGGGGGCGAAGGAAAAAGCTGCTACGGGACAGAAGAAGATGCAGTTAGTGAAGATGAGCCAGGCTACGTGACGCAGGGCACCGGTCTGCTCTGGATCCGCCAGCTCCACCCTGCCAAGGTGACAGTAGAGCTGGGTGTAAACTGCAGCTGTAAAGAGGTATGCCAGGGCGTTGAGCAGGACCAGGATGACTGTAACACTCAGAGCTGGACTCTCACCACCAGCGAATGGCAGGCAGAGAGGAGAAGAGGATTGATCGCTGAAGGTCAGAAGAGGCAGAGATGCTCCAGCAGCGGCCAGCAACCCCAGCAGCCCCGCAGCCAGGCCGAAGCATTGGTATCCTCTCAAACACCTCCGATGGTTGCTTCCGTTCCTCCTGGGCGACATCATCACTTTTCCTAGGATCATCCGGACTGCCATGCTGCGCTCCACGGCTGCCAGTGACAGCAACAACACCGACCACTCTGAAGAGAACACAGCGAGAGCTCCTGCGATCTGACAGCCGGGGCCCATCTCCCACCATGCGCCGAACTCAGCAAAGGATCCCCACGTTGCAGCATCGAGCACGGTCAAAATCCCGACATACAGGCCTGTGAGCAGATTGGCCAGGGCCAGCAAACCCATTAGAAGCCTGGCTGGTGACAAAGACGGAGTCAGGTAGTGGGAATAACCAGCAGCTTGGTGAGCAGGTGAGAAGGTGGTCACCAGCACCAGGCTGTTAAAGACCAGCGACACCAGGCAGATAAACCAGACTGTCAGACGAATCATCCAGTTGCCCAAGAGGTGCTCACAAGGCTTGAAGGCTCCTGAACACAGAAACAGCTTAGGTGTTTAGAAATAATATCTCGTAAGGCAATTTTGGATTATTTAAGAATTTTTCAGGATTGTTTCATTAACACAGACACAAGACAAACAAATGCATGGCTGTTTACCTGGTGAAGGAGAACAATGCATTATCATTGAGACCTGCTCAGCATCTTCTACACCTACAATAGTAAAGAAGTACAAACATGAAAAAGAGTTATCAGAATTTTTGAATGTGTGCAGTCAACAGAGATATTCACAAGTCATTTTTACCAAGTCCAAGTCAAATCCCAAGTCTTTCGCCCCAATTCAGAGTGAAGTCCTAAGTTCCTAATGACTGAAATAGACATTTCCTAATTAAATCCACATCTCGTGCTGCTCTAACTCTGCATTGCTGTAGGTTAGGAATCCACTCCTTTGTCCTTGGAACTAAATTACCACATGATACCTCTCTGTCGATCTTTTAAGATTTTTTGACATCGTTATCTTTTAATTATTTAATATTTAATTCACCATCCAAAAAACTGCTATAGCCTAATTTATATTATTTTGAAACTTATTTTAATGTAATATTTGGACCATCAGAAGTATAAATAGGAATGTATGATCCAAGAAAAATTATTGAAAGAGATTAAAACCTGTTCATGTTGAATTTCTGAATGTATCAAAAACAGTTCTCTTTTTGTCTTCATAATCCGCCTGTTTATTCATATCTTCATATTGTCCACTCATTCATTATATATTGCACTAAATATGGTTTGGATGGTTTTCTTCTCACTCAGAGCTGGACCATAATTTAATAATATTGGGGAATTTATTTTCTAAGTTCACCTTTAAAAATGTTGTTATTAATTCTAAATAGTAAAGATGTTGAAATGTACGGTATAAATTACAACATAATGAATGACACAAAGGGTAGTAAGTAAATAAATGAGTGTTAAACCTCTTGATGAATGAAAAACAGAAGTGCTTTTATGTTAATGCCTGAACTATTTTTGCAATGACACAGCTTAACAGTGAGAGCATATCAGAGGTGAGGTATGTTTATTATTATCACCTGAAGAACATTTCAAGGATTAAAGGACTAATGTCTCAACAAGATCTAGAGAAACTCATTCATACGTTTATCTTTAGTCGCATTGATTACTGCAACAGTGTCTTCACAGGTCTGCCTAAAAAAAAATAAATAAATAAAAAAATAAAAAAAATTAAAAAAAATAAAAATAAAAAATAAAAAATAAAAATCAATCAGACAGCTGCAGCTGGTCCAGAACGCTGCTGCTCACATTCTCACTAAGACCAGGAAAATAGAGCACATCACCCCAGTTCTAAAGTCCTTACACTGGCTCCCTGTAGCTCAGAGAACAGACTTCTGTTAGTTTAAAAATCACTGAATGGCTTAGCACCAAAATACATTAAAGGCCTGTTGTCATTGTATCAACCTTCCAGACCACTCAGGTCTTTTGGTTCTGGTCTTCTCTACATCCCCAGAACCAGAACCAAACATGGAGAAGCAGTTTTCAGTTTTTATGCTTCACTAATCTGATGCAAACTTCCAGAAAACTGCAAAAGAGCTGAAACACTGAGTTCCTTTAAATCAAGGCTAAAAACCCACCTGTTTAGAGCTGCCTTTGATTTATATTAACTGAAACACTGATAAATATATTTGATGTATATTTGCTTGATGATTTTGATGATGGCATTTGACAAAATGTAATGTTTGTTGCTCATTTCATAATTGGTTACTGTATTATGTTTTTATGGTATAAAGCACTTTGAACTGCCTTGTTGCTGAAATGTGCTATACAAATAAACTTGACTTGATTTTGTTCTGAAATGATCCAGTCAGCGTTCAGTTGGCGACACATTCATGTGGTCATTAACATGAAGCTACAGCTAATATGAGCCATTAACAGTCAATAATCCACCAACATCAATGTCAAATAATCAAGCACATCCTTTTGTAGTAAAACATGAGCAGCAGCTGCAGTCTGTAGCTCACATACCAGCTTACTTTTACTCTTCATAACATGAGACAAAACTGCTACTAAGACTTGAGTCTCATACCAGGAGTCCAAGTCACGTCTCAAGTCTTTAGGGAACAAGTCTAAGCTTAATCTTAAGTCTTTTTATTTTTTATATTTAATTCCAACTTCAGTCACATTCTCAAACTCATATCTCTAGAAGTCAGTCAGTCAAAAAACAAATTATCGATGGATAAAATGTTAAAATCGTGTGATGTAGAAAATCAAAGAAAACGTTTGTCATTTAAATACTGATCATGTAAAATCATTGTAAAAATTGACTGTGTAGGAACACAGCTACTTTTTTTAAAATAAGGATTCAAGGTAAATCTCATAGACTGGGCTGTCCATAAGCACGATCCAGATCCCCAACAATAACTTCTGTCAGTGTGCAACTTTCTACTTTGTTTTAGTTAAACTAGAACATCAGCATGTGAATTCATACTCTACGAGAAAGAGCACAAGTTAACATGTCAGCTATTTATATCCAAAAAATACGGGTTTCCTGCAGCTTTCTCACCTGTGGATTTCTTCATGTCAGTGTCCTCAGAAGACCTCGTCACTGACTCACATCCAATAAATGCGCAGCACTGGTAGGCATAAGGGACAGAGATGGACCTGCAAGCAGTCATTTAAAATAAGGCTTTTAGAGTCCATCTGAGCTCTGTTGTTGATAATGGTACATCATCTTTAAAAACACTCCTAAGAAGATTATTAGAAGTGTGTAGCTCAGGAAATATTTGGGCTTTCTGATTGTTTTATACAAATATTTGGATGTTTTCCTAGAATAGCAGCAAATATGCAGAAAACAGATCTGCCTGGCATTCTCATTAAATGGTAGCACACAGAGTTGGATTCTACTTTTCTGTCTCTTTGCATCCAATTTCTCATTTGTTTCCAGGGTATCAGCTAAACTAAACAACAACAGTTCAAGCACTAAGTTTGAGTTTATGCAGTGAAGTTTGTATCACTCTTTTGGAGAGCTTGCACTTTTGTGATACAATTTGTCCAAGTCCAGAAGAAACACTGTTGTCTCTTTAAACTTGCAAAAACACACATATCATTACAAAACATCTCACAGGCTGCTAAGGTTGCCTTTTATTTAATGTTCTTATTCTTTCCAAATATAGAGCTATTATTCAGTTTATTATCTTGTTCTATTTTTGCCCCTGTGTGCTTTGGTCTTATCACTTTTCGATGACTAGTAATTCAACATTTTATGTTCCAATATATATTTCAAGAAATCAAATACAATACCTTGCAAAAGTTCATTAATACCTCAACCTTTTCACATTTTGTCACATAACAACCACAGACCGTAATGTATTTTATTGGGATTTTTTTGTGATCGACCAACACAAAGTAGGGCATGAATATGAGGAGGAAAAATAATTTTGTTTTACACAAATACAAAACTAAAAAGTCAGCTCCCTGGTTTATAGAACAACCCTTTGATGCAGTAATACCTCAGAATCCATCTCTACCAGCTTTTAGAGACTGAAATTGCACAATTTTTCTTGGTAAATTCATCTTAGTTAAAGCTCACAGACTGAACAGAGAGCATCAAAAAAGATCTAATTATAGGTCTAGCCCATTATGGCACATGAATATGCTTTGGTCTAAACCATTCCATTGTTGGTCTGGTTGTATGTTTGAGAATAGTTATCCTACTGGAACGTAAACCTCTTCCCATATATCAAACCCTCTGTAGCCTCCAACAGGTTGTCTGATTGCCCTCAACTTAGACCAGCTTCTCTGTCCTGCTGATGAAAATAATTACACAGCATGATACTACCACCAGGTTTTATGGTGGGCCCGGTGTGTTCAGGGTGGTAGTTTTCTGCTACACATATAATTTTGCATGTAGGTCAAGAAGTTTAGCTTTACTCTCATCTAACCAGAGTATCTTCTTTCACATGTTTGCATATTTTTTTCAATGTGGGTTGTGAGAAACACCAGGGGAAATTCGTCAATCTTTCCGCTCCTTTATTGAGAAAAGATTTGTGGAGTGTGCGACTAACAGATGATCTATCAACAGACTTTCCTACCTGAGCTCTGGATCATTGATGGTTACCCAGAGTTACCATGGGCCTCTTGGCTGTCTGTCTAATTAATGCTGTCCCTGCCTCACCTGTCAGTTTAAGTAGATGGCCATATCTTAGTAGGTTTGAAGTTGTACCATACTCTCTTTATTCTGAGAAGATGGATTGAACAGAGCTCTGAGGGAGGCTCAAAACTTGAGACATTATTTTCTACACAGTTCCACAGTCACTTCTCCCCTGGACGCTTTAACCTCAAGAGAACACATGAGTTCATTCTCACCTGAGTTTTGGCAGGTTTTTCGCAGGAAGAACATTTTTCATCTGTGGGTTTCCTGAAAGTTTCAGCTGAATGACGGCAGTCAGTCCAGTTGTTGGAATCACAGACAGGGAGTTCATACTCAGATCTCTGCAGAATCGTTTCAGTAAAGCCGATTAACATTTATGAAACATTTGCAAAATGGACAAGTCCCTGCAAGAGATTTTATTATAAGGTTCTACTCACAAGTTGGTGAGTCCAGTGAGGGTGAGAAAAGCATCTTTATGGATAACTCGAATTTTGTTTCTACTCAGATCTCTATAAAACATCACATTAGAATAAAAAAAACCTGGAGTTAAATGTTTGTTTTCTTGGACTTAGTTTCTGGTATTGTGTGCCTGAAAGGACTTACAGCAAACGAAGCGCTGAGAGATCCTGGAAAGTATCTCTGTCGATTTCTTGGATATGATTGTGCTGGAAGTTTCTGAAATTTTTAAGAAGAATTTTTGACATTTATTTGCGAACCATTTCTTGGACCAACGAATGGCATATTTCCTAATAATCCCAAGAAATATGCGTTTAAGCTTTATCACTGTCAGCACTTACATTTCCTGCAGCCGGCTGCAGCTCTGGAAAGACGGTAACTGCTTCACCTCATTGTAGGACAGGTCACTGATTAAAAAGAACAACAACTATCAACTGCAGGAAAAGAATTATATGAAAACAGTTTTGCCTATATCTTAGATTAAGGACTCTACAAATTTAAGTAAGTTAAGTTTAAAGTTTTTAAGATCAGTACTTAAAATTTCAGAGCATGAATTATGAAACATAACTTAATAATATACATAATTTCTTATAATCACTTCCTTAATGGCTTGAGAAAATTAAATGTAATTTTATGATTTTATCTTTTCAGCTCTGGCATGGATACGTCACCTAACTTTCTATAGTGGTTACTAAATTTCATTACAGCTGCTGACAACAAGCTTTAATTGAGATTCCTGTTTTCAACCCAAACTTCTTCAAATGCACACATTCTGATAATGATTGAACTGGTATTGAATAATTTAACAATAATATTTGAATTTGAATTGCCTGTATATTCGATGTATTAAGCCAATTAAGTCAGTTTAAAGAGCAGAATCATTTTGCAGGTTTGTGGGAAGGCAGAAAGTCTGGGATTAAATTCCTTTCAACTGTATCCCTGCATGACAGAGTTTGGTTATGGCATAGTAACAGCTGAACTCCTCAGCCAGAACTAAAAATTACAGAACAAGTGCATTTAAAAAAAAAAAAAAAAAAAAAAAAAAAAAAAAAAAAAAAAAAAAAAAAAAAAAAAAAAAAAAAAAAAGGAAAAGGTCATGGGAAAAAAAAGGAATGAACAAAACATAAATTTAATACATAGATAAATTAAATTTAAGACCTAGAAAATATGGAATATGGAAAATATGGATGATTTCAAACCTTTAAGGTCTAAAATAAAGATTTTTGACTTTGAAGACCTTGCAGAAGTCATGTGGAATGTATGCTTCTCTTAGATGCTAAGATGTCACAATTTTTACTGTTACTTAAATTTTCCTTTTGATCTTCCAATTTCATTAGATAGGTATTTGCAGAGGGTATTCTTCAGCTAAATTAACAAACAATATGAGATTTAACACAAGCCTGTTTTTGACCAACTATAAACCAAAAGGCTAATATCAAAGTAGTAAGATCCAACTTGTGATGGAACACTGAGTGGCAAAAAAATCATAGTTTATTTAGTTACATGTTATGAATTAAAACCAACTTACTATTCAACAATGCTGGTGTGACCAGATTAACATCAACATTTACACACCACAACCTGGAGCAGTAAATTCAAGCGAACAGGACCAGGAGGAATTCAGAGGATGAAGCTCTGAGAGCCAGACTGGATGATGTGATTTACATTGACAATGCAACTACTCTGTTAGATTTTAATGGACCCCCTGCTGTCAGTCTAAGTGAGGTGTCCATGAAGTAGGGCTGCACAATATCAGCAAAACATGTACTTGCAATACTATTGTTGATATTACAGTTACAATGTTACAATTAACCCAAATAATCAGGACTCTTTTCTATGTTTTCCTTCATCATTATGCCCTCACCACTCTTTGCGAGAATTGGCATATGGAACAACTAAAAATAATCAAGTATCAAGGACATGGTCAACTATATTATAAGCATGCAGACTTTCCATGCACAGCACCTGAATTACAATATCCTAGTTTTTTGCAATTGTAATATTGCACACACTACCTGTGTTTACATGTGCAAAATTCCTTGATCGGATTGAAATGTATTCGAATTAAATGATCCGAATGTATTGTTCATATGGGCACACACTGAATTAATCCAATCATGATGTGCGTTTACATGCACCAGGCTTTATTCAGAATAGAAGCAGTGACATTTGCAGAGTTGTAATTGCTCACCCGCCCCCCCCCCAAAAAAAAAAAAAAAAAAAAAAAAAACAACCAAAAAAAAAAACACATTTAAAAAAAAAAAAACCACACAGAAGTAGTTATTCTTCAGTCTGTGCTGAATGTAAAAACACAGTTCTGAGCGCCCAGAATAGACCAACACCAGGTTGTAATAACGAACTTTACTGCGTTCACTAATTAAGCCTCCCGCTGTCTCGGAGGGGTCGGACTGACCCCGTGTGCGCTTTTATTCGTTTTTTTTTTTTTTTTTTTTCGTGGTTTCGGGAACTGAGCGGCTGATGGGACACCCCCATCGCATCCCCATCATTCAACCATGGCATCTGCATCGCTCTTCCCGAGCGCGGAGCTGGGACTGCAGAAGCGTTAAGCTACAAGCTGAGCAGTTTGCTGTTGGTGTTCCTGCATTACAGGATGAGAAATCAACAGACCACTTTTGCTTCCCTGACACAGTGCATAAATGCGGAATCAGCTCAGTTTGCCACAGTCAGAATAACATGATCCGAACAAGTGTTTACATGCACCCAGATTATCAATCGGCATAAACCACCCCTTTCATTCAGATTACAAATTCATCCTGATCGAGCTGAATTCGATCAGAATATTCCAATTGGGGCATTTACATGATGCTTTTTTTATTCCGATCAGCTGTTTATTCCGATTACTTATGTCTACGTACATGTGCCGACTGATGCTGCGATGGCGGCCGCAATTGTATACATTTTCCAAGTGCATAATACTGTAACTGGAAGGGTCTCTTACAGTGTCTGAAGCAACTTGAGCTCTTCACACAGATCAGTGGGTATGGATGATATCTTGGTACCTGAAAGGGTCCTAGAGATAAAAAATAAAAACAAAAATCACATTATTTCTTTGCATCTGACATACTACCCTAAGCAGCAAAGGATAACAAAATTTTATTTTACTCACAGACTATCCAGATTGTTCGTCCATGTGAGGATGGGGAAGTCCTTCATTAAACTGGCACCACGCAACATCCTGCAAAATGCTTATAATAAATACTAGAATGTTTTTTGTAAAAACTGTGGTATGAATTGATGGGGACGGCATACAGATGCTATAAAGCACATTTACTTCGCTTGTTTTTGACTTGTTTTGGTCACAGCTGACTTGAGGAGGTTAGACAGAAAGTAACTCGTGGTTCAAAGAGGAACTTACAGAGAGTGCAGGTCTGAGAGATTTTGGAAAGCTGAAGCTCCCACAAATGACAGAGGGTTGTCATAAAGATGTCTGAAACGAGATCAAAAACAGAGTGGGAGAGCACAATGAGTATGGCACCATCTTCTGGACATTTATTTTGCGTCTTAAACTTCTGTCCTTTGAAGATAAAACCACATCTAGACTTTTCCACTGTGTGAGTTTGACCTTACATGGTTCGTAGCATGGGGTTGTTATGAAAGGCCCCTTCTGGAATGGCAGCAATATCATTGCTGTGAAACCCACTGCAGAACGAAATTCAAGGGACAGCGATTAGATGCTCATCACCAACAGCACATTAATGTGACAAAGCCAATATAACAGATAAGGCCAAAACTAATATGATAGAAGAGTAAGCACAGTTAGTTCAATCAAATTAAGACTAAACAGAAGAAGCCAGCAAAAGATTACCTTAAAAAATGAAAATAAATAAAATAAGTGGCTTCTTAACTGTTTTATAACAGGAAAGGAAGCTCAAAATAAAGCCTTCAAACTAACATCTTGGAAGTGGAAATTTGCCTTTCATTTTACATTAAATTAATAAGAGAAAAGGTCTTAGAAACATCAACATAATAAATTAAGTAATTTTTATGAAGTGCTATGAAAAAGTACTTAACCGCTTGCAGATTTCTTTCATTTAGGTTTTTGTCAAACGTCTCAGATTATCAAACTCTTTTTGCTGCCAAAGATAATAAATCAAACAAAAAAGCAGTTTTTAAATGATGATTCCAATTAAGTGGAAAAGATATCCAAAACAACTTGTAAAAAAGTAATTCCCCTAAATCTTAAAACAGTAAGAGTTTTCTATACCAGGCACTTGGTCTTTTTACATTGCTGTTGAGGTATAATTTTTGCCCACTCTTCTCTGCAGAACTGTTTTTATTCAGCTCCAATGGAGCATTTTCAAACAGGAACAGTATATTTAAGGTCATGTGAACAGCAACTTAATAAAAATCAAGTCCATTCTTTGACGAAGCCACTCCAAAATTTTCATTTTTTGAGTCATTAGGAGGTAGACAGGCTGGTTTGATTTGGATCATTGTCCTCCTTCCTTGCCAAGTTATAAAAGTGTGCTTGAGCTTAAGGTCATGAATTAATGGCCAGAATTAATGCCTGGATTTTGTGGTAGAGGGCAGGATTCATGGTTCTCTCCATTATGGCAAGTTGTCCAGGTTCTGAAGCTGCAAAGGGAATGAACAGTGCTACAGGCACGGTGATTGACAGTGCTAAGACCCGCCTCCTGGCTCTGACTGGTTGTTTCTAGATAACACTGGGAGCTCTGGAAGAAGGCAGAGGAGCTCAAATTTTTCAGAGATTATCTGTTTCATACCATACTGTCACAAGATAGTGACATATTTCAACAAATATGTAGAAAAATATTTTTTTTATAAAAGTTACATACTGCAGCTTTAACTGAGGCAAGTAAGACCTGCATTGCTTTAGATGTTGCTCTGGGTTCTTTTTTACCTCCTGGAAGACTTGCTGATGCACCTCTGGAAGTACGTTTTGTAGGAATGCCACTCCTGGAAAGGTTTCATGTTTTCCCTATTTGTAGATAATGGCTCTTTCTCTGGTTCACAAGAGCTCCAAAGCTTTGGAAATTGCTTTGAAACCCCCTCAAGTCATGAGTACTTTGTTTATTTGTTCTTAAATTGCTTTATATTGTGGAAGGATGCATTTCCTTTTGAGATTTTTTTTTTTTTTTCTTTTAACCATACTTCATGCTGTCAGACAGGTTCTATTTGTGTGATTCTTTAGATCAGACAGTAATTAAGCCTGGGTGAGACTGGTAAAATTGAACTTAAAAATGTGGTTAATCCCACCTAATATATAATTTTACAAGGGAGGTGATGACTTTTCCGTTCAGATCAGGTTTGGTTTCGAAAGCATCTTTCCACTCTATTCCACATAATCATCGTTCTAAAACTCAATTTTATCTTTACTCAGTTTGTTCGATATTAAAAACTAGTGAAAAGAAACCTGGAAGGGAAAAAATATATTTTCACAGCACTGTATAATCACTGATATGAGTTCTGTTTGTATGTAAATATACCGTTTCACATTCAGCATAAGCCAGAACAGGCCTGCCAGTTTTCACTGCACTAAAGTTTTAATTTTTTCAAATATATATCTTAAAAATCAAATGCTTGTGTTCTTTAAGATATACTATATAGGACAAAGCATCAGTCATAACTTTAATAGCCCTTGTCCAAAATTGCAACATACTTACAGTTCTTTCAGCTTGGGCAAGGCCTCTATTGCTTTAGGAAACTCCTTCAAGTTGTTAAAATTAAGATCTCTAAACAGAGAGAGAGAGAGAGAGAGAGAGATTTGAGTCACAAAATGAGACTGCTGCAATTAGCTTGTGTGTCTATGGGAAAATTATGGACTGCCTATAAACCAATTATAATAAAACTTAAGTGAAATGCTGGAAAAGGAAGAACTTATTACATTTCAACAGTTTCAGATGGATTTCTTTAATTATCATAACAGGGATTATAATCATGGCTTTCATAAACAAGTCTCCTTTACTCAATAATACATTTATACATAAAGTGATTCCATGATGTATTGTTAACAGATTTTTTTCAATTTGGGCAGCACAAAATCATACAATTTCAATTAAAAATCACTGATCTGTTATACTAATTGTCACTCAACACAACCCTTCCAGCAGCCTTTAGGTCAATTTGGCCTCTTTCTATTTCGAAACCTCATCTAACACCCATATGTTGCCATTCGGTCCCTTTCTACTTCCGTTTCATACCTGGAAACAAATCATTTTGTGGCCATGTACTTCATTGTTGCATATCAATGAAGTACATAAATCTTGTTCTTTAAGTATTTTATTGGATAATGGAAATTAATACCAACAAAACACTGCTTTCAAACATCTCCACGGTGTCCCGCAGCAGGGTCCAAAAAGTTGGGTACGAATCAACTTACAATAAGGCTGGGCAACTGGATGAATTTATCGACCATCAACAATAGGATAACCCTCTCACTGGTTGGTTTTTTTAAAGTTTTTTTTTTATTTTTGACCTATGAGTTATTCTCTTAACTACGGTAATAACAATGCTTGCTTGAAGTCAAAAGACGCAGCCCACGGAAAAAAATAACTAATGCCGTTTTTAATGGCGTTTTCAAATTCCTTCCAGCTGCAAGCAAAGCTTTTATTTTTTTTCCCCCCAGAGTACGTCCAAGTGCAGCGGCGATTTATTTATTCAAACGTATAACAGAAAGGCATGGTGTTGGGGCAATCTCAGGGGGGACAGAGACTGGCTTCTCCCTCAGATTGGGATTCGAGTATAAAACAACAAATACAGAATTCGACAAAAGATAAAATAAAAATAGTCTCCAGCGAATGTGTGTGCTTCCATACAAAAAACTTTAGCATTTAAGTCTTTTTGAGTGATTTGGCGCATTCAAAATAGGTACGTGATGGAAACATCCAAAAACTGTACGGAATTAGAACAAGCAGAAAAAAAGGAAAGTAAGCTATTTCTACTGGCTCAAGCTTAGAAATGCTTTAAGAAGGAAAACAAGCATGTTTACTCTTATTTGGATTTAGCAGTCTGCGCAGGTGATTAATAATTTTACCAGCCGTGCTGAAGACGGGCTCTGAAGGTGTGCTTATGGCCGGTATGTATATTTTCCTGCCATTTGTGACATCAATGGGAAATGTTTTTCATGCATTTTCCTTTAAGAGATATTTACAGCCAAGTTGCACTGTCAGTATTTAACCCTATTTCTTATTTCTGCTGGTGAAAAGCTGTTTCAGAGCTTGTTGATGGAGCTGCAACTTCTGGTGATTGTGTAGTGTAATTAACTGGATGCTGAACATGTAATGCTCATGCAACTTTGTCCTGTTTGAGAACTTTGCTGAAACTGCAGAAGTGACATAGGTTACATTCTGTGGTTTACCTCATTCGTTTAAAGCCAAAGTAATCACAAATAGGTGACTTTGTATTTTTTGGCAACTAATTGTTCCATTTTCGGACTTTTGTGTTCTAAATTGGCAAATCAGTCCGTGCACGTTTACACTGTTCCGCCCACAAAAAAGTCCAAACGTCTCCTGTGCAAATATATCGCTCATCATCATTTGTTGGACTGACGAATACTGGTTGGGAAAATGTTGCATATCGACCAACCTTAGCTTACAAAGGTACAAAATGTCCATGTGGTGGAATTCATTATATTAGAAATATTATATTTCACACACTGACTGTACTTCATTACAGAAATAGCTACATAACCCTTTTTCTCCAATGAATTATTTGCAATGCAGCTTTCAACATGAAACAACTGCTGAAGGTGAGAAACGATCACCACCTACGAAGAATATCACAATCAATTGTGAATTTATGAAAAAAGTATGTCTCGTTTAAGCATCCAGGGTTTATATGATGAGCAATGACAGTTCAATTTTAGATTTATCAGCTGACCGTTCAGAAACCACTGGTGACTTTGTCACTAGGTAAGGCTGTGAGGCAGTAGGAAGTGAACAGTTGGGAGAGAGATTTTGATAAGCATCATGTACTTTGCTCTATTTATCCTAGAGCAATTAAAGGAGGAAGTGGACACAATGATGTCTGAGGACTGTAGCAGATGGGTGGGGGAGCTGTTGGCACATACAAACAAGAGTCCAAAAACCCAAACTGACTCAAACTGATACATAAACACATGCAGGCATGCAAGTATACATCTGCACACACACATAAACAAAATACTGAATAACTGGACTTACAGCGTCTCCAGGTTCACCAATCCAACAAAACAGTTGGCTCCTATCTCCTTAATTCGGTTATTATGAAGATGCCTAGAAAAGCAAAATAAGTTATATCTGTGAGATATTCAAGCAAGACTTTATAAACTGAACATTTAGCACAAATATTTTTAGCATGGTCAATGAATGAAGTGTCTGTACTGTATCTGTACTCTACAGCCCAACTGAGCTGACTAATAAATTTTAGCTCTTTTCTTCCTGTTTATTCTGACATGTTTATACAAACCTTTACCAGTACCACTCAGTGTATATGGGTGCTTGCGTGTTTTTCCAAATATGGAACAGCAATAACAACTTTGGTGAAATCACACAGGATCCAATGCAAGCTCCCAATCTGGACGGTGCTGTTTTTCTCTCAGTCTATAAAACACGATAAACCTAATTCTGCATCACTATTTGGGGCTGAGCAATTTTTTAAATAATTTATCTGCATCCACACTGAAAACTCAACAAGGTATGAACAGAAACCTTTTTTGTTGACTTATTAACAGGAAGTTTGGGAAATTAACATTGCAATATGTTTGTGTTCAGCAGCTGATTTTAGCAGCTTTAAAGGATTAGTCAGGACTAACACAGAGCACATGGAGAGATGTTTAAAAACGGACAACCAATTTTCTAAATTATAGATTTGTTTAACTTAAACCACAGTCTACACTTACAATTTACTATCTGCATAGTAATCCAACAAAGTTATGTAGAATGGTCTTTTCTAGATCTTCTAATTTAAAACTTAACATGTGTTGTAACCTTTTCAACTGGAAAAAAACCTAATCTTGTCAATTGATCTTAAACTGAGTTTTCCTATTACAGGTGAACTTAAAAAACATTTTCTGAGCCTGATTCTTACATTTACTTTGATGCTTAAAAAGACATGTATCCTAAACTTCCTGGTCAAGCAGTAGTCCTCCAAAACCCCTTCTGACTATTACGAGGTGAAGGTTTGTGACGACTGGGAATCAGGCCTTTTTTTTTTTTTTAAATCACTACAACTGTTATAAAGCCCAAGATTATTCATACCCCTAGCAGATGTAGGTTTAAAGTAGGCTTTTAATTTGATCAAGATGTTTCTTCTGCCTGAGAACAATATTAAAATTTTGGAGAGGCCCAATCATATTCCTGACTTGAATCTGATAATCTATGAAAGGAACTAAAGATTAGATGCTCAGGCGGCTTTCTGACCTGAAAGAACTGGAGTTCATCACCAAAGATAGAGTTGGAAAAATACCAGTGGAAACAAGCAAAAGGCTGGTCAGCTGGTTTTGATTGGTGTAATGCCAAGGACACATGTGCGCTGGCTATTGATAAGTGTACAAAGAATTTCTGACACAATTTTTAAATATATATACAACCTAAAACGGTTCACTCTTTTTACAATGTTTTATGAATCGTCTGAAAGATTTCTGTCTCATTTGCTATCAGAAGCAAACTTCTTAGTTGAAGAAAAATCTAAATCTTCCAGGAGTATGAATAATTTTGGGTTTAACTGTAAATGTCCACCTAAACATAGCTTCTGCTCATCTTCAAATACCCCCCTAAAACTCTAAAACCCTCAGGTCTCATGTACTCATCTTCTATTGTTTTAGTCTTGTGAACATCCTCCTGATGCAAATCCGGGTCCCTATTGTATAGTGCCTCATCATATTGTTCAGAAAATTGGAGTTATAGAGGACCATAAAAAACATTATGTACCTTTTTATGAATGTTGACCTGAATATTTATATTGTAGGTTAGCTGGTTGTTAACAAAGCCAAACTGCATATAGTCTAATGGATGTGTTTAATAGCTTATGCTGAAGTCACCAGTGTAAATAGCTGATTACACCTCATGGTTTGGTGGTTTTTCTGCAGTGCACACACTCTGCACTATGGCTAACTCTCCAGAGAATCGAGTGAATCATACTGTAAACATTCAACGCCACAGAGTAAATTCATATCCTAAACCACAATAAGATCCAAAGCTTAATAAAACTTACAGCACAACTAGACTAGTCAGGTTTCTGAAGGCGTTGTCTGGTATATACAAGATGCGGTTGAGTGCCAATGTAAGAGCTTGAAGATTTGACTGGTGTCTCAAGGAACTGATGGGGACTTCTGTCAGGTGATTGTCATCCAGCCAAAGGTGACGCAGTTGCTGGAGACCTTCAAAGCTGTCGTCAGGAACAGCTGTAACGTGGTTTGCATCCAGGCGACTAAAGATTCGGAAGATATGGGGGGAAAAATAAAAAATAAAAAATAAAAAAAATTGTGGATTAGTCCATTGTCTATGAAACTAAACTGATATTTAACAATGACAACAATGTGTTCAATGTCTTTAATTGTCACATGCTACAATAAATGTATGGAGTTTTTACTGAATGGTTTCATTTTACAGTTTTTTGATGTGGTCAGAAAGGCTCATTGACTGACATTTGTGGTAAATTTTCTTTGACTTTAAAATCAGAATATGACAATGACTCCAATGTTTCTAAATACAAATTGCTGAATTAATTTCACATAATATTGCCTGAGCAAATTCCATAAAACTTAGGATAGTCATACTTAATTGTTTTAATCAGAATGACCCCAACCATAGCTCTAACTTCATCTCATTACAGGATCAATGCAGGTTTAACTTATGTGTCAATTAAATTTTGTTTGCAAGAATTTCATTATTTAAAAGAAAAAAAAATATACACAATCTTTTTGGCCCTGATTTGATTTGTATGGTAGTAGTTGAAGCTGTTGCTTTAAACAAACTGCTACAGATACTTAACACACTTCTAGACTGCACACTTACTGTTTGGACACTGCCAACTTTCTGTGATTGTAGATAATGGATTACAAAACAGGCCCAGTAGTAAAACATTAGAAAGCATTACTCTGTCGCTCCACTGCCTATTAGCAAGCACTGCCAAATCTAAGGAAAGCAAATATCATGGTGCCATCTAATTCAGAGGCAGACACCTGTCCTCTTCTTTCTTCTAATGACCAAAAAAACTTATTTCCACTGCAGAATCTCAACATTTAAAAAACAACAAATGTAGCATAAATCTACATCAGAGATAAACAGCAATTCAAAACCAGCAATTTCAGATGGACAAACATTGACCTGGAGATGACTGGAAAAAAAGAAAGTTGTCTTTGTTTGACTACAAAATGAATGCATAAGTGTTCTTTTCACTTGAACCATGCAGTTTTGTCCTGCTATCTTCCCTGAATGTGTGTCTCACCCTCCCTCAAAATTCCTCAAGTGTGTGTGCTGGAAGAAAAACAATCTTGACTGACATTGAGCTATCTAAGGCTTATTACAAACCAAGTCTTTCATTTACCATAGCATATTTATTCAGCAACAGACCTTAAAACCCTGAGTGAAAAAAGACATCTGTTAAAAAACGCAAAACAACAATTTAAAGGAGAAAAGAAATGCAAAGTACAGGGAGAGGAAAAAACAAGAGTGATGGGTGAAAACTGAATTTTCAGCATATCTCAACAGCTGGATTCATTACTCTGTAAGACCCTGTCAAGCTCAAAGGCACATCGTGGAGGGAGGCAGCAGATACAAAGCTAAGACCTTCAAATTGTATCTAATATGAATGCAAGTGGGGGAGGAAGCTTTGAACACTGACATTTTACAAGCAGAGACAAGCTAAAATACACCATCTTCTAAAAAAAAAAAAAAAAAAAAAACCCCAACAAACTAAAAATGAGTAAAAGTAATGTCTGAGTCTACAAGGGTTATTGTTAATGAGACAGAAGACCTTCGTTTTCACATATAAATCAAATCTTTCCATTACAGCTGAGGACATTCTTCAACACATTAGTTAAATTTAAGACTGTAAAACCCCAAATTCAGCATGACTGACTCCAGCAGGACAGTCTCAAATTATGACATTTGACACTTAATTGGATAATTTCAGGTGGAAAACAAACAAACAAACAAACACAAAAACACTGCTTGCAATAATCACCTGGACTTGATGAATATTTGTTTGTTTAATCAGTCAAATAAATACAGACTGAAAAACTGAACAGTCATTCAAGCAGAAAGCATTATAATACAATCACAGAGTGTTGGGATAAATACCAGTAAAACCCTAACAAGGTCAGTGCAGTTATATTGGAATTTGGGAGGTAAAATGTTTATTATTGCAATGACATGTGACTTTAATATATTATCTTGGCTGTAAGCAGTTACTCAGATTGTCTTTTAAATCAAATTTGTATAATCAACACTAAATACAAAGAAAGCTTTACAGAGCGAGTAATAGAGATATTTATCAGTTGCTGCAGAGCTGATTTCACTAGTGTGATCTGCACAAGGGTACAACACAAAAACACAGATGTTTAAATAACATGTTAATCAGGGTCTAACCAACCAACACAGCAAGCAGAAACAGCAAACCATTTTTTTAGCTGCTAGAGAGATTGAGCAGAGCTTTATCTGACACCCAAAGCTACAGCACTGAGATCAGCTCTATGCATGGCTTCAGTGCAGGCTACCTGCCATTCATAACCCCAAACTAACAGTTCAGATCTGCTGTCTATAGAGCTCTTTTTGCATAGATTTGTTATGCAAATTTTCAGTACCCAACATTTAGATCTTAACATTTATTAGTAGATAAACTGTTCTGCAGTATTACTTTTAGTGTTGCCTTTTCACTGTGGTTGAGTCACAGACAAAAATGGGTTTATCCTAGAATATTAGACACAATAAAAGCACCACTCTGGATTGTAGGTTATGTAAACACACTAACAGTATTTTCTCTGATTGTAGCTCTACGCAGTGCAGCATACTTTTTAACAAAACACATGAACAATATACAACATGCATCAATTTATATTTTTTAACTGGTTCAGCAGAGACATATGAACACATATGATAAAAATACATATTATGTTAAACATTAGCTCTGCTCTTCCAATAGCCTTGGGTTTTTGTGGTATTGTGTATACTTGTGGTATTACTGCAGGACAGGAAGCTCCACCCAAATATAAAAGTTTTACAAAAGAAAACACCCATAAATAAGTATGAAAATGCATATGTGCATGTATGTGTGTGTTCATGCGGAAAACTTACAGAGACTGGAGCGAGTGAAGGTTTTTCAGTGCTCTGCTGGGTACAGATTTCAGTTGATTATTTTGCAGCATCCTAAAAGAAAAAAAAAAAAAAAAAAATGATGGTTCAAATGTCAGCCAAAGTCAGAACAATTTTTTACGACTATAAATGTGACCAATGTACTTTAAGTGTGTGAACTGTCTGAAGCAGACTTAAAATTATTCCTTTTTAACACATATGAAAGCTTAATCAATAAACACAGGCAAATGCAATCTAATTCAGTTGGTGAAGAAAACAGGACGACTCTTACTCAATGTGAAATCAACAGAAAAGAACTTTGTGCCTCTTTTAGGACATACACTGTGTGCACAACTAGTCTGATGCAATCTAGCTGATGCAGTACCAAAATTAAAGCAGTGCTTATATTCACTGTTCTGTTGGTGCTGTCTCTGCAGACATGAAAAAACTGCATCAAGTCTATTCCAAAAGGTCATTTAATGAGGGTAACACGTTATAGCAAACTTCACCCTTTACACTCAGCCTGTCATGTGGAAAACTTCATACTGCCATATTTGTAAGCCTGCAAATGCGTGTGTACATTGGCAGGGAAGGTGCATGCTTACAGGACTTTGAGCTGATGCAGACCAGAGAGGGCGTCAGGGTGGATGAATGTCAGGTCATTCCCAGCAAGTCGTCTGGATGAGATAATGAGTCAAAATTATATTTAATTATTAAGCTAGTACACATTTCAAATCTAAAAAAAAAAAAAAAAATACTCAAGCGCTTTCAGTAAGTTAGATCTCTTTGTTTTGAAACTGTAAGGTCCAACTGAATTTTAAATTAAGCATTACTTTGGCTTGAAAACTCGACACCAAGCATCTGGGCAGCTTAGGTTTCACCTCTCAAACTGATTATGGAGCTCGAAGTGTCAAAGACATGTGTCTTTGCTATGGCCTGTCGTCACTTCTACTATCACTCTACACAGATTAGACCTGCCCATGGATAACTATTTCCTTAAATCACTTTTTGAGCAACTGCATCTTCAGTATTGAGTGCTCCTTTTATAATAACGTAAAAATGTATATGTAATGAATCCCTCTTAGGCTTACACAAACCTATATTCCCCTGAAACTGTTATCATCAGACAGCTGCTCCAGTGCGTGTCAAAATTATTTAAGAAAGAGGGGACACCTCCCTTTCCTGCTGGGAACAGGAAGTAAATAGGAAACCAGGGTGTAAATAAGCATGGGACAAACTGACTAGGACATAGAGCCCAAGTACACTATCTTGCCTGAGAGATTAGCAGGAGATTTATCACCATGCAACATGAGTCAGACCAGGCCAAGTTCCCAGCAACAAGAGCTGCTATGTGTGAGGCTGAGAACCAGAACTGACTATGTTAGAGCACTAGTAGGTGTGAGAGATTACTCAACCCTGGCCTGCAGTTTGTTGAGAGTGCTACCTATCTATTCGTGGATATTCAAATGGGGAGTTTTTCACCTTGGTTTAGTACCACAAGCAAATAAACTGTGGAACTGTATATCCTTTCAGAAAGTGTATGTGTTGGAAGACTATACGTTATGAGGTTCTAAGACATGTCGCTTGACTGTGTGCAATATATAAAAAACTGAAGGCTTGAAAAAAGTAAGGATGTGACTTATAGCACAGGGAAGAACCAACCGTCACGATTTTTAATTCCAACAGCCCAAATAAAATCAGGTCAGGGACAAAAATAGTTCTCATTTCTCAGTATAGAATAATACAGTGGTCCTATCTTTTAAATTACGTTAGCTTGTAGTTACTTTTAGGACATATTTTAAACAACCAGGTATGCATGCAATTATTTGACACAAAATACATATATTTGCTTTTGTTCTATTCCAGTAAAAACTGGATAAATTAGGAAAACTTTTGAGAATTAAAATGTGAAGTAGGTAAAGAAGTGAAAATCTTATCTTGTTTTTAAGATGTTTTGCCATCTTGTTCTGCAAATAGTTGTTAAAATAAAAAATAGCTCACCTAACCCAGAATATCTGCACATCATTAGTTGGTGAAAATGTAATTCAATCCCTACTGTGTTTTGCACTTGATAAATTTGGTGTCGTTATGAAAAAAGTCATTGTTGATCATCTCCATGCCATAATAACATACTAGTCACCCATAGTCCCCATTAATCATTTGATAGTAATTAATGCTCACAAGTATACTATTAATTTAGACCAAATAATTCAAATCGCACAACTGCCAACACCAGGACATTAAAATATGCGAACAGTTGTTGCTCCAAGTTAAAATCTCTCAATAGTCAGTATCTTTCAAAAACATTTAGAAATCCAATTGAAACCCATATTATATTATTATAAAAACCATAATCTCCAAAAGGACACATATAAAAGAGTGAGCTAAAATTAAATAAGCCTTGTTTGTAGCTTTGTAATTGCAAATAAGAACAAACAAACAGGGTTTGACAAGTGTTTCAGTTAGGCTACAGGTTTCACAACCAAAAGTGTTTTTCCTCTTTAACCTTTCAGGTGATTTATCACCTGTTGCTCCAGGGCTTTCACGGCTGTCACGAAGCAGAGGCACACTCTTCTAGTTGTGCAACACTACTCCAACAGGTCTATCTTACACTAAAAATTAAATGACACCTAAAAATTAATCTTTTTCTTTGGAACATCACTATACATAAAGTCTAAACTCCACCTCACATACACACTCTCTCAATATGTTTCTACATGTCCAAGACAGGTTTTGCACTGCTTTTAAAACAGGTGACACAAATGATTAAGTGAACTGTATGACTTCAATTTTTACATGCATTTTCACCAAATGAACACCTCTCATTACAGATATATACTTGCCTTGGTTTGATTCAATTTAATGTATATGTGGTTAACAATATTTTTTTTCCTATAAATATAAACTGCTCGCAAAAATATTCACACCTCTTGTACTTTTTACACAATTTGTCATGTTACAACCACAAATGTAAACGTGTTTTGCTTAATGGCGCAATTATGAAGTAAAAGGAAAATAATAAATGGTTTTCAAAGTTTTTAGAAACAATTTTTTTTTTTTTTTTTTTTTCCAATGTGGCGTGCACTTGTATTGAGTCCTTGGAGTCAATACTTTTGATACAATTACAGCTGGAAGTCTTTTGAGGTATAGCTCCACCAGTTTTGCAAATGCAGAGACTGAAATTTTTGCCCATTCTTTAGCAAAATAGCTTCAACTCAGTCTGAGAATTATGGCTGCATCTTAAGGTTTCTTGTCTTGGAAGAAGAACATGAGCCTCAACTTTAATTTTTCTGCAGCTCTAAGAGTTTTTTTTCCCAATGATTAGTTCCCTCCATATTCCCATCAGCTCTGACTAGCTTCAATGTCACTTCTGAAAAGAATCATCTCCACAGTATGATGTTGTCACCAACGTGTGTCATAAAGGGGAAAGTGTGTTCAGAGTTATATAGGGCTGCAACTAACAATTATCTTAGTTATCGATTAATCTACTGATTATTCTGACAATTAATCGATTAACCCGATAAAAAAAAATTTTAAAAAAAAAATGGCACATTCTGCAGATTTTTAATTTAAGCCTTTTTTATACAATATTAGAAATACATTAAAAGATGAAAATAAAAAAATTAAATTCCTTTTTAAATAAGATAAATAAACTTTCTGTTGCCTAAAAAGCAATAACAGCATTCCTTTAGTGTACACTTGATCATTTGTAGCAAAGGATGCATCTGCAGCTAAAAAAATACTTGTAACCATACTTCTAAGCTCAGCCCTTTCTGCTCGACTTAACATCAATACAGTGTAGGGCTGATCTGTTGATTATTTTTTGTATTACTGATTAATAATTCGATAGCAAAAGGTGTCTAATAAGAGATTTTTTTTATTTTTTTTTTTTTTTTACAGAATTTGAACCAGGTGAAGCTAAAACTATGCTATTTGGGGAGTTCTGAGTAGAACATATTTACAGACAAAGGTTTTTTTTTTTTTTTTTTTTTTTTTTTTTTTTTTTTTTTTTTTTTTTATCCTAAGGGAAAATTTTTTATATTTTTTGCACAATTTTGACTTAATTACTGCTCTGAGTATGTTGTTCTTTTAGCAAATAGCTTTTTTTTGAGTCTGTATACTCCAGTTAATGATTAATCAACTACTAAATCAGTTGACGATTATTTCAATAATCGATTCATCACAATTAATCCAGTTAATCATTTCAGCCCTATAATGATGTACAGTGTTAGTTTTCCACTCATAATGTCTTGCATGTAGCCCAGAAAGCAGTTTTGGTCTCACTTGACTAAAGCACCTTCTTCCCTATGTCCCTTACATCTCCTTTGGCAAACTTTAAACTGGACTTCTTCTAGTTTTCACTATGAACCCTTTTGCTTAAACTCGTTACATTATGTGCTAATTTATGTTGGGCTATCAGATAAAATCCTAACCAAACACATGAACGTTTTTAAACTGTAATGTGATTCAAAATTCTAAGGGTATGAATACTTTTGAAAGGCATGCTATGTAGTGAAGATAATCCAATGAAATAGAGCAAAAATGTGCTTCAGTAATGTGAAAACGTACACAAAATTTGCCAAAATATAAGCAGTCCAATGTTAAAAAACATGATTTTATTTTTTGTTTTTTGTTTAAAATGATCCAACAACCAACCAGAATGTATCACTCAATCATCGACTAAGACTGACTTGTGAAATGAGGTCATGATTGCTACCTAGATATGATTATCAATTAATTGCAGGTTACCGTTAACAATTAAAACAAACTGCAAAAAGAGACAATATCAGACAATATCTCTGTCATCAAGTCTGTTGATCTTCTGAGCATTCAGCAAAAGAGATTGCGTGACTCAAAAGGAGAAATATTTTTTTTTCTCTTTTACCTCCCTGCCTAAGGATGGCCTGCACTCTTTGTTTCCCCTCTTTCTCTGTAAGCTCGCTCTGGTTTTGCCCTTAGGGCCCATGCTCCGGTTCATTGACAATGCTGAAGACCTAAAGCGAAAAAGTCCTTCACCAAAGTTCACAGAGACAAGTCTTCTGATTTGCTCTTAAAGAAACATAGGTTAAACAATCACACAAATAACTAAGGGTTTATGTCAATCAAACAGTCCACCAGGTTTGATGAGTTAGGACAAGACACTAATTGTGGAGAGATTGGGTGAGTTTTTAAGTCCTGTTGCGATGGAAACCATTGTTTTGCCCTCTTCCTTCCTGCCTTGCATTCCTCTGCACAATGCGATGAAAACTAAATTGCTTCTCAACAAAGCAAATTGGATTGGTGGAAGAAAAAGAAGCGGGTGAAGACTCGGCCAGCTGAAAGATGCACAAGAGCTGAGAAAACATCCTAACAAAGGCCAAGTGGAGCAGGAACCACTGGAGAATTTTAATTCATTGGTCATTTTGTCTTCAGAGGGTTGCATGTTACCTGATATCAGGCAGACTGATTTTTATCTTCGACTCACAGCAGAACTAAGCCAGACACTGAAGTATTTAAAGAGCAAAGAAAAAACATCCACCAAGATCAGATTTATGCCCATTCAACAAGGTCCATGTGCACAGATGTTTTTGTTTCTACCCTCATAATCCCTTAAAAGCAAAAATCCACATCGGATGTCACATGACTGTTGCTTCAATACGTGTCACCTTGTAACGCCTTTTTACCTGAGCTGTATGCCATGCTTTATAACCGCCCTGGCTCAGATCACAAACGGTGAGTGATTTGTTGCCTCATGCGTGTTTTCCGCACCTGAGAAGGAGGGAACGATCTACACCGATGCCGTGCGGCCTCCAGTGCGAATTCAAATACCCAGGTGCGTTTCATAAAGAACAGCCCTCATGTCAACACTGTACAGAGTAAATATGTCCTTAACACGAGAAAGAAGGGCATGTACTCACAGTTCTTCTAGGTAGGGAAAGTTCTTAAATACATATGCTGGAAGCTCAGTGATGTTGTTCATACTCAGGTCACTGTGGAGAGAAAATAGAAAAAAAAAAAACACACAATAACACATCAGCTTAGAAGTCATGTAGTTTAAGCATCTCCATGATGCTTCAAGTCTCATTTTATCAATGTGTTATTTTACATGTTAGTGATTAATAAAATATTTACGGTGACATTTTTACTCTATTCTAATTTATCAGTGTTTTAGTTTTCATTTCAGACATGCAATCAAAATAATACTTACCTTATGTAATTCTAAAATCTACATTTCTTACAGCTGTTTTATGTATCTGCTTAAGTCTAAACTCAAGAAAAAGAATACCATGAAAAAATATCCTCTATTTAGCCCCAGGGATCTTCATTTTTCAAATCAACAAGTAAAAACAGACATGTAGCAGCATGAAAAGTATGCATACAGGACTTGATTTACTCCCCTACCAAATCCACTGTGAGCATATGTGTTTAAATTTTCACAACAATAATTGTTAAAAGACTTTTCTAATATCAGTATCTTCTAACGGTACTAAAACGAAAGAATAAAAGCGACAGAAGGCTGCCATCATGGCTCCTGAGGGTGAGATGTAAACAATGAGGGCAAATTCGTGTTCAATCTTGATTAGAACGAAATCCCTTACCTGGCCTACAGAAAAGGATGCCACAACCTAAAAGATGGCAATGTAATGACTGGGAGGGGAAAAATAAACAAAAATAAAAAATTACAAGATTTTAAATTAAGGAACCCTCTGAACCCTCCTTCCTATTTCACTCCCCTACTGACCATCTTCAGTTTCACAGCCAGATTTCTCTCGGACCTTGTGTGTGGGCCCCTGAATCCTACGAGGATCACATTGCTCTTCCTCTGCATACCCAAATACACACAGACATATATGCACACACACACGCTTTAAAATGTGCACCCTGACAGAACCCTCATCATCTGAGCGACCTATGTCCCATCTCCACTTACCTGGTTATCCAATTACCCCACAGACTATTCAGTTACAACATTTCTATCAACATCTAGATCAACCCCATAACCCCACTTTCTAGCCTTTTTTTCTACCTGAACTAATTCTCTAGTGGTTGTCCATAGACAAAGTTTGCGCTTAGCTACCAGTGGTCAAATGGGTCCATCCCTAATTACATTTTTCACAGTTTGTTTGAATTCTCCACAAATCATTTACTGGTCTAAACTACATGCAGGGGTTGGAGTAATGGAGGCCTAAATGACTCTATCACACTTCCTCCCGCCTTCTGTGCCTGGCTGCTTTACTCATCAAGGTCTTGGCCTGTCCCTGCTAAAACAGATTTCAAGAGGACACTAAAATGCAGCTGTGATAAATGGTGACAGGCTTAAATGCTTCCACAAACAGGTATCTGCAAATTCCTATCCCATGTGCCCTTTGGATTTATTTCGGCACCAAAGCAGCAGATAATCTAAGAGAGGAGTGAGGCACACTAATAAAAAAGGAAACAGAGGCTCTAAAGGTAGAGGCCAGTCTTAAACATCAACAACTAATGTAAAGACGTTACAGCAGTTTTCCAAACAGTCATATCCAAAATGAAAATGTTTTGCTTTCAAACTCGCGTTTCCTAATTTAAAAGTCAAATTATTCACAGATCTCTTTAATATTTAGTTTTCAATAAACATTATCTTTAGGCAAAAGACATTTTTTGAACAATAGGTTTTGTAACAACCATAAGCCATGTCAAACATCATGTTTAACTGTCAGTATATACACTGATTACCAATTACATTATGACCACTAAGGATCCACAATATATCACAAATTTATAGTTAATAAACATAAATCCAAGTGTTATGAACTTTCATTTTTTATGCTAATTTAATATTTAGACAGTTGGACAGTCTTATGCAAGACGATAGTCAAACCGGACACAAACAACATTGTGACCTTTAGCATTTTGGGCAAAGTGTAGGAAGCATCGATGAGAAAGACAGGTAAGAAGAAAATAGGCATATATCGCAACTGCCATGATGATATTAACCAATATTATCACCATCACAAAATTTTCCTAATACCATGCAGCCCTAATGACCACCTAATGTGTAAAGCCTCAGCAGATGTCTTGAGTTATTTAGATGTGAAGATAGTACCTTCGAATTTTTTTTTACCATTATCGAGGTGTATGGCATTCTGTGCAGTAAAAACAGTAGATGCCACTTCTGTTAAAATCTGCTTGTATTTAACACTTGGGAGCAGAAGAAGAGTCTATAGACAAAGTTTTTTCATAATGCATCTCTAACTACAAATGTTGACCTTACAATTATTTTTAGAGTTTTTAAAAGTCTGCAACATTTTGAAATAATTATTCCTTTTGTGTTTACATTGTAGTGTGCATATGCTTGTAAAAAATAATGGGATTTTAGAGACTTCTTGTTTGGCGAGCGCCACTCACACTGCATGCAGACCGTTCCAAAAACAGGAATGTATACAACTGTCTGAAACAACAGAACACGTCCCCTACAAACAGCACACTTCTGTAGTGAGACGCTGTATGTGAGGACAGCAATGGTGGGTATAAAGTTGTGGAACCAAACTGTTCTATGAGTGAAGACGTGATTTTACTGTTACTGATCCCCACACTTCATACAGATCTTAGTGACCAAGAATCTAAAACTCAGAGAATGATGGGACCAATGTGATGATGGAAAAAAGAAAAGTGAGAGAATGTAGATCAATGCAGTATTCAAAATAACACAGTTACCCACTAAACACAACTATGAGCGAGACAAGACCTTAAATTTAGGTCGAGATAAAATCTTCCCTGGCTCCCACAGAAGATTTTTTCAGTAAGATAACTAATACAGCACTTTGCAAAAAAAGCCTTTAGTTAAAAAGCAATGCACTGCAGCAAAAAACATATGCTTAAAAAAAATAAATTCCAGCATTTAACCGTAATGGAAAGCATCACACTATAGACCATACATGATTATAAGTCAAACACATGAAAAAAAAAAAAAAAAAAACTGCAGTAAGACACACTAATTTCTATCCCAGGGCACAATCTTGGCATACCCCCACTGAGGCACAGTATTACAGAGCATCAGTGTCCACAGCTGCAGCCTAATAGCATGCAAGCCACGATTTGTGATGAATCCCATTTTACCACTTCCTCATCATTTTCAAACCTAAACCTATACTGTGTGTTCTTGTCAAGATTTAGGGCATTCCAGCTGGTTCAGTGGTGTAAAATAAGCCCTGCTTTTAGGCTATTAAAATCAAAACATTTTAATAAGTGAAAATAGAAATAAGGCATGAGTTGTGTGAGTATTTTCTCCATTAAAATATCACTGGCACCCAAACCACAGAATTGTGTACTTTGAGTTCTGCACAGTAATGTTTTGCCATAACTATTTATTATCCTTAAAGGTAAGAAATACCACTGGAAGTTCTCATTTTAAAATATTTCATTGTCATAGCAGCCACAATATTGATTAGATTGATGTATGCCAATGTACTGTGCTTGAGAGCACTAACAATTCTTTTCAACAAACAGAGAACATAAAAAAAACAGTGTTGTATCTATCTGTATTTTTTTTGTCATTACATCAAACACAACAACCAAAGCATGTTGATGTCTGTTGCTGACTTGATAACTGTTTACATGACACACAGGGGCATGCTGAAACTGCATCTGTTGTACAAGGAATCAGCATTACCTGACAATGCTCCTTAAATACAGTGCCAAAGAAAGGTAGGGGTAGAGGTAAGCCTGGGTGTAGTAGTATGGATGACTGTATATGAAATTCAGCCTTGTTTGTTTCTAAAGGCAGAAGCAGTAAAATTACTTGTCTTTTCACCTAGAGCTATCCTGTTTTACACTAACTCTACATGAGTTCAAGGGGTGTGCTGTAATGCTGCAGTTTCTGACCCCGCAAAAACAAAATTCTTCCACATTGTCCACCATAATGTTGCTTTCTGAAAAACTGAACTCTTTAAGGTGGAGGAAATCACACTGCTCTCCCAATTTTCTAATCTTGTTGAGAAGACACAAACCCACACAGTATAATAGTTGCTGTGGCAATAAAATGTATTTTTTATGCAATACAACTCTATTTATTTTTTTTTTAATAATTTTTTAGTTATAAAGGATAATTGGCAATGATATCAAATATAATACACACTGCCACGTTGTATGCATAGAAATGACTTATTTCAATCTGTATCTTGATTTGGCTATTATTACTTTGAATATGAATATAAAAATCCATTCTAATGCAGTTCTTAAAGAGGACCTCTTCAACAGAAGAGGGTAAGAAGCAGTGGAAAATATCTTTGTATTTTAGCTAAGAAAGACTAACCAGTTGGAAGGTGACAAAATACAATTTAAAGAGGCAGTATTATGTAAAATCGACTTTTTTAAGCTTTACATCATCTTATAATGTTATTCTCTCATCAAAAACATACCTGGACTGTTGCCTTGATTCTTTCATGCATGTTTGAGAAATCCTTAAATCTCCCATGGCAGCTGTTCAGCTGTGCAAAACGCCTGGATGGACCCAGGGCCGCCTTCGAGACCTAGCTCCTTCTCAGAGTTACAGTTTCTACGCTTCCGCCTCACAGAGCACCCCTCCCCCGCGACTTCCCCACTCAGCTCCTTCAGACTAGCCAGTACCAGTTAGCAAACACCTGGTGGAACTGTACATCTGCTGAGCTCTTTATACGAGCTACTTCTCAGTGCAAGCTGGTAAAAATGTTGCTAAAGGGTTAGCTGTTGTGGTGACTTCCTGGAGGCGGAGTTTCAGAAAGAGCAGGACTTTCTTAAAGAGACAGAGGCCAACTTTCAAGGCGTTAAATTATGAAGTCAAATTTCTTTGAGGTCATATTTGGTATATATACAGAATTTTTGTAACAACTGAAGGTAACGTAGTTACTTAATAGTGCTATAAAATGATTCTATCTGCCTTCAAAAAAAAACATAATACTGCCCCTTTAAAATCAGAAAACATCATATGGCATATCACATCAATTGCACATAAACAGAAAAAAATCCTGTGTTTAAAACCTCAGACATTTAGCATGGTGTGCTCCTGACTGTTAAAGTGGGAGTAAACAAAACAGTGAGATGAAACAAGCTTTCAGAAGCCAGCAATTCCACTGTATGAAAATAGTCCACAAGTAAAGAATATCCATAAATAAGGCAACATGCAAAGGTTTTGCCGTCCAAGCAAGGTCTTCCTGAAAGCAGAGTGCAAAATGCTATAAGAAGTTTCCAAAACCTTAAAAAGGCATCACAGGATCTACAACAGGCTGTTACTAATATTGATGTGGAAGTTTATGGTTGTACAATCAGAAAGAGACTGCATAAGTTGAACTTTCATCTGAGGTGTGCAAGGAGGAAGACTTTGTTTTCTAGGAAAAACACAAAAGGTGAAACCAAACTTTGCCAGAGAGAATTTAAGCAAAGACCACTGTTTGAAGTTCTGAAAATATTTCATTTGGACAGATGAGTCAAAAATTAACTTATTTGGACACCCGAACAGGGGACATGTTAGGCATGAACCAAATACAGCTTTCCAAGAGAACAGCCCTATACAGACTGTGAAGCATAAGGCTAGAGGTATCATGGCCAAAACAAAAACAATAAAAATTCACAACGTGATACGCTACATCAATAAAAAGACGATTGTTGTTACACAGGATAACCTGATTTGCCTTAGCTAATAAAGCAGTGGAAACAGTTATCCTATTAGCTGTGAACTGTATCAGTAGAGCTTAATTGTGTTATGTGCCAAAAAAAATAAATAAATAAATAAAAATAAAAATCAAGCAGTCAATTTATAAACACTCATGGAGAAGGGGAATGAAATTTTAGCATCACACCTGTGATCTAAAAACAGCTTCCAAACACCATTAAAGCTGACTATGACTATAAAGATTATGGTGAGGTTATAGAGGGGTTATGGTTATATTCACAGCTATCCTATTAAAACAGCAGTGACGCTAGTAGTAACAGGCTGTGTTAAATGGTGAAGATCAGCCCACAATTCAGCAAACATTTAAGAAGCAAATTGCTGATGCATTCACAAGCATGCTAAAGAAATTGAAAACACATTTTAAAGTTGTAATCATAATACCGTGATACTGCGAAACCATCATATTTTCACCTAAGGTTATCATACCATCAAAATTTCATACATGTCTGTTGTTAGGTAAATTAAAATGTGCTATACATGTGAAAAAACCCTCAAACATCTCACAGCTTATAGTGATGCACAGGGCAAACTTTTCTCAGGTCAATGTCAGAGACTGGTAGATGGCTACAAGGAACATCTTGAAGTTATTTCAAGCAATGGGGGATAACACTGGCTATTAGAGGATAGGGTTAGAACAGCGGTGTCAAACTCATTTTCACTTTGGGCCATATCAAGATTATAAATGTCCTCAAAGGACCAGTTGTTCAGAATATATTGATAAAACCCATTAACCAACCGTTAAAATATGAATAAATAGCCATCTCTGCACTTGATAAGTACTTTTTAAAGTTAAATCATATTAAATATCTTTTCACATTGATGTAATCTGGCAGTGTACAGATAAAAACCGCTTTGATTGATGAAATATTATTTGATTGTCAAACTGTCCTCGAGGGTCAGTGTACTGCGAATTTTAGATATGCCTCTGCTTCAACACACCTGAGTTAAATCATGAGTATTAGCAGGACTCTGAAAACTTGACTGCACTGAGGAGGTAAATCAGCTATTTGATGGAAGTGTGTTGGACCAGGGTAACAACCAAGAGCTGCAGGACACCGGCCCTCGAGGACTGACCCCCACCCCCCAGCCTAGAGGGCCACATAAAAAGTTATGGCGGGCCGGATTTGCGCCCCAGGTCTTGAGTTTGACACGTGAGTTAGACTATTTAATAGGGTGTCCTATTTTTTTTCACATGACTGTAGTTTAGTAACTCACAGACTTTAATCAAAGTACTAATAAGACATACATTCATTTACCACATTACACTTTACTACATGCTTACAAATTAACTAAAATATTGTATTAATTTGGAACCTTGGAATCTGGTGTATTATCGGCACCCAGTGATCAACAACTCATTCGCTCTAACTTCTGTGTTAACATAACCCACACGAGCCTGGATACAACTGAGACTGATGGACTGATTACCATTTTGGTCAAACAGATTGACAACTGGATAACCAATGGCTTTAACTAATGGATTTATCATGCCACCGTGGAGATGCTGGTGCTGCTGTTTTGATCTACTGATACTTGGTGTCAAATGACACCTTAAAATGCCAAAAATCATACAACATGCAACAACTAGCTTTTCAAGACAGGTGTACAACGGCAGCTGTTGTGTTTGGACAAGGCAAAATAATTATTTTTGTCAATAGAATTTCACTTGCTTATGGGAAACAGACACATTAAGGATATATAGCTATTAAAGTGGGGATGGACAACTTGAGTATCGTCTAAAATTCTCAAGGAAAACAAGTTATGATAACTATGATTTAGAGTGAAAATGAAAAACTACATTTATAATTATGGAAACTCAAAAAACAAACTGGTTGGGATTATTCATTTTGATGTTTGAACCATTGTTTTCTCTGTTGGTTCAATTAGAGCATCAATATCAACATATTAGAAAATAGGCTGAATGCAATTTTGGTGTGCTTTCTGTGCCCTTTACCTACTTAATGTAGCTGGTATGCTGAAACGTTAAGTTTTATATTTCGAGCAGTATTTGTGAGTGTGTAGCTCTGAGTCCACACACAAAATAAACTAATAATTTGCCAAAATTTAATTTTTAAAACACATTTCATCGTCACTCTTACTTGTTTTTAGAATAACCACCACAAAATATTGTAATTTTTTTTTTTTTTTTTTTGCCCATATCACCCATCCCTATAGTAACGCCAATATACTCTTCTGATGGCCTTTCCTTTAACTTTAGAGCTGTTGTGCTCCATCACAAACCAACTCTATCACCTCAGTCCTAATTGCAGCAAGACAACCCTTATCATAGAGAAACATCTAAATAATTAAAAAGAGAAATCATTATGTATTTTAATGTATATTCCTTTATAATGAGCTCCTTAATTATATTTGACATCAGTGAAAATAAATCTTAAAATGCTCAAGCAGACTGGTGATTGAAACAAATTCAAATTTTACAAATATTTTAATAGTTATCACAAAGACAGAGTCAATTTTTTCAAGATTTAAGAATATTTAAAAATTTAAAATAAAATCCAGGAAAGTTTGTGCAGTTAAGTTTGTGAGTCAAGGGAATGGAAATGGATGTTTTAAATGAAGAACATCATAAAGTACTAAGGGCAAGAAGGGTAAGGAAGGTTAATAGTCCTTCATCCATCCTGCTCTGCAGCAGGAACTACTGACTAGCTCCTTTCACCTCTACTGACCAAGAACAAAAGTATCATTCAGATTAAATGGACTGAGGGCACCAATGGTGAAGCCAGCAAGTTCCACCAGTTGAGTGCAAGACCCCTAACGCCTCCCTTCAGTATGCTGCAAGTCTTACCATTATTCACACAATGAAAAAGCCAACCATAGCTGAAATGTGAAGTATAACGGAAGCTTTTACCGTACAATGGACAAAAAGTTGTCCAATCGTTAAATGAACAACAAAACATTTGCAAAGAGTTAGGAAAAGGTACGCTACATACATCCAAGTAGATTGTTTGCTTTATTACTGGCAAAGCAGCTCTGTTTTCTCCCTCATCTGCTTTTCTGTGACAGCGTTGTTGCCACTACTGAAGCCAAAACTTAGTCCCAAAGTGAGCTGCAGGTAAGAGTCCATGCCAACACTGTCAAAAGATTTATTGCAGAAATGTGTGGTCTTCCATGAGCAGGTTTTTCCTACAAATCAAGAAGGGATTTACAGCTAAATAATCTATTACACAATCTTGTGACTGGATGAGTTCCTCGCATTTCAAGTATTAAGGCCTCATTTTAGGAAGTATTTCTAATTCTTTAAAGTCACAATCTATCCAGTTGCACAAACTAGCTTAATTTTCTAGCAGATTCTCACCATTTTAGTGTCACTACTGCATCACATTGAGTTGAAACACATTCTACAACCAAAATTCCAAGTACTGTAAAAACAAAGCACTTCTACGTGAGGTCTTTCTTTAAGACATCAGCATACCGCTGCGGGTGCATTAGCCCTGAGAGAGGGAGCATTTGCAGCTGCAATATGTCACACTAATCCATCATGATCCCTAACCCCACTGCTCCACACACAAAAGGCCGAGGGAGAGGGAGAGGACAACTAAAGTTCAACAGACTAGGAGAACAAATGAGCACAAGACAGAGAGAGGGATAAACAACCTTTTGCAAACTTTAAAATGCAAAGGTGAACATAGGAGTTCAGTATTTAAACCTGTCAAAGTGTATCTGGATCTCAGTATTAAAAATAGAAAGAGAAGAGAAAACACAAAGTTGAAAACATCTTTTTAAACAAAATTATGGCATAAAACATGAAAAATGGAGAGTCTGTAGAGGCAACAATTCCATCTAATGAGATGACTCCTTTTTGTGATAATTGAGGCATCAGAATAATATGTACTATGCTACATTTTTAGGTTATAAAAAGTCTAATTGAGCTATGACAACAATGCCATTGCTCAGCATTTGGGGTTGGTTGAAGGCCTTGTGTGATGTGTTTTCATATCTGTTGTTACTGACTTCAAATGGCACAGATTAGATTTGTTGCATCCACCTCTGTGCCAACAGTCTTAAAATGTACAAACCTTTTCTATAAATAAAATATTTGCTACTGCCGTAACCAAGTAACACACTGAGATAAATAGTTGTCTAACTAAAGTTATAATTTCTTTTATTTGTCTTTTGCGTAAGCTCATGGAGGAGTGGTTGGTTTAGTTTGTGATTAACCCAGAGATTGTGAAACAAACTGTTACTCTACAGGGCAATCATCAACTGTATCAGCAACACTCCATAATCACCGAACCTACCTGGTATTCATTTGCTTTAGTTTCTATGAAACTGAGACTCTTGCTTTAAGCTGGCTATAAAACTCAAACTTTGCCAGGGAATGTCATTTTTCCCCCAGACTGAAGCCTTTATTTTATATGCACAAAACATAAACGACTGGGAACAAGTCCATACTACCCAAAAGCCCTACAACACACACAGAGATATATATATGTGACCTCAGCTGTTGTAACATTAATGAATAGTTTTGTCACAATAGCTGATACCATCATATTGACAAGTTGTCTTTTCATCTAGGACCAACTGGCAAATTGTTTTTTCAATGGCAATAAGATATTTTTCAGGACAACTTGTTAAAATATTTTATTCACAAACTGCACTGACTATTGCTTCTGAATAGCTTAGCATGTAATCTAAGATACTGAAAGAGTTGAAATAGTAGATGTTAATGCTGATATTGTTCCAGTGTCATCAAATATATGGGTTGTTGAAGTTATAAACATGGATCAATGGGTTACTTTTAAATCAGAAGAAAGGCATTCAAAAATTCTAGGTTTGGAAAGATTTGCAATTTAACAACAAATGTTCTTACAAATGAGTGATTGCTTAGTATTCAGCAAAAGTTTGAAGTTTTTCTGCTTTACTCCGATAGACAGAGGTTGTACATTTAATGCGGTAAACTTTGAATAGTGCAGTGTTTTAACTAATCACAAACCAGCTCGGTTTTGACAACTAAATTACATAGTAAGTAGTGCAATGGTGTTGCTAAACAACACAAAACAAAGATTGTTCCCTTGTATATAAAATATTGTTCTTTCCTAATTCTCAGTTAATAATTAAAAGTAAAAATCATAAGCAGAGTGAAAAGAAATAAAATTTAGAAAACTAGTGACAAGGTACAAACTCTAGTCAACTACTGAAATACATAAAAGAAGTAGTTCACATTTCCTTGTCTCATTTAATAACACCATTGTACAATAAATGTCTGTGAAAAACTTCCTGCAATACCTTTTCAAAAGTAGGGATGCACTAATCCAACAGCCACTGACTGAATTCAAACCAATTATCAATGACCAATTATTATCAATTATACCCTTATGGGCCTTCAACAGTGGCACTTTTTTGATCAGTAAAGACATCAACAAACAGTAAGTTACTAAACTCTGATATAGGTTGGGGACAAACTTGTAATCAAATATTTTTTATTAGATCACTGCTACCTTTATCAAAAGATCTGAAGCTCATTTTTGTATTTAATGGTCAATGTTTCTTAGATTCCATAGTCATCTCAAAACAATTTTAGACAATTAAATTTTAATTATATGAATCAAGTAGGCTTTTTCTGGCCAACTTTTGGTATTATTTGAGGTCTGGCCTGAAAATTCCTATTTTGACCCATTCCAATTTTCTTTCTCCAAGGGAAAAAAAATGCACCAGGCTTTTTAACAGAGGCAGCAGTTTTAAATCCAGCAGAAAATGAAGGCAGTGCAAGATCATTCTCGCTCATGCATCAAAACATCAAACCTTAATGATGTTTTTTTTTTCTTGCTGTTTATATTGAACTCAGATAAAGATATTAAAGTACATGCTGCTGGTTGATGTATTTACCATTTATTTGACTTATTGGACTGAGTGGGTTGGGGCTTACAGTATAGTAAATTACAGTAGAGTAATTTACTGATCAATGAAAATCAATGGAAAATTGGTTGATTCTGATTTCTGTCCAAGAGACTGATCCATCTAGCTGGAATTTACCAAAGTCGAAATGGGTCAGACCAGACAGACAACCAGATATAGGTATTGCCAGTAAAAAACCTGATTGGTGCATCTCTATTCAAAACAACAGTCTTACATCATGCCGAATTCAGCTGCTGTCTCTTTCATAATAATCATATTGTTAATATGATTATTAACAAAATTATAAAGTCCAGTAGGCCCACTTTTAGGGCATTGGCATCCAGCAGCAACTCAAAGAAAGTTTGTACAGTGATATTTAAAGTCCATGTTTTACTTATAGCTACTACAAGCACAAAAAAACTTCAGTTGAAATAAGTGTATTTAGTTCCAACACAAAAGTGGTATCGCTTGCTGGATTCTCATTATGGACGCTGGTAAGTACTCACAGGTAATAGGTGAAAGTGCTGAGCCCAGTTGGGACGGTGGTCAGTCCTCTCCCCGAGCAGTCTGCTCCCCCATCTTCATCGCAGCTGCATGAGGGCGAACACACAGCCCTGGACTGCCCTTGACCGGAGGCGCTTGGACGAATGAAGCACCACAAACATATCCAAAACAAATCCACACGCATGTTTTTGTTTTTCCCCTTTCCCAGTCGTTTCAGGTGGAAGCGGTGAAGAAGAAGAAGGGGGCCTTTGTTTGCGGTTTATTCTACCACGGACGTCGACTTCTCATGTGGTCGGGTTGGTTGAGGCATGAAGAGGGGATGAAGCCCAGCCGTCGCTTTTTTTTTTAAACCAAATTTAACGTCCCCAAAACAAACACATACACTCACAAGCCCGACCAAAAACGTGAACATGAACGCATAGCTAGCTTAAAAACCTCACACAACCATCATGGACGAGCACGTTACCTTACTGTGAAACATTTCCCAGCCCTGTTTATGTCGTATTAGTCCATAAAGTAGCTATGTTGGCGACAGGAGCGGCAGCCTACCTTGCGTTTTTTTGCGTTTTCGCTGTCCCATTAAATATCGAACATAATAACTATGCGCAGTACATGGTAACGCGTCGCTAAAAGCCTGACCCTGTAGAAGCTTAAAACGCACCGGACGATATTTTGCGTCCTGGTTTATTTCCTTGCAGGAGAGCACCGTCAGTTTTCAGCCATTCCTCACGTTTTCCCCCCCCCTTCTCCTCTCCTGACATCAACAGCGTGTTGTGTAGCTCGACAGGCACCCTACCGGACAACCTGCAGCAGCAGCAGCACTGGGGCCCCCGGCCTGTGCAGCTCTGAAACCTGCGCTGCAGCGTTAGACTGCCAACCAAAGCACACTCCCCGACCACAAGTTTCAACACAGTCAGGTAAAACATCTCTGCAGGGCCATTATGACTGCAGGTAGAGAAGGGCACTGTTTTATCTCGGAGTCGTACGTGTCACATTTCACAACTACATCACTCAAAGAGACAATCGATGCATCCAAATCATATATTAAGTTGGTTACGTCACTAATTTTGAATGTATGTATATCTAAAATTAATAAATTAAACAACTTTTTGTCAACTTTATGTTCAATTAGTGTGGTTTCTTTGACAAATAAGGTTATGTACACATTGGTTGTAAACTAATTTTAAAGTACTTCATCAAGAAGCAAATATTTTTGCTGTACCCGTTCATATACCAGCATTCATCTTAATTTCACTAAAGGGTTTAACATGCAGAGAGCTCACTCCTAATAAGGATGAAAATTCTTAAAATAAAGTAAAATAATGGACACTTGATGACCTTGGGGGGACACTACTTACTACACTCTTATCAGTGAGGTTTAGAGCTCCTTGTGTGGCGGCAAAACAAACTCGGGTCCTCATCAGGTCTTGTTTGTCACAGTTTTAGCCTTTATTAAACTTTTTGCTTATTTCTCTGACTATTTAACTCAGTGGGTATTTTTCAACACAGTTATGCCTTCACTGAGTGGCACGAGCTCTCATCTTCCCATTTTCAAGAGCAGCTAAGAGAGATTGACTTCTGTGTCACTTCTTATTTATCCTTCACGGAAACAGGAAGTCATGGATTATCAGTTTAAAATGTATCCACTTACTGGTCTGCTTAGACAACTATAAAATTTTAAAAATGCTTCTGTTACCCTTATTTTATAGGAATTTTTAGGGGTTTAAAAATTATGTCACCAGTAATTACAATTCAAAACCTCTTAACTTTTTTTCCCCTGATACATTAAATGTTCTCAAATTTAGGAAAATAACACTACATATACTAATTATTCTCAAATTTAAGATTGCATTTTTCTTCAATATTTTAGTGAGATATTATGTTACTGCAATACAATGTATATATTTAATTTTTTTATTTATATCCTTACTAGGGCTGCAACAGATTTTGGTGGTGCTAGACTGAAAGTATATTTAAATAAATCTCACTTTAAATTAACCTTTATTTGAGGAAAAATATTGTTTAAACTGCAGCCTAAGTAAAAAAAAAAAAAAAAAAAAAAAAAAAAAAATCAATTATAATTTGTGTAAATTGTTTTATTTAATTCACTGGGCAATTCAGGCAAAAACTAGCTAACATTCTCGTTTCTCACAAGCTCCTTTTTAAAAAGCATCTTGCTAGTACTGGGTTCGAACACTCTACATTCAGGACTACCTTAATTCAGTAAAATATTCTACAGAGATTCTGATCCACATTGACATGACAGCATCGCTTAGTTGCTGCATATTTGTTGGCTTCACATTCATGGTGCAAGTCTCCTGTTTCCCCACATCCCAAAAGTGCTTTATTGGTGATATGGTGACTGCGGAAGCTATTAGAGTACAGTCGTCTCATAGTCATGTTCAGGAAATGAATTTGAGATGATCTGAGCTTTGTGACAAAGTTCATCATCCTTCTAGAAGCAACCATAAGGAGATGGTTACAATGTGGTCATAAAGGGATGGAAATGGTCAGCAATTATACTCAAGCTGGTAAAATATTCTCAGTTGGTAACTAAGGGTCAAGATATTCACTATTACACAGCCAACAGCAGCCTGAATCATTGATAAAAGAACGGATGGATCAATTCATTCATGTTTATCATACTAAATTCTGACCTTACTACCTGAATGTTGCATCTGTTAGTACAGTTTTGGTGAGCATATGTGAATTGTAGCCGGTATTCGGTGTGGCATTGTTTTGCTGTAGACTGTCTGCTTTAAGATTTACCATGTTTTAATTTCAGAGCTGCTTTTTTGGTTATTTAAACTACTATTTGAGAGCTACTATTGCCTTTCTGTTATCTCAAATCAATCTGCCCTTTATTTGCTGATCTATATTTCAGTATATATATATATATATATATATATATATATATATATATATATATATATATATATATATATATATATATATATATATCCAATGACAGGGGCCAGGGCGCCACTGGCCCCCCCTCTAGCTCTGCCCCTGGCTGTGGGAGTATATGATTCTAAATGATAAGGTTCATGTTTTCTCAGATGTTTACTGTGTAAAATCTCAGTCAATTATGTAACATGTAAATAATGCAACTCATACAATGAAATATGAAGTATACTGTTTGACTAGTCTCTGCTCCTTTTAATGGATCATAAGTACATGGTTTTACAAAGCAGTGAACTCCCTGTACTTCCAGGTTTTCACACTGTGCTTGAACACCAAGTGCTTTTCTTCACTAATCTGATGTGATGGATAATTGACTGGGTGGAGACCTTACAAAAGGAGCTTCATGATGTACAGAGTTCAGTGGAGATTACATTAAGTACGCTTGGATAATTCAGTGTTCTGTATGTTCCACATCCCTGGGAATGTTTGGAAATAACTAAATACCAAGAACTGAACTGCCATTGCAGCACTTTGTAAAATAATATGCTGATAAATAGTCCTGGAGCATAATATGTTTACTAAGGTGTTTCAAGCAAAATTACCTCAAAAAACAAGTCCACAAAGAGTTAACTAGTGCCAAGAATGCAGAGGCTAATCACTTGCCTTCAGTGGGTTACACATTGTTGTTTTTAGGATTACTTTGTACCTTGTTGTCTGTTTAACCCACAGTACAGGAAGACACAACAGTGAAGGTTTAATTAATGGTAAAAAAGTAAATATTAACATCTCCTGTGGAACCCTTAGCTTACAGAGACAGGTTAAAGGTTTCCCAGATGTGATACTTTGCTTTCTCCGTGTGCATTTTTGAAAAAAAAAAATGCTTAAACATCTGAGAAACATATAATAATTGCATTGTGAGATTTTCTTACTGCATTTCTTTAATAAATGGTACAACAGTAGTAGTTGTACCATTTATCAATTTATCATTAATCAAAGTTTTAACAACCTTTAATAAGTTATGTCAAAAATGGTTTGCTCCCTAAAAAATATATAAATATATAGATTTACTTGTGATTCAGCAGTTAACTGTACGCAGAGGTTGTTTTTTTATTATCTTAGTTGCTCCTGTCTTTTGAAATGTTTTTCATCTGACTGGTTGATTTTGGGATCAGAGCTCTGCACACCAAACTGTCTGTTGAAGGTCTGTTTTTTTTTTTTTTTTTTTTTTTTTTTTTTTTTTTTTTATATTGTGTTTCATTGTGTGAGAATAGGCCTAAGAGATAAATAAATAAGAATGATCGACACAATACAGAGGGTATTAAGAGTTAAAGTATTGAGGTCTGAAACTTAGCTTGCAATAGTGAAACACTTCTGGATTTATAGATAAAACTGTAAACATATGAACCAAAATAATAAAGGTTTGAGAAACATACCATTAGTTGTTCTATTACTCACATTCTTAATGACTTTATGGACATAAGTTCAAGATATTTTTGCACAACTTCAGATCAGATGTCTGAACCAGGCACATCATACTGGGTGGAGACCCCTGAAGACCCAGAACTCAATGGATGGATATTCCATCTGGCTTGGGAATGCTTTCTGCTCCCCGAGAATGAGCTAAAGGATGTCACTCAGGAGAGGGATGTCTGGGGTTCCCTCATGGACCTGTTGCCCCCACAACCTGATCTTGGAGAAGCAGTTGAAGATGGACAGATGGAATGAGCTTAAAAAACCTAATTGAAAGACATAAGGTGGACCAGGAAACATTGCAACCGGAAGTCTTGGTGTTACCATGAAAGTGACCAAAATACTAACCATAAACTAAAAATGACTAAATTGATGAAAAAGTTCTGTTTTGGTTCTCAATTAATTAAACCACAGGACATGAACTAGGAACATAATGTATCAAATGCAGTTCGTATTTAAACCTAAGATTCAAGTCTGTTGTTTTTCACTACTTCAGTGTTTCAATTATTTCTGATGACAAATTCATTCATCTGTCTTCAGAGCTCAGTTTCAGTTGCTCTGTTGGAGGGGTGATGTTACTATGGGGTAAAGTTTAATGCCAAGAGCCAGAACATCTCCTTTTCTAACTCTAACAGTCTAATTTGCATGAAATGATAACCTCCTTAAGTGAGGTGACATACTTGGCCATGTCTTCTGAAATGTGCCTTGGATCCTTATCATACTGAAATATTCCTCTCTTGCCAATCCTGTGGAGACTGGGAACTATCTTATCAGCTAGTGTTTTGGTATCCACAGGAATTCATGTTGCTATCCATAGTCTAATCTTCCCAACACCTTCTACCCTCATCCAGCTGCATATAATCACTCTTGCAACTCTGTGATAAACTGTTACAATCATGCATTCACTGTGATCTTTGTCAGTTGCATGCCAAGCATGCTGTATCCCATGTGAGCCTATAAAATGTTCAAGACAGCTGTCAAGACAACTTATTTTCAGCCCATCATCTCTTATCTTTGTTAAAGGTTCACAATCAAATTTGTGCTTATTCTGTTCCATGAAAACCAGTCTCGGCAACATGCTCAGATCAGAGGTCAAAACTTTTTCAAGCCCTGGAAATTCACCGGTGATTACTCGAACTCAACTTCCTTTAAAATGTTCACATATAAAATGTATTTTTTTGAAGTAAGTGCAAGTTATGAATATGTACTATTTTAATAATATTCCACATTAAATTTCTTCAAAGACTGAAGTATACAGTTTAAATTGTAATGCATACAGATGCAGACCTTGTCTGTGGATACATGTTACATTCTAGGTAGAAATCTTCACTTTGAAATCATCAAGCTGCAACCCTTTCTTTCTTTTTTCTCCAAAAATATATTATACCTGGGTCTTTAGGAAATTTCTGCCCCTCACATAATTAGATAATCAGTGGTGCATAGGGTAAAGAGCTGTCAGCTGAATCAAGCACAAGGTGCACAGGGTGTGGTGTCTATCATTGGTATTTATTTAGCTGACGGCAAGTGGCACACCTGTTGCACATATAGAAACTGGTGTTAGATTACCGCCAATGTGTTATCAGTGAGGTTGTTTACAGTATAGCATCAGTCATGGCCTGTCAAATCAGCTTTGTTCAGTGACTTGATAAGGGCTGTGCTGCGACTTCGCTGTCACTTGAATGTTTTCATGCCTTCTTAATAGTGTGCAAAATGGAAACAAGACATCCTTGTAGCAGAGTTTCATGTTTATTAGAGGGGATATTGTATTTAGCAGTGTAAACATTAGAAAGATATTTCCAGATAACACAAAATGTCTCATTTCACTGATTGAATGTTGTAATCATAGGAAATTGCACATGTGCTTTAATGTATCATAAAATGGGGCAAACGGTATGTGCACTTACTGAATGAGATTCAACAATATGACGTGTTGCTGGAATATGTTACAGAGCTGAAACAAAAAATATGAAGTACAAGCCTTTGAATTGATTTCATTGAGGCTCCTTTCAAGTTAATAAGAGTGATATGAGCAAAATCTGCTCATGAACCATCTCTGTGAATATCCTTAAGTTACAACTAAGTCTTAAATAAATCATTTATTTTTTAAAACCAATAACTTATTACAAAGTTACGGTTAACAGTTCCATGCACCTCTGTTGCTGAGTGATATTACTCAGTTATCTCATGTTAAAACCTAAAATAGCCAGTTTTAGTTTATATTTACCTTATTACTTATCAAAACAGCATTATCTCATACATTAAAATTAAAGCCTAGAATTTTAAAAATGTATGATTTAACCAACACAATAAAAGGGATGTACATGTTTTGCTCAGATTTTCTTTTTCTTCCTTTAAGTCAGATGAAAAAGCATAAAAAAAATCCATGAATATCAATTTTGAAACATTGTAAATATTTCATAAACCCTTTGTCTTTGTGCAACACATTAAAGATAGTAAAGAAGTGCTAGCAAAATAGTTTCTTATGAAAATATTTGCAGGCAAAGCTAAGTTGTTTTGTAGAGAAACAGTACCCCACAGTGGTTAGTTTTTCTCAGTGCTCCAAAGTATTTTACAGTTGTAAAAATCACACAACACCCCCCAGCACCATCACCCAGCCTCCTACCCAACCCCACGAGTGTTCTGTGGTGGGATTAAAGAAGATTTTACGATATAACAATACATTTCAGGTTACATATTTATTGAGAAAGATTTGAGAAATGCCCACCTATTTAGAATCACTCTTCTGTTTTCAATAAGAAAGAGAGGAAGAAAGAAAGGGAAGCCTAACAGAGCAAAATTGTATTTTTTTTTAACAATATCCACCAAGAATAAAGGCAAAGAATAGAAAGAATAATTGGTGCTAATACTATAGTCATGATTTTGGTAATCCAGTTAGTTTCAAGCAGAAATTTTATTCTTAAACATTTCCATAATCATATGTGAGCATAACAAAGTGTTCTAGTTAAAAGGTTAAAACTTCCAAGGCCATCTCAATCCCCAGTCCAGCAGAAAACCTATGAGCTGAGCTGAAAAGGAGAGAGCATTGGCAAGGACTCAGGACTCTAAATGAGCTCAAGAGATTTTGAACAGAAGAATAGTCAAAGATCCAATATGCTTCAGCCCTGTGAAAGATTATGAAGAAGACAAAGTGCAGTCCTATACTGGCAAAAAGGGGTTGTACAAAGTATGGACAGCAGGAAATTTAATTATTGTGATTTCATTCACAACAATCATGTCTCAGCTTGGGAATGACTAATCATACTAGTGTAAGGATTTATTTTTCTAAAATGTTCATTTATATAGTAAGCTGTTGCAATAAAAGATGAATATTTTACTGTACTTTACTAAGACTGCCAACAAATGTTGCCAGTATTGTATAGTGCTCTAAAACCAAAACTCAACATGTTTCTCTTCACTACATGAACTAGTTCAACTGTGCTGACAAATAGTTCAAACAGTAAAAAAAGAAAAAGAGACAAAATCACCAGAAGAAATAAAAATAATTAACAAACATATGTGTTTGGTTTACATATACAAACATGGTACACATATATAGACAAAAAGAAAAGATACATCTCTAACTGAATGTCATCATCATTCCGAGAATGAATGAAGTTTTATTGCAGTTGTAAATAGGGTGTTGTTCATTTATTTATTTATTTATTTATTGCAACTAAATATGTGGTAAATATCTTATGACCACTGCTTTCCAAAAATGGGGAGCTATTACCACTGTTATTACCCTTAAATATACATTATCCAACAAATCAAAGTGAATTTCCCTCTCACTGCTTTCATTTTACGTCTATTCCAATATCATCTAAAATATATTGTAGATGATGTTGGAATATAGGAACTAACAAATTAATGAAAATAACAATATACTGTTATTTTCTTTAATTTGTTAATTTCTTTTTCCATAGACTGAGTTGTTGATCTATGAAGTTTTTAAAAGAGACATGTCCTGTACGGTACACTGTCAGAGAGGGGAAATTATTTTATATTGGTTGGTGCAAGGATGTTCTTTATGGCTCCAGTGCTCAATGAAGAAGACAACCCATTAGGGACAAATTTATGCTGGGGCTTAAATAGTTATCAGGATATAAATGACAGTGTGGCCATAACGCCAGGGGACGCTGTCTGTCCTCAGAGTACTTTGACTTGCTAGAATGATAGGCATCTAAAATGGCCTTGGATGTCCGATGTTCTTTATCCGATAATTCTTCAGACTATAATAAAGCATCTTTTGTTTGATAAGCATAGCTGAGACAAATCCAGAGCATATAAGGCGAAGGATCAGAGACCGGTAGCTGGATGTGATTTGAAATAATAAAAGTAATGAGTTCACTGGTGTCTCAAATAGTGAAACACCCATCTCTTTTCAAAAAATATTGTATAGATAAGCTTTGAAAATAGGATTTTTTTTTCCCCACCCTGTAAGTGTGGTTTCAAGGACAGCTATACACACACAACTAAAAAAACATTTTTAACTTGCCATTGTTTCTCTTAAGTCTAATTTACAACAATTTTTATCATTTCCAGTCAGGAGTTTTAATAAGACTGTTGCTGGCTGTAAATAGAAACAAAATTGGGGTTATACTGACTTAGACAGATGAGGCTTGCAGTTATGGTGACCTAGAAATGTTAACTATTCCGGCCTACAGCTAACACTCTTGTATTAAAGGTTACTCATGGATATAATTTCTCAGCAGCAATGGAGGACAGATTGCTTTAAAGAAGCATCTAAGTGTGAGCCTAAAGCCACCACTCTCAATAAAAGTTACTCATGGGTATAATGGATTATCGGCAAATGAGGACAAATTGTTCCAGATTTTTAATCAGAGAATGGTTTGCATCAGTTCACTAAGACACACACATTCTGTGTGCGTACTTAAATTTCATTTGACTATTTGCTGAAAGGATCTTAGTGTAAGAACTATGTGACACAAAATGACTGAAAATTAAAATGTTACATCCTGAAAAGACCCTTAAAATCTTCCTGAACTCATGCCCAGTAATTGCATTCCCGCATGATCCCCCTATGAGGTCTTTTGACTCATGCATTTCATCTGTATAAATGTCCATTGTGGTACTGTCCCCTCCAGCTATATTCAAGCATCTGAGTCAAAAATCATCAGGACAGTGGAGACTGTTGTTTCTCATCAATTGGTGACATACGTTTGATATAAAGTGAACAAGATGGCCCTTCATCAGACTAATGACTGTACAATTCACAGTGAAGTTTACCAGTGATGTGGTAAGCATAAATATATTCCAGTGTTCCTTATATGAGATGAGCGATGGAATATTTTGTGTCCTAAACTTTGATTCACACAATTTACAGAATTCTGGATGAAAGTCTCAAATCCAAAGTATGATAACAAAAAAAAAAAAAATAAATAAATACTGACATAAACACAATGCATTCCATTTTTAATTATCTAGCATCAAGGTTTCATCTCTGAAAAGTGACATTTTATTTTTTTGTGACAGGCACATGCAGCATTGTCCACATTTAATGGCACTCCAGGTGAAGATGTATGAAATTAGTGCTACAATTATTAACCACTGTCACAGTTCTTCTGAAATACAACATGCCACAAAGGCCTATTTCTCTCAGATGCTGTTCAAAATGGGAAAGACACAAGAGCATGCCATTCCTGTACTGTAAGGCTAATGTATGTTGATCTTCATAATTCAGAAAAAGTACTGCAAAATAAGTCACAGTTTTATTGTTATTGTAGTATCACAGTATGCAATATTCATATCAAAGAGCTGCTTAGCCTGCAATAAATGTCTGCTAATATTTAGGTACCATGGACTCAGGCTCTCTTTACCAGTAGCCTATAGTGGTATTGGTTGTTTAATGCAGCACAAAAATGTTTTGAAAGGCAAAGAGGTGGTAAGATGGTCAAGTCACGAAGAAACGACAAATAAAATGTTTCACTGCCAAAACAGCAGTCATTTACCAGAAGCACCTTTTTCAATAAAACCTTTTTGTTGAGATGGAAATAATGAATTTTGTTTCTTTTCTTGCAGCTGGGTAGTCAAATCAATATCTGGGGTCTATATTTGCAATGAACCTAAAGGAGAAAGACATTAAAACTTTTTAAATATGTGTTTATTCATTACAATTCAGAACATTTCAAAATTCTAGGTATTTGCAATAACTAAAACAACACAAAATCAACAGAAACTGAAACACACAAAGGTTGGCAGTCACCATTAGTCTCCAAATTAGACACATGTCAGTCAGTTGTTTTGTCTGTTTGGGAGACATGCCATATTAACACCAAGACATTTTCAATAAAAATCTGGTGGCTTTTGTCAGAAAAACTGAAAATGGTTCATCATATGTGTTTCATCAGATCAAACACATATGGCCAAATAAACAGAACTGGTTCATCAGACATAAAAATTGACCTTCTCCCATGGCTATCTTTATAGATCCCATAGAAATTTATTTAGAGATATTATGCTAAGGGGGATGAGTAAACAACTCTTCCTTGTGTATGGTGCAACCTATTAGCAAAATGAGGTTGTATAAAATATTACCAGCAAGGATTCAAGTAAGTGTGGCACAGGGGATTTTGTCAAAAACTTGTGTTGTGATTTTGTTTATTTAAAAACTTCCCTTAATGCATATCTGTATTCAAACCAAAGGCAGATTTTTGTTATTTTCTAGACTGAAGGCTTTGTAAATATCTTAATCAGAGTTCCCAGTCAATATGGCTGCCAGTAATGATACTGAATGTATAATTAATAAAGTAAATCAACTTTTAAAAAATTACTGGCAAAAGGATAGAAAACAAGCTGTTGTCAGTAAAAAAAAAAAAATAATAATAAAAAATAAATAAATCCCTGCATGCAACAATAAAAGAGACCCAGCTGACAAAATCTGGACCCTTTTAACCACAAAAACCAGCCCAGTGTGAAACTTAGGCCAAACAGTCCCAAAACATAATAACCAAAATTCACAGAGGCAGGGGGACAGTGGAAACCCACATTAGCCCTACAGTATGTGTGTCCTGTAGCCCCAGGCCGTCTTTTGAAAGCACGCTGTCAGATTAATTTTCAACCTCTCAATCTAAAAGTCCTGCTGATGGTGAGGCTTGGCTTATCCTGCCTGTTCATTGTTGGACTATGTTGCAATTCATAGAGCACCAGAAAACCATGCTGATTTCTTTTTGTATGGCAACAGAGTCCACTGAATGTGTACAATAAAAAGAAGCGGTTGTGCAATCTGAACATTGTGGTGTGAGGGGAACAGGGACTGAAAATAAGTTAAAAGGTTGCTGCAAGTATTGACAAACCAAATTCTATTTTAGCTGTTTAGGAGAGAGAAATTTTATGAATATAAGTTAAAACTGTGAAATAGTTTAATGTTTATCTCTATGAAGATAAGCAATGGGAAGAGGTTCTTGAAATTCTGTGTCATATTTATTGTGTACTTTTTTCAGATTTCAGCATTTTAGCTAACATTTTTTTTTGTACGAAATATTCTTTATACTTCTCTATTCTCTATACATATTGTATTTTAAAAATATTCAACATCCAGTATGCAGTTGATGCTTTTGGTGAGTTCTTTTTCCTCAAATTTAGTTCCAAGGATAGGAAATAATCTGACCAACCAGAAGATTAAAAGATCTGATTGAGCAAAGGGAGGTAAAAAAAAAAAAAAAAAAAAAAGTAACCAGTAATTGACTTTATGTTGACTGGCAGACCTGAGAAAAAGTTGGGTAACTGGTAAAAATAAGATATGATAGTTGCTATAGGGAAACACGTACTAAGATACAATTACGAGCATAGCTGCCATTTTTTATGATTTTTTTTTTTTTTGACAAACTTACCACCTTTATGATGGAGCGTAAGAAAAAGGGAACTGAGCATTTACCTCTTTCCTTGCATCAGATATTCTGTCACTTTAAAGGTGAAATGAAGGAAAAAAACCTACAAAATGTGTATTTTGCATATTTTGCATTCATACAATGTCATAATCAAAATTCTAATCAAAATTATTCTCAACTGTAATGAAAAAAATATTGAAAACCATGACTTTTCACCTGCTAAACGGAGCTACGAAGCAGAGCTGAAAATCAGAATTCTTGTTTCTAAGGCAGACGGCTGTTGCTATGTGACGTCACTGTAGACTAACTATCCGGCTGCTACCATGCATTTCTCTGACACTGAATCAGATTTCAGAAAAAAACAGAATCAGGAAAAAAAACACCAATCAGATTTTGCTATGAAACTAAATATAAAAAACTTCCAGCCATACCAATTTGAACCTGTCATAAAGACTGGAGAATCTACTGTGCAGACTGAAAGCTCTGAAGAAGAAAATGACAAGGAAAGCGATCCTGACTTGAATGCTGAGGATAGGAAATGCAACATAGTAGGTAGCTACATGCACACTTATCACAATATATCTGCGTTTAGAATGCAATATCTTCAATATTTTACATAAAAATTACTGTTATTTGAGTGTGTCATTTATACAGCGGTTCAGTCGTTCCTGTGACTTATAAATCTCTCACCATCATGTTTTGTTGGTGGTCAAGCAGTTGGGAGAATGAGCAACAGGTGGCAGTGAGCTCACATCAAGCTGCATCAGCTCTGTTAAGTAATGTAGGCTGGTTGAAAGGAGTTCTGTGCAGACATGGACCACTGTCGGATTAGTAGCTGACCTATTTAATGTTCAATATAGACCACATTAAAACTGATCACTGTATTATTGTATGGGTTTGTGAAACTTAATGGTTCAACAAAAGGGAGGTGATGTCGCTCCCTTTCCATTCATTTCTTGCTCAATGAGGCAACAACCGTTTGCCTTCCTCCAGGCAAGCAACCTAAATGTGAAATTTAGAGCTCATACATGTAGACGCACACACATGAGCTTGGAACACGACACAATGAAGTTGAAAAATGCTTAACTTTTGTCTGTCACCGCGTCATGTGTATTGGGTTTCACCCCGGCTGGTGATGATCTCCTCCTGTCCTCCCCCGTATGTCTAGCCCATTACATACAGGACACCACCGCGTGAGCAATTGCACGTAAAAGCTTTAGAGCAGGTTTAGTTGTCCTCTGGTTACTCACCAGTTTGTTTTGTTCATCCATTTGGCTCAGGAAATTGCTGAAAAAAGTCCTGTTATGGCTGCTGCAGAAGTCCAACTTTAAAAACAAATGCTGCTTCTACCCGGTAATCCAAATCAGCCTTTGCATAACAGAGCACTGAGGGTTGTGTTGATTGTCTACAATGACGTCACTTATCGCTCCGCCTCCTTCAAGAGCTCCAAAGGGGAATTTGAACTCTGATTTTTATGGAGTTTGTGTAAAATGCCATGTTTTGGACCCATTTACAAAAAAATGTAGAAATTTTATGGAAATTCTTACTGCATATAACATATACCATCAAATTATACAGTTACTTGAAAAAGTAAAGTAGTCTTCATTTGACATTTTAGACTGAAATACCTGTTGCCACATACACAGATAGTACAGGAATTAAGAAGGAAAAAACAAAAATATTTTGTCATACTAAGCTCAAGGTTATGATTGGATGAAGTGCCAAGCCACTCATCAAAACTGCCAGAACCAGATCTCACGGTATCAATACGGAATCAAGTGATGATAGTGGAGATGCTTTAAATACAATATATTTTCCTGAAAATAAACAATTTAGTTCTTGCTTGACTGTAATTGCATAGTTTTCCCTTGATAGAAATAAGTTGCTGGTACTACAGCCTCTATCTCTGCAGATGCTTTGGGTCCTAAATGAGAAACAAGGACAGTCTGTTCTTAGTTCATCCCAGTCATACTGCGTAGTAAGGACTGGGGGATTACCTCTAAACATGGTGATATTCTTATTGGTGGTTCTCATACTCCAGGTTAACCCCTCCTTCTGCGTAACCCTGACCATCACCCAGCAAAGAATTAAAATAAGAAAGATAGATTCTAGGGTGGGCTAAAATCCAGCACAGTCCCGAAACAGCACATAAGCTCTGTTACTGTTCTCAGCAGCAATCAGGGGAAACTTTCTCAGCACACAACCCCACCCTCTCCCACTTCTTTGTAATGCAGCCCTGGGCTTTTGCCTCACCAAACAATATCAATAGCCACTATTGGGCAAAGGTTTTACCCAATTTGTTGAATTTTAGACAATGCTTAAACAACATATATGCTGAAACAAATCACTGACATTTCTTTGAAATTATTAAGGTCCGCTTTAGCCAAGTTTTTTTAGTTCCTTCATCCCGAAGTATAAAAATGATAATAATAATAAAGAACATGTCTACTTTAACCTGCCAAATGGCAAATGACTAGGATGTCATACATCCAGTTTGTTTTTTATTTAAAACAAAGAGTAAATGACTGACATTACCATTGCCACCAACACAGCAATGTTTTAAACTGTTTCTGTCTCTGGCAGTAAAAATAGGTTGCACCACTGACATGTTGCATTTGAGCTATGAAATTCTCAACTCAATAGCCCATTTATTGTGCATTGTGTACTAAATTTTAATGTCTTTGTGGAACTATCCTGACATACATTGCATAAGACAACTCCTCCTTGTTTCTTAAATCACCCGATTTCCTTTTTCGTCCTTGCAGAGTTAACCCACTCCCTGGTGAGAGAAAACAAACGATTTTCTATTAGTTCTCAAGATTCAAACAGTGAGTATGACTCACCGTTGGCTTATACAACACAAACCTTCATAGTTCTCTAATCTCTCCTCTGCTATCCTCTCTCCTTCTGTCACTCCTCTGATTCTGTCTTTCTTTCTACATTTTCCTCAGCATCGTGCAAAGTCTCAAGGGTAAATCGAATGTCCTCTTCCATTTGGCTGCTATTTTGGTCTTCATGTCAACATATGAGTCACCACACCCTTCAAAAATATGGTCATGATCACTAAAAATTGGTACTATTAATATAGGGATCAACTGGTTCATTTGCTGCTCAACCTTTACTCTCCTTCAGTCATGTACACGTTAAACTGCCGACTGATTAAAATGGGAATAAAAAAACAATCCAAACTGCTGAAGAAACATCGCTCTGTAGGCATTTCAGGAAGATCAGCCTATTTCTACACAGTGATGTTGAACAACTTTTAGCAAGCAAAATACAGAATAATAACCAATGTGTGTCTCCATAACATCTTTCAGATGTAGGTGTACACAAAATGAAAGGTGGCAACTGTGTATATATATATATATATATATATATATATATATATATATATATATATATTATATATATATATATATATATATATATATATATATATATATATATATATATATATATATATATATATATATATATATATATATGAGGCTTTTTTGATGGGAGGAAACTTGGGAAAATTGTGAGACAGAAGGTAGATTAATGCCAAATGCCATGTATTAATCAATCACTTTCTCTTTGCTGGCAAGTGTAGCAATTAAAATTTCTAGTGGGTGAGAATACCCTTTCAGGAACCCTTTATGTCATCAGCTGTCTTGTTGTTGTTGTTATTGATCATACTAATGCAGCTTGAATATATCCAGATGATATATGTTATCCAAATGGGTTAGGTTCCCACACACACACCCACGCACGCACGCACGCACACACACACACACACACACACACACACACACACACACACACACACACACATATATATATATATATATAGATATATATATATATATATAGATATTATATTTATATATATATATATATATATATATATATATATATATATATATATATATATATATATATATATATATATATATATATATATATATATATATATATATAAAGTTAAATTTTGCACAACTAATAGTTGTCCTGTGGACAGATTTCTCCACCTGAGTTGTGGATCTCTGCATTTCATTTCATCCAGAGTCACCATGGGCCTCTTGGCTGCATCTCTGATCAGTGCTCTCCTTGCTCAGCCTGTTAAGTTTAGGTGGATGGCCTTGTCTTGGTAGGTTTACAGTTGTGCCATATTCTTTCCATTTCCGGATGATGGATTGAACAGTGCTCTGAGAGATGTTCAAAGCTTGGGAAATCTTTTTATAGCCTTAACCTGCTTTAAACTTCTCCACAACTTTATCCCTGACCTGTCTGGTGTGTTTCTTGGACTCCATGATATTGTTTGCTCCCCAATATTCTCCTAACCAACATCTGAGGCCGTCACAGAGCAGCTGCATTTGTACTGAGATTGGATTACACACAGGTCTAATTAGTCATTAGCAATCGTCAGGCAACTTCTGAAGGGCATTGGTTGCACTCAGAGAAAAAGGGGCTGAATACTATTGCACCACACCTTTCAGTTTTTTATTTGTAAAAAATGTTTTCAATCATGTATAATTTTCTTTCTACTTCACAATTGTATACCACTTTGTGTTGGTCTTTCACATTTAAATTCCAATGAAATACATTCATGTTGTGGTCATAAAGGGACAAAATATGGAAAAAATTCAAGGGGTATGAATATTTTTGCAAGCCACTGTATATATATATATATATATATAGATAGATAGATAGATAGATAGATAGATAGATATAGACCTCTTCAATAAATTAGACTATTATTGAAAAGTCCGTTTATTTCAGTAACTCCATCAACAGGTGAAACACATTATTAGACAGATTAAATAGAAATAGAATGACTCTTGTTTTAACACCTTTATTTCTCTTAATCATAATGATTTTCTGATGACAGCTGATGAGAACATGGCATTTGAAATTAGAATATCACATCAGACCAATAAAAAACTATTTTTAAATACAGAAATATGGGCTTAATAAAAAATATGTTTAATACCTACTTAAAGATTGTTATTTTAAAAAGGTACTTCTAATCTGACAAAAGAGATCCATTGGGATGCATATTCTATTGAATATGACTGTATATACAGGCCAGCTGACAGCTTTGCCTGGGGCTGGGACAGTATAATCTTAGATGGGCCCTCCAGGGCATTCTGTTACTATTAACAGATTAATTAATATTTACCATTTAAGGACAAGATTATTCTTCTCCTTTATTCTTCTCTCCCATTCTCCAACCTCTCTGCTTGGTACTTTGATTTTTAAATTTTCCTCCTTAGAATTAATACTGCCATTTAATTTGGCAGTCAAATTAGGGTCATTGTCCGTTTGGAAGACCCAGTTGTACACAAGCTTTGTATATGATGTCTGGGATGTTGCTTCAGAATTTCCACATAATTTTCCTTCCTCATGATGCCTTCTGTTTTGAGTATGTAATGATAGTCATTATGGCCAAACACTTTAAGTTTTAGTTTTATTCAACTACAGCGTATGCATATCTCTAAAAATTGGTCTTGCAGTTTACAAACTGTAATCTGGCTTTGTATGTTGCTTTTGGAGTAATGAGTTCTTCCTTGCTGAGTCGCCTTTCTTCCCATGTCAGTACAAGACTAGTTTCACAAAAAACTGAGAACCCACCTCTTTCTTGAATGATATGATAAATGGAAATCTGTTTGTACTTATATATCATGGTTTGAAAAGATAAATGTGGCTCGTTCAGGAATCTGAAAATTGTACCCAAAGATTGTACTATTTATACCAGACTTCACAAGGTTCACAAAAACTCTTGCTGATATCTTGGCTGAGTTGTTTTGATCTTTTTTCTTTTTCTTCTTTGTTTCTTCTTTTTTTTGGGGGGGGGGGGGGGGCTTAGCAAAAAAAAAAAAAAAGCTCCCCCTCCCCCCGTGTATGTTTGGTTTACATACACCGTTGTGCCGGCAAATAATTCAGACATTGTAAAATAACAGAAGCTTACAAAGCTATGATGATAACATTATCATCTGGGTTTCCTGAATTCTTTTAAGGCATAGTAATTTTAGTGTGTGTAAACTTCCCAATTTTAAAAAAGTACTAAAGAAATCTCTAAGAAAAAATGAATGTTCATACTTAGCCAAAATAGATCAATTTAGTAAACCATAAATGACCTAAAGCAGGAAGGGTTTAGTCAGATTTAATATTAGACAGTGTGGAAAAAAAGGTTTTGTGTCTTTTTATACAGTGTATATAAATGTCTCTTTATAACAGCACTTAATTTTCTTTGTCTCCAAAGAGAAAAGATGTGTAGACATCACATAAGAACATTTTTAACACTCCTTTAGTTATAATGTCCTCAAAGGCTGACTCTTATCTAAACTGTTATGACAACTTGTAAATTTTTGTTGCAATATCCTGCATATTTTATGTATCCATCCATATTCTTTGCTAGCTTAATTTTCTTCAGTAAGCAGGAGTGTTTTTCTACAGTAACAGGGTGAAATGGAGGGTACGCTCTGTACAGGTCACGAGAGCACCTCTTATTCAGCACAATAGAACAGAAACATCATATAAAAACAAACATTTAATCTGACAAAAATTAAATAATTTAATCATAAAAAGGAGTAAGATGTATACTTGATCAAACATTATCCTTCATCAAATATTTAAGAAGATAATTTCATTTCAGTTCAATTCAGTTTATTTATATTGCACCAATTCACCACAAATGTTGTCTCGAGGCACTTTACAAAAAACATTTCAGTTCAATCATACATATATTCCAACTGATCCTACTTATCAAAAAGTACAGTAAGTTCTGTCTAAGGAAATCCAGTGGATTGCATTGAGTCACGACTTGCAGTGGCTTAGCTGTGATCTTTACAATGTATTTCAAACTCTCTTATTAGTTATTTTTATGCATTTATTTATGAATAAGTTTAAGAATAAGTTTATGTGACTAGAATTTAAAAATTCTGAAATAATTTACAATTGACAATCAAGTTTGAGACACATTTGTTACTCTTCATATCGCTTGCATTATGTTTTAATTTCTCTTCAAACACACAATTTGTTTTGTCATACTGACATTGTATATACACACTCCCATGTTTCTGGTGTTGAAATTGCCATTCTTATTGCTGGATTTTGACCTTGACTTCACAAAGAGTTTAAAAAATCAATACTTGAGATACAAATAAATATTACATGTTTGTTTATGAATAGATACTGATTTTAGCATCATAGGCTTTTCAGTATGATATCAAGATCATAAGCACCTACAAAAGTATCCATACCCCTCAAGCTTTTGTAGAGTTTGTCATGTATCAGCAACAAACTTTGACATATTTTATTGTTTTCACGTGATAGGGCAACACAAAAAACACACATAATTGTGAAATTGATAGAAAATGATATGCTTTTCAACATTTACAAATAAAAGTACAAAAATGATATGCGTTTGTTTTTAACCCCTTTGACTCAATACTTTTTCTTCCACCGCAGAAATGTATCTGTGTACATCTCAAAAAGCTTTGCACATGTAGAGATTGTTTTCCAATTGTTTTTTGTAAAATAGCACAAGCTCAGTCAGCTTGGATGGACTCTGTGTAAGCACTGATGTTTTAAGGCCTTGCCATGGATTCTCATTCAAATTTAGGTCTAGGCTTTGACTGACACATCTATATGCTTTGATCTAAACTTTTCCATTGTATTTTTATCTGTTGTCCTGCTAAATGGTGAACCTCCACCTCAGTTTCAAATCTTCTGTAACCTCTAACAGGTTTTCTGAAGATTGCTAGGTAGTAATTAGAGTTTCTCATTAGCGCTGACCATTTTCCCTGCCCCTTATTTAGATTAAATTTGGCTGGAGTTTAAGCCAGCTTTACAATAAAGTAGGACCCCCATGTATTTAAAAAAAAAACAAAAAAATCCCCAAAGATAGTTGGAGGAGGAGTATGTGATGATTCCTCACACAGAAATAACAGAATGAGAGACTTTTATACTAAGGCAATGACCAACCACTTTGACGTCTTTCTGTGCTCACCACAGCATTGAGACTGCCCTCGTCAAAGTGTTCAATGATATCCACACAAATACAGACTATGGAAGAATCACAGTGCTGGTACTGTTGGACCTCAGTGCAGCATTTGACACTGTTCATTCACCATGATATATTATTAAAGTAACTGTAGAGTTGGGTCAGAAACTCTGATACAGTACTTGAGTGGTTCGAATCCTACCTAAAAAAACAGGGTCCAGTGTCAATAGGTAACTTCTCATTGGAGCAGACATTAGTCACATGTAGGGTATCTCAAGGTTCAATCCTGGGACTCCTTCTATTTAACATCTACATGCTCCCGCCAACACAGATTTAATCTGAATTACTCGATATGTTCTGACTGATTATAACAAGTAATAAAATTTGCTAACATAACTGCGCAGATGATACACAGCTCTACATGACTCCGAGCACTGATCCAAGCACTGATCAGATGCTCAGAAGAAATCAATGCATGGATGTGCCATAACTTTCTTCAGCTGAACAGAAACAAAACTGAAGTTACCTTTGGATCTAAAGAGAAACAATCTAGAGCCAGCATGCAGCTTCAGTTATTACAGCTAGAAACTAGTGATTAGGCCCTAAATCTGGGTGTCGTGATGGACTTAGACCTGAACCTTCAGAGACACATATAGACAGTTACAAAGTCTGCCTTCTATCACCTGAAGAACATTTCTAGGTTTAGAGGACTAATGTCCCAACAAGATCTTGAGAGAGTAATCCATGTGTTTATCTTTAGGCGAATTGATAACTGCAACAGAGTCTTCACAGGTCTGCCTAAAAAGTCAATCAGACAGCTGCAGATGATCCAGAACGCCGCTGCTCGTGTTCTCAATAAAACTAGAAAATAGAGCAAGTAACTCCAGTTCTAAAGAGTTACTTGCTCTATTTACATTTACATTGGCTCACTGTTGCTTAGAGAACAGACTTTAAAATAATTTTGTTAGTTTATTTATTATTATTATTATTATTATTATTATTATTATTATTATTATTATTATTATTATTATTATTATTATTATTATTATTATTATTATTTATTATTGTTAGTTTATTCATTGATTTCAATGAATGGCTAAGCACCCTCGTGTTCGGCAGCTAAATGTGCTTATGGTGAAAAAACAACTTACCATTCCAGGAAAATCATTTCTTCGCTGTCATCGGTAGCCATGCTAACTAGCCTTGGCATTAGTGGCAGGCTATGTTACTATGATCCAGCTCTAGCATAGCAAAGAGCAAGGGGGAGCGTGTGAGCGGAGCGTATATGAGGGTGACTGACAGTGCTAAGACTCTCCTCCTGGCTCTGGTTGTTTCTGACTGAGTGGTGTATTTCTGCAGTTACTACTGGGAGCACTGGGAGAAGGCAGAGGAACTTGATTTTTTCACAGATTATCTGTCTTATACTGGCACAACATAATGATAATTTAAACAAATGTGTAAAAAACATTTCTCATAAAAGTTACATACTGCAGCTGTATTACAAACTGGAACAGTGATTAATTCTATCTTCATTCCAAAATTTGATGACAATGATTCTTGATGATTTTGATTTTACATTTAGAGAAAATTTGCTTGCTTGCTGTTCTCAACATAATCGGTTATTGTGTTATGTTTTATCATGTAAAGCACTTTGAATTGCCTTGTTGCTGAAATGTGCTATACAAATAAACTTGACATAACTTACAAGGTGACCTCTAAAGACAGTTGGTTGAGCCACATTTTATTTTGGGATAATGCAGTAAAGAGGACTTAATACAAATGGATGCCACACTTCAGATATTTTTATAAAACATTTTCAGAACAATGTGTCCTTTTTTCATTTTCACAGTTACGTGTTACTTTCTGTTAGTCTGTCACATAAAAATGAAAATGCAATTAATTTTGAGGTTGTAATGTGACAAAATGTGGAAAAGTTCAAATTTCTTGTCCAGACACTGAAATTTGTCATCTGCATTTGACAAAATCATGAAATTAAAACACTGAGGAAAGCTGGAGAGTTCAAGTATAAATGCTGTAAGCAAGCCTCACTGTCTAAGAGAAAAATATAACACACTATGAAAGCCAAGTGTAGCAGAAACTATCTCCAGCCTACCACTCATGTGCAAAGCTAATTAATAATTTCTTAGCTGATGTCCTCCATGAAAGACATCAGAGGGTTGAATCACGTCACTGGGTCTCTATTGCGTACACATTTCTGCAAGCAGAGTTAGGCAAGACTTTTCTAGAGACCTCTAGGCGTTCCTGCTTCGATGAGATGCTGGAAAAGAAATTGGGAGGCTAAGAAATGCAAAGGGACTGAATGGGATTAACATTGTTTAAGCCTTAGATGGCATACTGTATCTTCATCTTAAATTAATCAACTCAGCATGCGTCTCAGAAGAAAGCTTTACATGTTTTGGTCTGACTGATTTCATAACTGCATTAACAAGAAGAACTTTTCTGTTTTCATTCTCCCCCCAAAAATGCCAGCTTTTCTCTAATAAATGTTGATGTCCATCATTGAACATGAATGCACACATCTACACCAAGTTTTTGTTTGTGAGGTTATCTTGTGACTATTTTGACTATCATGGCTTCTTACTATACTAGCAACCCTTTTCACAATGAATGGGTGGAAAAAAAATTGCTGTGAACCTGGCTTGTATTTATACTGAAGATTAGAGGAATTTTACAAAAATACACACAATATTGCCACAGAGATTATAAAGATTTCAAAGCCAAAGAATAAAGGAAGCACGGTTGATTTATGCCAAGGGAACTAGGAACTATATACAGAGCTGGTGTGACTGTCTGCAGACATGACCACATGTGACAGAGGAGCAAGTTTAACTGAATCAAAGTAAATAATGCGCCAACCAGAGGTTCATACCAAGCTATGATTCGAAAGACTTTTGTTACCGTTACATTTTTTTTTGTTATTCTCTGTTGTTTAGTCTTTTGCTGTTTTTAAACAATAGGTATATCTTTAAAAACTACTTTAATTTTATCCAAATGACACCGACCACAAAGTTATTCCAGTCTGATCTTTAGTCTGTGTCTAGTATGCATTAATAGGCAGTAGTTTGAAGCCGTTTTGCGACAACAGCCTAAAAGGGGTTAAAACAATCAGAGTCTGCACTTGTAATAGTGGTTAACACTTAAAGTTGCCTGTTAACAGGAAGTGGATTATGCTTTGAAAAACAGACTTTAATTTGACGAGCAATGTGTGTTTTCATTATCGCTAGATCTCAGGTATGAAATCTTGTAGCAATCCTAAGATGCATAATAAGATGCCATCTTTTTGTAGTGGTGAGGATCTAAATGCTTTGAGATAGTAGACATGAAGACAAAAGGTACATTTTTATTGGAAAAGATCTTACAAACCCAAGGAACAGGCATGAGGGAAACTGGAAAAAACAAAGCAATGGAGCACAGGAAAGCCAGCATGGATGACAAGGCACAATGGAGAATGGAAAAATCTTATATGGAGGTGAGGACCTAACAGGGCTGTAAGGTTGATAAGTGGCATGAGAACCAGGTGTGACTAATGAATAGAATGTAGTGTAGCGGGGGAACAACCTGAGCAGGGAAAAGGTGACTAGTAAACAAGGAAATAAAAACAGAGTGAATGAAACAGGAAACAAATGGTTCTTACTCACCAAAAGATAAGATCAGTCCTAAAAAAAGAATCTAAACCAATGTAAGGAGAACAGAACATAAGAACTAACAATCTCAACACAATGCAATGAACTTGTACGTAACTCTAATGGCAGTAATCATCAACCCAAACTAATACAAATGCAAAACTAAGTGGGAACCAAAAACACAAAGACCTGTGGATTATGACAGGATCACTAGAGGAAGCAAAATTTGGGGGGATTTCTGGTTAAATTTCTTTTATGCAACATGATAAAAAAGTGATCTGATAGGAAATGTTCATAGAATGGCAATTATATGTTTTTTTTTCTTGTCTGTTTGGAAGTGAATGGAAAAAAATGCTTTGGGTTAGTTGTATTCAAAGCTAAAAACCAAATAAATACAAACAAGATTTTGATACAGCGACATTTCTTTGTGAGGACGTGTTGTTCTGGCAAATCTGAAGAAATATATTTTAGTGAAGTATATTTTAAAGAAAAAAACATAAAAGGATGTCCATCATAATATTGAGTAAAAGCGATGTGACAACTTTATCACTTTGAAATCTCCATCATAAATAGGATATCATAATGTTGATACATATTACAATATATATTAACTTTTGGGGGGCATATTCCTCCAGTAATTTATGCTGTGAGCGAGACACAAAGTGCTCTGTGTTTTTATTAATAAAAGAAACAGCTTTCTTTATATTGCATCATCTTAGACCTTTTTTTCTAGCTCACACTTTGTACCCTTGCCTGTTATAATTATTTCCATCATCTAAGGATCAAATGCAGACTGACATGCTAGTCTGCTTCTAACCTATCCAGTCACAGGACATAAATACAAGAGTTTTATTTTGACTAAACTAAATGTTTTTATGTGTGAATGAGTTGTCACAAAATCTCCACTCTGTGCTAAAGCTTTAATGACGCTCTTGCAGGTGTCCATCCCCCGAAATGTATTGTTTTTCTGCATGCATTGTTTGTTTTGTCTGCCTTTCAGTTTATTTTTGCCTCATGCTAGACCTGTCATAGTTTGTTATTATATTCCAGGAACTCAGAAATCTTTTACAGGTAAAATAACCGATTTTATTGTTTACATTAATCACTTCTTGATTTCCATAGATGCTGACAGCAAATATTAAACAATAATTATTGGTTAAGGTAGATGTTTTTGAAGGGACATGTTTTTGAATAATAACTGAAATTGGGAAAAGTTAGGAAACTGTCAGTGTCAGCCTATCTTCTAATGCTTTGTAATTTTCCAGCTGCCTCTCTTACACACAGCGAGCCTTTTCTCTCGCTCTCATTTCTTGGTACTTCTTTGCACCATTCAACACTTAGACTCATGCGTCATCCTCTTTTTCTTTGAAAGTCAGCTCACAGGCAGTCTATGTCATGATGACATTTCATACCCAGAGCTTGTATGCACCTTAATTTAAATTCAAATATTTTCAAACCATTCTTCCTCCTACATATTTCATTGACATTTCATCAATGAAGAACATTCCTTTATAAATCAATCAGCAAAAATTTCTATACCAGGCACGTTTAAAATGATTTACATCAGTTTACACATACTTGCTACATTCAGGTGTATGTGAATTCAGGCTACATGAATTGGCAAAAACAATGGAAAAGTAATCTTTCTTTAAAGTAAGTGAGGGCCACCTTTGAGGTCTTGCTCATAGTAAGTGCAAGAAATCCATCTGGTTGCACACAGGTGGTGGAAAATTGCCACTGACAAGTAAAAAGAGAATTCGATGACAGTGTTGGAGTTTTTACTCTAACATTTACAGACGGGGTTTTTTCCACCATAATGATACAGCCTTCTTCAAACAACATTTTAGACTGGTAATTTTGCTACAAGGATAATTAGGGAAATCTGTAGGTTTTTGCTACTACTCTGATATTATTTTATGAAGTATTACTATCCCTATTAATATTTTAATTTACATGTACAAAAATACAGAATAAGGACATTGGAGACATGATGAAAGATTATGGCAAACTAGTCAAAGTCCAAATTGTTGGTACAGGGTTGTAACATGTGTCAAACCTCAGCTTGGTTTAGATGTGTTTCATTGGATGGAGCAGTTCTCAAAATCTGAGCAGCTTATTTTTTCTAGATAATAAATAAATCATATCCAAATCTCAACACTATTTTAAAGGCAGCATGAGGAGATGATGAGCTTTGCTTATTAGAAGATCTGACAACAGGGGACCAGTAACCTGGCTTTTTTTCACGTAGCACTACTAAATATCAGCAAAGTCCATTATACTGCATTTTATTTGTGTGATTAAAACCCATTTAGTCACTTTAAATTGGCAACTAATTACACCATCATTACATCATCATACACTGGAGGAAGACCTGTGGGGCTACACTCTCACTAAAAAAATTTATGTTAACATTTACCAATTTTTTAGACCATTTTTTGTCACATTTTTGGACAGAATAATTAGCATCTTTCTGACCCTTCCCACTGTGACTACAGAGATGCTGCAGAGGATGGAAATGTAGTTTCTCTGAGTGAGTGGAAAGGGACAAGGACATGAATTATGATTCTCGCATGTATCAGTATGGGGAACAAGACTGTTATCAGAGCTACAAGGATGGCAGCGCCGCCGACCTTCTCTTGGTGGACCTTGAATGTGTTGTTTTGCAACAATTTCTTTTCTACCTTTGAGAAAGCATTTGTTCCAGCATAGTGATTCACTTTTGTGAGGTTTTATTAGTTTCTGGACTTTTTATGAATTCAAAAATGAGACCACACAAACTAGAAATAATAAAACATGCTTGTTTCTCCAGCTTACTGATTTAAACTGAGGGAGTTTTAGTTTCATGCAAATACTGCCACAATTCTGGGGTGTTTGGGTTTCAAGATATTTCTGTGTATTTAGATTGTTTACATTTCTCCATGTTCCCTGTATATTCTAACAGTCATTTCTCTTATTTCCTCAGGTCAACTTCAGTTACTTGCCTTCCCTCACAGCTGCACCCAGTTTCTAATCAACCACCTGCTGATTGTTAAGCAATCAACTTTCCTGCATAAATATCTCTCAGTCAGTTCTTCCTGTTAACATCCTGAATGTCACCAGCCTGTGTTATTGTGGCTTTATGGTTTGTAAGTTTTTGGGTTTTAGTTTCAAAGTAAACTATTGACTTTGCGCTGCCTGATTCCTCCTTGCATTTGGGTCTGCAATTCAGATTTCTAGAAACCTTTGGCGGAAACAGGGGTATGAATGTCTTCCGATTTTCAAAACAAGAGTTATTGCTCCTGATGTTGCAAACCTGAATTAGTATCTGTGTGAAATGAGTGTGTGCACATCTATATTTAATCGTTGACTTTATGATTGTCATACTTGCACATCTGGGGTGTTTGTCACTAAAAATTGTAGTGCAGGTTTAGCTGCTTTTCTTCAATTTGGTTATATACCTTTTGGCAGCTTTTTCTCAGCAATCTGTGGTGCAACTTGTCCCCATCAAAGCATGTCTATACAAACAAAAGCACTGAGTTTTAGCTCTTCCATGCTGCTCAGTTCAATAAAAATGCTAGGCTTACAGTGAGATACTGTGTTACACCTACTTTACCTGTTTTATGCAATGACAATATTTTCTGATTGTGCACAAATTGGCAACTATTATACTAGCTTACTTATAACCTGTGGGAATGTTCAGTTTTTGTATGAAACTTTGTAGGTTTACAGCTATGGCTACAGACAAGTACTGTACGACATAGCAATAAGGTAGATTAACCGGAAAGCAGGCTTATTTATTATAAGAAGCTTTTAAACTACCATCAACAGACATGGTTTCCTTCAGTTCATCATGAATCTGATCACCTTCAGGTATTTATAATGCACGTTCTAACTTGTGTACATAAAAGACCTGTATTTCTGGTCCACACACAACATTCACAGGAGTACCACCAGACTCCCCCCTTGGTACAACACAACATGTGGGTCAGGAAATCATGTTAATGGTTAACCCAAACCCCATTTTCCCCTTAACTCTGATCCTTGGGGTCCAATGTCCAACAAGATTTTGGTTGTGTCCCTGCTTTGACACCATTGATGCAAAGAAATGAATTGGCTCATCTGGTCAAGTTCAGCAGATGGCTGTTAATAACTCATCAATTACATAAAGGTGTGCTGAAGCAGGAAAACATCTAAAACATGCAGGGCAATGTGCCCTGACGAGCAGGGTTAGAAAACACTAAAAGGAGCCAAATAAGATGAATGAAGAAAAACATTTAGCTCTTACCTCAGAGACACCTGTAACAACAGACACTTTCCCAGCAGCTTTCAGCTAAGAGAGCATTTGAAAAAGACAACAAAAAAAAACAAACCTGTATTTGTGTCCTTGTGCCTAGGTTTTCTTCTTTCCTTAGCGTTCACCATGATAGCAAGAGCTTATAATGTCAATTTTTTTTTTTTTTTTTTAAAAAGGGAAACATTAAAGAAATGGTAATGGCAAAAACATAAGGACCTCAAAATGATCTTGATGCATTTAAGATTTGTGGTAAACCTTTAGATAATCATATGAATTAAGTTAGGCAGTTGGCTAATCTTCTAATGGAAATAAACCTGACATACTCCAAATTCTTGAAATAGACATTAAGACATTAAGCTAACAATAAAAAAAAATTGTTGCACCAGTAAAACTAAAATTAATTACTGGGACTTAGTTCATAAGTATTGCTCATTTTCACACTATATAGTGTGTGTGTGTGTGTGTGTGTGTGTGTGTGTGTGTGTGTGTGTGTGTCAGTATATCACCTTAGTCCATATCTCATCTATATGACTGATTCAACTTAGAAGTCATCTTAAAGTGTCAAAAAGTATAGGGCTTCAATCCAGTGACATGCAATCCAATTAATTCCCTGTTTTATCTTACAATTACAATTCCCATTAGCTTTTATTAGCTGCCATCACCATGTTTCATGGTGGGAACTGTATGTTCAGGGTGATAGTTTTCCATCACCCATAGTCTATTACGTGTAGGCCGAAAAGTTTAATTATGGTCCTATCTGAACTGAGCACCTTTTTACATTCTTTGTCTAGCTTTCTTTTAACCGTTTGTCAATCGAGCCACTCTTCTATAAAAACCAGGTTTGTGAAACATACAACTAATATTTGGTCCTGTCAGCCAATTCTCCCACTTGAGCAGTGCATTACTGGAGCTCCTCCAGAGTTTCCAAGGGCCTCTTGCCTGCATCTTTGAATAATGCTCTCCATGCCCAACTCATAACTATACATGGACAGCCATGTCTTAGTAGATTTGCAGTTGTGCCACAATGTTCCATTTTCAGATGATGAATGAAACAGTGCTCTATGAGAACATTAAAGTTTGGGGTATTGTTTTATACTCTAATCCTGCTTTAAACTTCTCCACAGCTGTAACCCCTGACCCATCTGCTGTGTTCCTTGGTCTTCACAGTCCTGTTTGTTCACTAATGTTCTATAAAAAAGATGAAATAGTACACAGTTGGGCAATATTTGCAAATTAGGTGTTTTTTTTGTTTTTTTTTTTAAGGAAACTGGTTGTAGTGTATTCTATTTTCAGGGCAAAAGAATAAAAAGGGGCTTGATACATCCAGTGCGTAAGAAAATATTGTGCACATCACAATTTTTCATAGTAAATATATTTCTAAAGGTGCTATTGACATGAATATTTTCACCATGTGTTGGTAACAACCCAAGTAATCCATACATAGAAAGAAACCAAAACAAATAAGATCAAAAATTAAGTTATGTGTAATAATGTAAAATAACAGAGGGAAAATGTATTGAACATGCTTACTGATATTTATTTAATACTTTGTACAAAAGCCTTTGTTGGTAATGACATCTTCAAGACGCCTCTTGTATGGAGAAACTAGCTCAGGTGTGATTTTGGCCCATTCTTCCACACAAACAGTCTTTAAATCTTGAAGGTTCTGTGGGACTCTTTATGAACTCTGATTTTTAGTTCTTTTCATAGATTTTCAATTGCATTCAAGTCAGGTAATTGGCTGGGCCATTCTAGCAGCTTTATTTTCTTTATCTGAAGCCAGTTGAGAGTTTCCTTAGCTCTGTGTTTGGGATCATTGTCTTGCTGAAATGTCCACCCTCGTTTCATCTTCATCATTCTGGTAGATGGCAGCATATTTTTTTCAAGAATATCTAATTTTTCCATTCATCCTCCTTTGAATTATATGAAGTTTGCCAGTACCATATGCAGAAAAACATGATGTTTGCACCTCTAAACTTCACTGTCGGTATGGTGTTTTTAGGGGGATGTGCAGTGCATTTTATCCTCCATACATAGTGTGTGTTATGGCATCCAAAGAGTTCACTTTTGCTCTCATCTGACCAGACTATGTTCTCCCAATATTTTACAGGCTTGTCCAAATGTTGTGCAGCAAACTTTAAATGAGCTTCAACATGCTTTTTCTTCAGAAATGGAGTCTTGCATGGTGAGTGTGCTGACAGGACATGGTCGTTGAGTGCATTGCTTATTGTCTGCTTTGAAACAATTGTACCTGCTAATTCCAGGCCTTTCTGAAGCTCTCCACAAATGGTCATTGGGTCTTGGACAACTCTTTTGTTAATTCTTTTCACTCCTCTGTCAGAAATCTTACAAGGAACACCATGTTGTGGCCAGTTTGTGGTCAAATGATGTTCTTTCCACTTCCAGATTATGGCCCCAACAGTGCTCACTGGAACGTTCTGAAATGTAGAAATTTTTCTGTAACCAATTACATCAGAATGTTTTGCAACAATGAAGTTGTAAAGGTTTTGAGAAAGTTCTTTGCTTTTACCCATCCTGCGATGTTCCTTGTGTGACACCTTCTTCTTCTTCTGAATTTTAATGGTGGTTGGCAAACCAGGTTAAGGTGCATTTACCGCCACATACCGGACTGGAGGGTGGACGTCAATAATAATCAGGGGGATTATCATTGTATTACCAATATACATACACACACACACACACACACACACACACACACACATATATATATATATATATATATATATATATATATATATATTCCATCCATCCATTATCCATTACGCTTATCCATGCAGAGTCGTGAGGGGGGCTGGTGCCTATCTCCAGCAGTCATCGGGCAAGAGGTGGGGTACACCCTGGACAGGCACATACATATATACATATGATTAAAATATGATTAAACAACCTCATTTAAAAAAAAAAATCTAATTAATTGATTCCTTTTAAATTTTGACATAACTCCTTATAGACTAATTAAAGAAAGTACTTTTTCTTCTCTGTTTTGAACTGACTTTAAACGTTGACATTGCTTTGGATATTTGTTACATTCTATTAAGACATGCGTCACTGTTTCTAACGGATTACAATAATTACAAGTCCCCTTCTCATGTTACCCTATCCTGAAAAGAGAACTATTAAAGCCTGTATGGCCAATTCTAAGATGTTAATAACTACTTCCTCTCTCTGGCTTTCATCCCTACATCTATTACCCTTTTTATTGACTATTATGTATTATTATCCCATTGTTCCTGCCACACCTTAAGTATTTTGTTTTTAATAATAGATTTCCCCTCACATTTGCTAAGAGGAATGTTTAAGTTTGTGTGACATCTCCTCCTCCTTTTTCTTCTTCTTCTTATTGCGTTCATTGGTGGTTAGCAAAAAAAAAATAGGTGTGCATTACCACCACCAACTGGTATGGAGTGCGGTTCTTTGTGCACTGACATCGAGATTTTAAAATTTATCAACAAATTCTATTATATAATTTAGTTCTTTTTAAAAACTTTAAAATCATTTTTATCTGTTTGCTTTCTAAGCTCTTGTGTGGCACCTTGGTAAAGACATACCTTTTTATAGCCCATCAGTTTGGACTGAACCATCCAATATTCATTTGCACTGACAAGGCGCAGGACAGCTTTCTGATCACTGATAGATTTCAGCTGGTCTTTTGGCTTTCCGTGCCTTTATCCATCTTGGCTCCTGCAAATATTTAATACCTTTTTCCTGTGTCATTTCACATTATTACACATAACTTAATTTCCAAACTTATTTGGTTTGGTTTCTTTCTATGTATGAATTACTTGGGTTGTTAGCATCACGTGGTGAAAATTTCATGTCAATAGCACCTAGTTTACTATGAAAAACTGTGATGTGTTCAATACTTATTTTACCCGCTGTACATGCACCACAGAGTTCGCATTATTATTTTTAAAGAAGTTAAACTAATTGTTGTTCTCTTTTCACTTTATAAGTACGCACTACATTTTGTTAGACATACAAGAAATACAAAATTTGAAAAATTTTAAGTTGTATTGTTAATTTTACAAGGAACTGCACCTTAAAGTGTTATAAATGAAAACAAATATATGGTCTGTAGAGTGGTGCATCATATACAATTTGTCTGCAGAAACCCAAAACACTGAAAAAACAGTCCTCTTTGATATGGACCCATTACCATTACTTTTTCTGTTATGTTTGGAAATGAGGTCATTTGGGCTGGGAGTAAATACAGGCACAGAATGCAATCCGGTCCTGGCAGAAATTTGATGGATTTGGAAGGGAATACTTCAGGAATGACACATATGTATGGTTGATAGGAAGAATATAAGTGTGTCTAACATGGTCTTGCATACTAACGGAAATATTTAACGCAACATTTACATTCATGCTGTTATACCAAAGTAAGGGTGACATGAACATTGAACATGACAGCAGCTCCTAACCCAGACTACTGATTAAGGAAAGGCATCTGCAAACTTGAAAGTGATCTATGTATGGAACACATCTCTTCATTTTATGGTGTTAAACATTTCAAGGGTGACTATTAATGAGGTGCTTTTGGAGTTAGCAGACCTTTTGCATTCCAGTAATTCTTAAGAGAAAGCACTCGTGTCCAAGTTCAGTGTTGGACACAATGGGATCTCTCATTGCTTGTCTTCCAATGTGCTTGTTTTCTTTCTGTCCCTGTCTTCCTCCTCCCCTCAGCGTTATTCTCACCTCCAGCTCCCAAAACTGCAGCCTGGCTGACTCATCACTGGCCTCGCTATTAGGCTCTTGCCAACATGCACTGATTAAATCATAAAGGAAAAGAAAAATAAATGTTATTGAACACACTGGGTCCTATGCATGTGCCAGTAATAGAATGCAATAAACAAAGTGATTAAAAACTGTGCAGGCATCTGTTAGCACTCTTTTCCAAGCATTTTTTGAATAGCATTTTTCCATTGAATAACAATAATAGATGTATACAGAGTGGACAGTAGACAGCAGATGTGGTATATAGTCTTATTTCAGCAATGACCACAAAGAAGATATATGCATTTGAAGTTGTAGGTGTTAATTTCCTGCCACAAGAGGGCAGAATAACTTTAAAACAAACAGACATTTATAACCCTAAATTTTCCTAAGCTAATTTTTTTTTTTTTTTCTTAAACACCGATGATTTTCCTTTAGATTTCTACAGGCAGAAAATGCTTCTTGCTTTGCAAGAAGTATATCTGCCACTCACTTTAAATTAAATTTAAAAAACATCTGAATTAATATCCTTGTCACCAGGCCAACAGCATTTGCTGTACGTACAGTTGAGCAGTTTACCTTTTCTCATTTGACAGTTGTTTTGTGTTGGTGTAGTGAAACAAAATAAATGAAAAGAAGTGAACTGAACACACAATCTAATTTTTATTCAACTAAAATTAAGTCCAAAACATTTGAAAATGAAGTACAGACTTGAGGTTTGGAGACAGTCCTCTGAGCGCAGCATTTCTGTTGGAATGAGGTCTGTGCTTTGACTGGGTGTGGTAACACCATATTTTCTTTTTAGTCACTTTCCTTTATATTTGCTCCTGTAACTGAGATCACTATTCTGTTTCATAAACCAGTGTGGGCAAAGCTACAGCTGTTATACTGATGGACTCACGTTTGAAATACTTTTACATTACATTTTTTATATTGAACTCAGTGATTGCAGTAGATTTAGTACTAGCTAAAGAAGTACAAAACCATCTGTGCTCCACCACCATGTTTGACAATTGGTCTAAGGGTTTTGTATATTACACTGTTTTTCTGAATATCTCACTAAATCTAGGTCCGCTTGATATATCCAAACATCTCTACTTGTTTGACTAAAAGACATTGTTTGGCTTATCTTGGTGAGACGCAACTTTGCAAACCCAAACTGTGCCGCCATGTTCTCTTTAGAAAGAAGAAACTTTCCCCTTGCAACCCCCCCCCAAAATGTGTACTTGTTCAATCTTTTGCTAATTGTGCTTTCATGAACATTAACATTTAATATGCTAACTGAGTTTTAACTGAAGCTAAGTGAGGTCGGCTGAGCATTACACGGTCTGACCTCAGAATGAACTTACCAAGACCTCCCCTCCTGGGATTATTTTTAAATACCTTACATTTTTTCAGCTTTTGAATATGTTTTGCACTCCTTGTAACCTTTCCTGGATTCATATACAGTAATAGTCTTTTTGACTTCCTTAGCTTTGTAATTTTGCAAGCTTGAATGATTTCAGGAAACTGCCAAAAGTCTCTGCTTATACACTCACTGGCCAATTTATTAGGCACATCAAATAAACTGGTGTGACTTAGGCAGTTACATGGTAACACAGGCAGCTTGATGCATTTAGGGATCTAGATGTGGTTCAAACTGAGCATCGGAATGATGGAATGATGAAAGGGAATTTAATTGACTTTGGACACGGCATTGTTGTTGGCGCCAGACAGAAACTGGATATCTACTTGGATTTTTACATACAATCATCTCTTGGCTTTATAAAGAATGATCCAGTAAGAGAAAATATCACTAATACCAGTGAGTGGCTGTTGTGTGGATGAGAATGTATAGGGAATACCATCTCTGAATTCACAACTAGAAGCAATTGGGGTACAGTAGCAGATGACCAGACCAAGTACCACTCCTTTCAGATAGAACAGAAAACGGAGGATATAACTACAGAGGCTCACCAAAATTGGACAATAACAGACACGAAAAATGCTACATGGCGCCATAAGTCTCAGTTTCACACATTCTCATGGAAGCCAGAATTTGACCTAAAAATCATTACACTATTTATTAATCCTTGTACCCATCCTGTTGCAAGGTTCTAATGTTGAACCTTGTATCAGAATTTCTGGTTGTTGTTTGTGGTGTAAAGCTTTGGTGAATATTTTCTTGGCAAATTTTGACCTCCTAAGGGATCATTTAAAGCAAATGGGCTACCAAATATTTGTTGCTTAGAATCCATGCCATGATGACCACATCTTCTCATCTTCTGTTGGCCAGCAGGCTAATGCACCATGCATGTCAAAATGCTCAACATGGAATCTTTAACTTAATGATAACTTTACTGTACTACGATGACCTCCAAAGTCATAAGATCTAAATCCAACAGGGGACCTTTGAGTTTACAAAACTGCACCAAATGTGTGATGTTATCATGTCAGTATGAAACAAATCATCTGAGGCATGTTTCTGATATTTTGTCGAATCTAAGCCACAAAGAGTTAAAGCAGTTCTGAAAGCAACAGAAGTCCAACACAGAACTTACATGGCGTACCTGATAAGGTGGCCAGATAGTGTATAGACATCACATTTGCTGATAATTAGTTTATAGAGTGCATTTGATGAGCAGCGCTCCCATGCCACATCTTCTAAATCTCTGGGGAAGAAATCAGCGTGGCTTTAATTTTTTGAGTTTATGAAATTTGTCTATAGTTTATAAGTGATGTATCATACCAAGTGTTATGTTCCTTTCCATTTCAAGGTTCTGTTTACTTTGTTAATTGTTGGTTTTTTCTATTTTTGAGGCATACTGGAAGTTGCAGCACCCCGGATCTGCTAGGCCCCAGTGTCTTCTGGAAATGAAAACAGTTGTGCTCCAGTGTGCTGGAGTTGGCAGCTCTTGCCCAATTCTGCTTTGGGTGGGTCTTCCCTGGCCAACTCTTGTCTGGCCCACCCTTGGCTTTCTTTTGGACCAGGAGTCCCTGCTCAGTTCAGCTGGTCTTGGCCGCAGCTATGCCAGCTGCCATGGGGTTGACTGCTTGCCTGTTTGTTTTGTTTATTCTTATTATTTTATTTTTATTGTGCCCCATAAAGAGCTAAATTATTTTCTGAGTCCATGTCTCCCTGTTTTTTGTTATGGCTCAACAAGCTGGGTTGTAACAAAGTGGAGGGCTCTTCAATTGAACCTGGTTTTGGGTTTGTGCTCAACGGTTTGATTATATTTGGTTATATTTTGTTTGTTGGTCTTGTCTTTTGTTTGAACGACTGAGCCCAAACTTGTTTGACCTGTGGATCATCTAACAAAAAAATACACAAATTTGTCATTGTACTTGCTTCCATAGAAAAGATGTTTGTTCTGTAAATCGTAAAATGTCTGTATCATATATCGTGTCGTGACTTAAAATAATTGGGTTTTAAGAAAAGCACAGTTTGTGTGTTCGACTGTAAGTTGCTGAGATTTTCGAGAGCAGTGCAACATAAATAGATGGTATGTTTGTGTGGGGCACAGACAACAGCAGCACTTTGATTCTGGGAACACCTCTGGCTTTTCATATCTTTCCCTCCCAGTTTTGATCTGAGTAACATAATCAACCGCCCCAAAAATAGTTCTTCCTATACATTTCCAGGTCTATCTGAAACACATATTCAAGCACCTGCCTAAATATGCTTTAGAAACATTGTTATTCATATCAGATGTGTTTTATGCTCTGCATAGTTTTCTTTTGTTGCCAAACCAATTTTCATTTCTTGCAAACTTTTTTTTCAATAAATATGCATGTAATCATCATATCAGCTCTTCTCTGTGGTGTAAACAGATATTCAGGAACATTTGACAGCCATTTGTTACAGATTCTACCTTTTGCATTGGCATCTCAATTTCATTATAAGGTGTGCGCACTGAAGTACAATGGAGAATGAGAGCTGCTCCCTGTAACAAGGCAGGAGGGATGAGTCATCAGCGGAAGAGTTGCTTGGAAATAGGGAAAGTGGAGACTGTGGCCTCTGGCTGAGATGAAAAACTCTTGTTCACAGAAACAAGCACAGTCCTTTGCAACTGAGGTGCTCTACAAGGACTATTAGATCCCTTGTTGTTGCATTTGAGTTGCATTCAGTTTTGAGAATTAATTATGATTATAATGCCTATTGGTTACAATTCTAATGGGTGAGTCACTTTATACATAAATGAGGACAATATTCACTATTTAAAATTTTAATTTTTATGGAAAACAATACATAAATTTTAACACTAAGAAGAAACCAGCTGGATACTTAGTATATGGAAAGTTACTTAGGATACTTAGTATAGGCCGGTATGTAATGTGCTCTCTAATTTATATTGTCAATAACTTTTAAGGGATAGTTTGAATTTTCTGAGGAGTATCTATGAGTATGAATATCTTACCTGCTGTAGATGGCTGTCTGGACAACCTCAGTTTGGAGAAGCCAAAAGATTTTCTTACATGGATGAGTTTTCATTTTATTGAAGCCATTCTTAAACAGGTTTGATCAAATCTTAAGACCTCTTCTCAAACCTCCAAACCCTCAGCTTTCACATCATCTCAATCCTCCTAATTCAAGACCATACCAGTCACATCAACAACCTGGGCAGAACCACAACCATGTCAATCTCCTAAGCACTGCTTTGACTCAGTTCATGTAAGTTTTTGTTCCTGTCTCCAAAGAAGGGACCCAAGAGGGTCTGCCTGCTCCTCATTACTATCTCTGAGGAGGGGACCCAGGTGTGTCCCAAGTTCTGTGTTCAGTGAGTAAGTTAAAAAAAAAGCCCCTTGAAGCCTTTGAACCAGCTTCCTAATATCCAATGCAGGTTTCTGAAATTCCTGAACTCTTGTACCTTGTGCCAGGCCTCTGGCCATTTTTCTGAAAACTCTTGTTTTCGCCTCTCCTTCTGGGACCCACTCCTCCCACTGAGATTTGGGTTGTTAAGAAGGGAGGCAATGTCATGAGGTAGAGGGCTTTGTGTTGATTTTATAATTTGTGTTTAGTAATTTAGGCCTTACGTCTTGGTTAAGGCTCCATTTACAGATGTAGTCTATGGTTATAATGACTTTCTTTATCTTTATTTGGGTTAGTATTTTGAGTCATTCTCATGCTGTGTTATTTTCTGCCCTATTTTGTTTAGTTTATGATCTTAGTTTCTGTTCAACCATTCATTTCATTAGTTTCCTTCTGTCTCTTATCAGTTAATATAATTTGTTTTCGCACTGCCGCTGTCTTCTGTCTGCCAGCATTTGGGTCCAAAAGACATACATATCGATATTGTTAGTTCATCAGAATATTCAAATGAAATCTTAGACAGAACCTCTTTGTGCCTAAACATTTAAATTACTGTTTAACTTTTTGTCAACATTAACATTTACACTGACAAACATCTTGAGTTATTTTCAAAAACAGTTACTCCATACATAGTTCTTGAATTACAAAAAACTGAGGTTTGATGTTTAGTGAAGACTTGGTGTAAATTCAACCTGGCAGACTCTCTCCAGCTTACCTGCATCATCCATCACTGGGTCCACGCCTCCGCTGCTGCCAATTAGCGTCCAAGATTCCGGATACAAGGCTCACAATCAATGGTTCCACCTGCTCGCTATCCAAGCTTCGTCCCACCTCCACTCTCATCCTCTCAGGTTCCTTCAGACTCCCTTTCTTCAAACTGTGCTCCACCACCAGGTCCAGGCCCCGGGAGGAAGATGACCCTAAATCTTCACCCTATGTTGTTCATTCAAGCTCACGATGATTTTCAGTGTACATGTCTTCTGTCGTGGTCCGAGTGCCAAGGAACTTTAAGTCAATAAAAATCCCTGTCTCTTTCTCTCTGTGTGAGTCTCTCCAGGTTGAAATATATGTAAGTCACAAGAAATGTATGTTTTTTGTTATATTGAGGTCTTACAATACTCATTCTAAAATCCTTTGTTTTCCACCCCTTCTTGATTTACTTTTGTGCACTAAAACAATAATTACTCTAATGTTCATACTTCAGTATGCTTACATCAGGTCATATTGATTTAATTTAAAGTCTCCTCGTGATATTGATCCAGTTGTTTGATATTGCTATGATGTTGAATGGATCCATTAATGCTTAAAATACTCTTTAATGTCGTAGTTTGTGGCTGACAGCTTGCTTAAACTGCTTATCGAACAGAAAAGCATAACATTTTAAAGGGGCAATATTATGTGTTTTCCAGCCACATAGAATCATTTTTTAGCACAATCAAGTAACTATGTTACCTTCCGTCGTTACAAAAATCCTGTATATATCAAATATGACTTAAAAGAAATTTGACTTCATAATTTAACACCTTTAAAGTGGGGCTCTGTCTCTTTAAGAAAGTCTTGTTCTTTCTGAAATTACACCTTCAGGAAGTCATCACAACAGCTAACTCTTTAGCAATGTTTTTACCAGCGTTGCACTGAGAAGTAGCTAGTATAATTAGCTCAATAGGGGTGCAGTTCCACCAGGTGTTTGCTAATTGCTGCTGGCTAATCTGAAGGAGCTGAGTGGGGAAGTCACGGGAGAGGGGTGTTCTATGAGGAGGAAGCTCAGAAGCTTAGAAACTGCAGCTCTAAGGAGGAGCTGAGTCTCAAAGGTCGTGCTCGGTCCACCCAGGCGTTTTGCACAGCTGAATGGCTGCTATGGGAGATTTAACGATTTCTCAGACATAAAAGAATCAAGGTAACACTGCAGGTATGTTTTTGATGAGGGAATACCATTATAAGATGATGTAAAGTTCTAAAAGGTCGATTTTATATAATACTGCCCCTTTAAAAAGTCATTTTTTAGGTTAAATGTTTGTTCTGTTTCCAGTATGTTTTGTTCAATATGTTTACAAAAACATTTCTCATAATGTACAATGTTTGCTGTTATTTCCTCCATTAAGCAGACTAGCAATCTCTCTATACCTTGTTGATCTCAGCAGATTAGTTTTTCCGGGTTCTATGTTGCAGTGTAACTTATTATGAAACTAGAAAACAACAGCAGGATTTCCACTTTAGCTTGACAGGAATTTTGGTTTCAATTGCAGGTATATGAGGTAGGCTTTGAAAGATCAGTTGGCTGTTCCTGGATGTAGACGACTTTCTTTTGTTATGATAACATATATTTGATTTTTATAAAGTTATAGAAATCATTCTTAGTATGGTGTTTCAGGGATAATGTACAATGCATTTAGTCCCCCAAATATGGTGACTACAATAAAATGAAAATAGCTACTTTTTGGTCACATCTGTTCAAGCTATGTTTTCCTACTCTTTCATTCACTCGTCGAAAAGTTCTGCACCACTCAGACGGTGACTGACAGCGCTAAGACCTGCATCCTGGCTCTGATTAATTGTTTCTAGATAGCACTGGGAGCACTGGGAGAAGGCAGAGCAGCTCGATTTTTTTTTTCACACATTATCTGTCTCATACTATTCTGTCACGACATAGTGACAGTTTCAACACATATATTGAAAAATATTTTTTATAAAACTTATACACTACAGCTTTAAATGAGCTTCAGCGTGATTTTTTTCTTCTGCAGTGGAGTTTTGTGTCTGTGAACCTGTATAAAGGGTGTAGTGATTGATTGCATTCATTATAGTTTTTTTTATGAAACACTTGTACCTGCTAGTTCTCTTTCAGGAGTGGCCCTGGAATCTTTTTGGCCCTGGACAATTTTTCACAGTTTAAAAAAAATAATTTTTTTTGACTCATTTGTCTGAAGTTTTGTAAGGAGCACCTTCTCATGGCTAATTTAGGGTAAAAAAATTATGTTCTATCCATTTTCCAGATTGTGCCCCACATTGTTGCTAGCTGGAACATTCAGAAATGGTGTTGGCGATATCTGTAGTTAATGCAATCAGTATGTATTACAACAATAAGGTTGTATAGGTCTTAAGACATTTTTGCTTTTGCCAGTCATGAGATGCTTCTTTGTGCAATATCTTGGCAATGAAAAACTGTTTAGAAGGTCAGTACCTAAGACTAAACCAACTGCTTTGATCTGGCACCTAGCAGGATTATTTTCGAAATACTGACTGTTTTTAGCTTTTCTGGCTCTTTGCGTTTTTGCAACTTCTTTTCATCATGTGTTCAATTTTAATTTCAGTTAATTTCCTAAATCAAATATTTGAGTTTCTGTTGAAGTTACCATAAACATATTTCTCTGACAAGATTTGAGCTTCAATCAAACTTAATTCTGTTTCATAAAATATGTTACCAGACTAAATATTACAGCAGTTTTATTGGCCTCTGAAGAGGGGAGACAGAAATTCAGTTTTTTATTTTTATTTTTAACTTAGCCTTCATGTGCTTGATAGAACATGCTAAATGGAACCAATGTTTTTAGTTGTGGAAAACAAACTCTAAAGACATGGAATTTCTGTTCAAATTAGATTAGAACGTTTTGACAGATTTAATTATGACAAAATAATCATGGTGCTTTTAACTTAAATACTTAATTGTTCCTGACTGTATTCATTTTGTCAACATTCTCTATCAAGATAAAGCTATATGAGAAGGAGAAAATAACAGTAATAGAAAACTTGAATCATTTTTGGCATTCAGATATACTCTGTACTGTCAGCTGAACTTGAAAATGTTTTGTTCATCAAAAACTGAGCAATCATGCTTCTTGATTGTTTGTCAAGAACAAATGGAAAAATCGAAAAAATATTAAAATGAAAGAAAAAAGGCTATGATATTTTTTATGAAAGAGTGCAATGTGAGATGTTTAAGATTAAAACTAATAATTTAGAGGGTTTTGTTTGTTTTTGAATAGTTCTATATTTAGCAGGAACCCCACATTGTTGTGCAGAAAACGCAATGGATCTTTTAGAGAAGTCACTCTATTGAGTTCATCAATGAACTGATGCCAGCCTCTGAATATGCCTGTGTTCTGTCATGCAGAGAAGTTGGCCGACACCAAGGTCTTGTGAGTCTAAATAAAAGTGATCTGCTTCCGTTCATAAATCAGGCTGGAAGAATGCATAGCATGTGCAGTATTTTACCAAAGAGGTAAGATACAAGTTGTGCATGCGTCATTTATAAGAGAGGAGAAAAATAAATCATGAGTAGCCAATTATTCACCCTCCAACCTTTCGACATGATGCTTTGCGATTAAGGTAATGTAATAAAGGTTTACTATGAGGATAGAGGGGCTGGTGAGTCATAGGTCAGCTGTGGGTGTAAGGTGAGAACATTGGAAAGCCTCAAGCGTTTAGGGAGATAATGAGACCTCGTGTATCTCCCAAGTGTCCCAGCATTAGGAAATATTACTTCCTCTTTCCTCTTGTAGCTACAAGCAGCTTGTATCATTCACTGTCTCGGTACAGCTGCTTTAATCATGTTCACAAAACTGGCAGCAATGTCTCCTCACTGGCAAGGGTCTGGGGTTTAACCACATGGAAGGGAAAAAGAGGAAAAAATGCTCAAGAGAATAATAAGGAAGTGAACCACATCACAAAGGAAATGCTGGTAATTTCAGAAGGAGAATTCACTGCCAGATAGGGCTGTGAGACAATTTACTGGAATACGTAGCAGGGCTTTACTGAAAACAGTCTGGCTCACTGTTTTATAGCAGTTATGATGCTTCACTTTGGCACGTCATTTAGAGCCACCTGACACCTGAAATGTTTATACAATACTCTCACAGGTAAAATATGTATGCCGCTACTGGATAGTCACTTTTGACTTTTCCTCCCACAGCACATTGTGATGTGTTTCAATATTTACATTCTTCTATGGCATCATCACACAGTACATTTACCAAAAAAAGGTTGTATGTGAACCAGAGCCCTTGCTTTGTTATTCAAAAGGAAGCAGATCTTCATTCTTGAAGCATCTGAATTAATCACATGGCCACAGTGGAATCTGAAGCATTTTCAAGCTATTAATTTAAAGAACACCCTGCTCTTACTTCTAAAATTACATCATGTTGTGCTTTGAACCCGAAAGGATACTGCAGAACAGTGGAACAAGCTTCAAAAATGACATGACAAACCATAAACTGATTTTTATACATACACACACACATACAGATATATTTATTATTATTATTATTATTATTATTATTATTATTATTATTATTATTATTATTATTATAACATTATAATAGGCCAAAAAAGGAGTTTAAAACAAAAATGTGAACTTAATAAAAAAGTATGTTTAATACCTGATTAAATGTTATTTTTAAAATGTACTTTGAAACAAACATTTTTACAAATGAACCTTGTTGGAATGGATCTTCTAATTCATTGAAAATGACTGTATTTATGTGGGACTATCCAACATAGTTTCTCATTCTCCCAGTTGCAACCTGCTGTTGTTTAAACATGCACCTGTGCTCCTAAAGAACATTCATCAACTGCGAGTACGAACAAAGAATGCTCAATAGAAGAAAACTGAATTTATTTTTTACTGTGCTTTTCAGGTAAATAGAAAAGTTATAATATTTCCAAGGCTTCCCTATTTTGTTTTGCCCATTGATCGGTGACGAGTACATGGCTCTGTTATTCAGAGATTTGCTGTGTTGTAAATCATTCTGTTATCAGTAGGAGTATCCACCTTGAAGTCCTGCTGGGTTTTGCATTCATGAGTGATGCTTCAGCAAGCAAAGGTGAGTGGAATCAGCTCCAAGTGCTGAAGCTCACATACTCACATAAGATTCAGACTCTAAGGGTTTATTGCTGGGAACACAGAGGTGAAACTTGGCAGTAGAGGTGAGATGAGGTGCAGGTATGAAATTTGAGGTAGTGAAAGAGTATTGTTGAACTAGAAATGTTAATCAAACTCCTGCGGCCTCTCCAAACCCTCTCTCACCACTGTGATTCTGATTAAATAGTCATGTCCTGTGCCCAGAGGAAAGAGATAAATTCTCTTATAAAAGCCAGTTAAATATCTTTCAAATACTAGCATCAAATAATAACATGGGGCCAGCTGCTAATAAAGGCCCCAAAACACGTTCAAGTGGGTTAAATTACCAATGGTCTAGGACTAATAAATAAGGTGAGAACAACAAAATCATTTCATTTTCACCACCCCTCTGCATTATATCTTTTTATTTGTTTGTTTTTAACAAAAGTGTTTTTTTTACTACAAAATAAATGAATTGGCGTCTTGAAGACACTTCTTCATGAGAATCCTGAAAATCTATTGATTTTTGAGACCAGTAGTAGTTAAATAGTTTGTAATCAAAGTCAGCCTGGGGCAGTAAGATTATTAGTCTGGTATCAGCCATGCAAAGGTTTATTCTTTTAAACTACTTTAAATATTATTCTCATGGCTTTGCTTACAGTACTTCAGTTTATTTTGTTAAGCTGGTTTTATTTCTCATTTTTTTTAAAAAAAAAAGCATTTTGAAACCTTTTAGGTTCAGATGTTTTGGCCTTAGGGCTGCATGATGACACAGTTGTTAGCATTGCTGCGTTGAAGCAAGAAGGTTCTTGTCTTGAAACCTGGCCTGGGGTCTTTCTGCATGGAGTTTGCAGAGGGTTCTCACCAGATACTTCAGCTTTCTCCCAGAGTCCGAAAACAAGTTTTAAGTTTCAAGTTTAAGTTTATTTGTATAGCACATTTCAGCAGCAAGGCAGTTCAAACTGCTTCACATCATAAAAACATCAATCAGATATCCAGCAAAATCATTAAAATCATCAAGCAAATACACATGAAAATCAAAATCATCGAGCAAATATTAATGCATCAAAATCATGAGGCTCATCAAGCAAATATCATCAAGCAAATATAATTAAAAAATATTGATCAGTATTCTACTTACTACTAATCAAAGGCAGCTCTAAACAGGTGGGTTTTTAGCCTTGATTTCAAGGAACTCAATGTATCGGCTGTTTTGCAGTTTTCTGGAAGTTTGTTCCAGATTTATGGAGCACGAAGACTGAATGCTGCTTCTCCATGTTTGGTTCTTGTTCTGGGGATGCAGAGTAGACCAGAACCGGAAGACCTGAGTGGTCTGGAAGGTTGACAACAGGTCTGAGTCAATCAGTACACCCAGATCTGGACCTGATCACTAGTTTCTAGTTGTAATGACTGAAACTGCGTGTTGACTTTAGATTGTTCCCTTTTGGATTCAAAGAAAACAACTTCAGTTTTGTTTCTGTTCAGCTGGAGAAAGGTATGACACATCCACACATTGATTTGTTCTAAGCATCTGTTCATTGCTTGGATGGGTTCAAAGTGACCTGGTGACATCATAATGTAGAGCTGTGTATCATCTGTGTAGTTATAGTAGCTAATTTTATTACTTGTTATAATCTGAGCTAGTGGGAGCATGTAGATATTAAATAGGAGGGGTCCCAGTATTGAACGTTGGGATACTCCACATGTGACTTTTGTCCGCTCCAATGAGAAGTTGCCTATTGATACAAAGAAATTCCTGTTCTTTAGGTAGGATTCGAACCAACTTAGTACTTTACCAGAGAGTCCAACCCAGCTCTCCAGTCGCTTCAATAATATCTCATGGTCAACTGTGTCAAATGCTGCGCTGAGGTCCAACAGAACCAACACTGTGGTTCTTCCACAGTCTGTATTTGTGTGGATATCATTGAACACTTTGACGAGGGCAGTCTCAGTGCTGTGGTCTCAGTACTGAAAAACATCAAAGCGGGTTGTCATTGTTAGGAAGCTGTTTAACTGTTGAAACACAACTTTTTCAATAATTTTGCTGATGAATGAAACATCTAGTTAGTTGGTCTAAAATTACCCTTAGGTATGAGTGTGTATCTGTATAATTGTTTGTCCTGTGTAGTAGCAGTTTCTGATATGGGCGACATGGGAAGCTGCCCAAGGCGGCTTCTCGTCTAGAGCAGCATTAACTCCCAGAACACCGATGCGTTGGTGGCTCTTGGTGTCTTACGCTGGGTGCCGGGGTATGTGCTGGCTCACCCTCGGTGGCTGCTTGCCGGGGCCTGGGGGCCCTGGCTCAGTCGGGCCTCTGCTGGAGGGTGATGTGCCCTTGGGGCTCGGGTGTCTTTGTCCATGGCTGGATCTGCTCTGGTGTAGGAGGTTACTGGCAGGGACTGTGGGCTTGTTGCTGCGGCCCCCTGGGGCTTCTGCATTGTGGCTGCTGCGGGTTCGCCTCTGCTGCTCTCTGGTGGAGGGTTGTGTGGTTGTTCCTGCAGGGTGCTCCCGGGGCTCTGTGCTTGGGGGGCCACTGGATGTCTGTGGTTCCGGTCTTTCTTGTGTCGCCCACATGTCCTGGGGGGTGGATTTATGGACCCCCACACCTACTATCAAATATTCTTAGAGAGAAGCCTTAAAGACACAAGCACACTCACACATGGACATGCACACACACACACACACACACACACACACACACACACACACACACACACACACACACACACACACACACACATATAAAGGTGTCTAGATTCAGGTGTTTGTTTGATACACTCTCAGTCGGGCTGCGATTGCAATTAAATACATCTTGTATTACCTTGTACTGTGTACTTTCCATTGAAGTTATAACTATTATATATATATATATATATATATATATATATATATATATATATATATATATATATATATATATATATATATATATATGCTGTTTGTTGTTGTGGATTCTCTGTTTTGTTTTGTTTTCTCTTTCCACAGGTCCCAAAGCAGACTTCAAGGGTGTTGACTTGTTTTATCTCTATGCTTTTTCCTCTCCTCTATTTCTATCTCCTATTTTCTCTTTAAACCTTTCCTCCATCTTTCTCTCTTTCCCCATTTTTTTCCTTTTCGTCTTTGTGTCCATTACATTTGAAACAAACCCAAAGCAATTTTTAATGAAGTTTCATATATATACCAAGGGGAACATCATGGCGAAAGCCATAATGTTCTGCTTGTGAAAGCAAATCTGTTGGGCCTTACCTTGACATTCAGGTGACACTGTTGGACAGAACACGTTTAAAAAAAAAAAAAAAAAAAGGACTCCCGGAACCCCACCACCCCGTACACAAACACAAGCGAATATGCACACACACACACACCTGACATGCCTTTCTACGTGAGCGCTGTGTGCAAAGCGGACAAGCACAGAGGCGCTGCCTGCAGCATGTGAACACCTCCTCTCTTCTCTCCGCTGTCAGAAAGAGTCCTGCCTCGATGACTGGCCGGCAAACCATCCAGGTAATAAAGAAAATGAGTGTATTTGTCTCCTAAATCTCAGACCCAAAAGTTAAAACTTCTCCTGCCTCAGTTTAGTCTAAACAAAGCAGCCAATCAGTGGCATACCCTTTCGTCATCCCTTACATTTTCTATAGCCGCCACCAGCTGCCAGGAGAAATACATAAAGAACATAAAGAAGAGATACATTCAAATGTATCTCATAGATACAGTTATTACATTTGCTATAACTGTCCCTAAGGAGCGCTACTTGTCTCATGTCTTTTTTATTGCAAATACAGTAGATAAGTTCTGTCAATTAAACATTTCGTTTAGATACCAAATGAGCTGGGTAACACATTCATATGCTACTAAAAATATCTTTAATAAAGTTCTGTTCCATAAAAGTGGGACATGTAGATTAAGTAGTATTTTCTGTTTCTGTGTGTAAAAGTTTTGATGTGATGATCAGAGCATTCTAATATGTATCAGCAGACATCTTATCAGCGTCATGGTTTTGGTAAGTTGTCTGACCCACATGCAGCAGCAGGAGCTCTGAAAAGAACACAGCAGAGGGTAAATATAACAATGAGGGTGATTGAGATAATGGTTCCAGATATGCTTACTTGAGTGGTTGAGGTATTCCACCAGGGGGTCTTAGAGGTGGTCTGGGAGGTGTGCAAGCTCACAGATGAATCCAGGTAATTGAATGAGGAATGACCAGATGGTATGGTGGAGGGCGGACAGGGTTCAATCATGCGATGGAGGAACAAGGAAGAGGACTTAGCGCTGCCAGTCAGAGTCTTGTTTCCAGAGATTCTATGGAGGATTTGCAGGTGACTTCTAGGAGTTGTGGAAACGAGCCGGAGCGGGATCCACACTTTCATCTGAGTAACCTTGGGAGCAAAAACACAGAAGTTAAGTATCTTCTACAGGAAAGCAAGGATCAGTGCAGAACCACGAAGGGCTTGATGTTTAGCACATTGGTTAACACTCAGGTGTCGAAGGACTGGCAGCAGGCTCCTGAATGTCGTTCACTCAGGGCGCCAAACAGGCTAGGACCACCCCTGATCCTGTGTGCCTCTGTTTTACCCAGTGATGAACTGGCGACTTATGTACCCTATCTCTCGTCACCACTGGAGATGTCCACCATGTAGTTGCCCACCCCTCAACCTGCTGTGTAGGATTGAGGGGTGGGTAGCTGTAATATTTTTTTTTTAAAGTACTGAAATGTTTTCTGGTTCTTCAACCTTTCTGAAAGGCTCTGGATCAATACCTGCTAAAACTGTTTTTATCTTCCATTCTGCTTTGCATTGTGAACTGATTGTTTGAGCACATACTAAGTGCTGTTCTTAGTCTTAAACTAATCGTAATTAGTTTAGAGCTAATTTGGCCTCATTTCCAAAACTCTTCAAAACAAACCTTTGTCTCTAAGCATACATATTCACACTGGACTTTGATATCACTATATATCATTCTATGAGTTATTCAGTATTTTATTCTTGTAAAGTCTGGTGCTGATGTAGTAATCCACAGCGTATTTTGGTTGGAACAAATCTTAATAAGTTGAATTAATTAATTTGGCCTCATTTCCAAATTCCTCTCATATAAACCTGGTTTGTCAACATTTACAGTTGAGACTTAACTGTGAGGTCATTCCATCAATTTTATTAGTTATTGTTATATTCTTATTTGTATATTTGCATATTTTTACAGTTTTTACTTTTTGGTAGTTTATTAGTTTCCAATATTCTTTTAGTTTTAGTTACTAGTTTAGTTGAGTGTTGCTAGATTAGTGAGTTTGTTGATAAAAGTATTTTAACCGGAAAGTTAAATTATTTTTGTCAATAAACTCCTATATTTTAGAGAGAAAAATGTCAATGTTTAATTTAAACCCATCGTATATTGTTGTTTAATACATAAGCCAAATCAGACAGGTATTCATAAACAATAACTGAGACTGAGAAATATTTGGCTATTATTTTCCTGATAATCAGGTGTTCCTCCGACTTTGTAATTTTGATCTAAATTACTAATTTTGTTAATAACTCCCCTCAGCAGTTATTTATAGTTATTCATAACCAAACCTGATGCACAGCAGTAGAGAATTCATATATGAATGATCTAGATGAAAGAGTTATATTTCTTTGTTAAGCATTAAAAAAACCCAAACAAAACAAAAACCTTTCTTTGAAAATGCTCAATTGCTGGATAGAACATGAGTGAAAAAACAGATAAAATTCAAGGAAAAATATTGAATAGCTGCAAAAAAGTCTGGACAAATATAAAACCAGTTCTGACTTTTTTGGAAAACCATGGCCGGTGAAGTGTTCAGTATCTCCATTAGTGATCTGAATAAAGAAATCCTTATGGTACTTATGGAGACATTATTAAACAGTTTTGTATAAATGTGATGTGGTGTATAAAGTTTGGTATACTGAGAACAAGCAACCACAGAAAAAACTAATCCTATATTTATCTATTTTAATTTGACCTCTATTTAGCCAGAGAACATCCAATTATGATTAAATACCCCTTTTCCAAGGGAGACTTGACAAAAATAGATGGCCCCAACTGACAAAGTTGCACAGAGAAAACAAAAAACAATAATGACAGTGAAATAAAGGTATAACAATTTGAATTACAAATGGGTTACTTATGATACAGCATGGGCAGTATTGAGTCGAAACATCCCCTCGTCAACACCAGCACCAAAGAAACGACAAAGAAACAAAAGGTACATGTCCAAAGCATGATAACTAAATGTTGTCCTAAAATCATAACACAGCTTTCTGTACCTCTTATAAATTAATAAATATCTAAAGTCTCTTTTTAAAGTCATTTGTTTTCTTGTTTTCAATACAACAGATAAGACAATGTAAACAAAGCCTTCCTTTTCATTGTTGTGCCACTTTGTTGACCTGCTCACAATAAGTTTTCAATGATGGCCACCTGTGTCTCTCAAATTTAGCTCCAAGGGAGACACAACACTATTTTTCTTGTCATCTTTGGGGCCACTCAGTCTGAATGCAGAGCTTCCATGAATTTACGTCTCTTCTCACTCTATTGCTTAAATCCCTCCTCTTAAAACCATGCTTCTGTCCACATTACAACAATTATAGACCAGCAGCTTTAATTGCTAAAGCAAAATGGTCCTTAAAACTAAACATCCATTACATGTTGACAGAATCCAATTTCAGTCTTTTTATCTTGAATACACACATAGTAATATAAGGACAAGCACATTCACAATATAATTATCAAATTAACAGCAACTGTTCTTTTGCTGATTCTGATTTACAATGAAGGAGAAAACCTTGCTGTAGTTTCCCTGGGTGTCAGATTGCAATAAAAAAGAGCCATTCTTCAAAATGAAAAAGATAAGAAAATCTGTCATTTTTAAAAAGACACGTGATGATCTTCACGAGTCAGGGAATAGCTGTTTGCCTAAACCTGCTTGTTTCTACAACTGGAGTGGACACTAAAACAACACAATTTGCAAACATTTAAGTTTTTTGAACACATCTTGAACAAAGATATAGATATGTGTGAAAGATATTGTGTGTAGCTTAGTAGGCCAGGTGCTAACTGGAACGTAAGCTGAGAGTTTAAACTTCCACTGTAATTGTACTGCTTAAAGATTATGCCTCTGGTTGCTGCAAAAAGGTGACATTTAGAAAATAACTGAAGAGGGAGGAATAGACTCTCATCTTTTAATAATATCACTGCTTACAACATGCTGGTATTCAGAGATCATTAATTATTAGCATTTATTCCATTTTTTCCCATCTGATACATAGAAAATCAGTTTGTATATCTAAATTTTAATATCTTAACTCCACATATCTTCCTGTTATGCACATAAATTGTCTAAAAATGGTAAATAAAATTAATTTCACCTGCTGAAAATATGTGAATAAAATAGGACAAAACCAGTCAACAGATTGTGTCTTGCATTAAGTTCAGCAAAACTTGGTGTAAAAATGTTATATTACTATCACAGAGCTCAGATTTCATGACATAAATAAATATTCAGATGCGCTGATGTTTTTAAAATGATGTAAATATGGATGTTTATGTTTGGAACATCAAACCCTCCACTGCTCAAATAAGTTTTACATTCTGAGCCAGAGCCACAGTATAAATTTTCTTTAATTAATCCATTCCTAATTATCGGCGCACATCTGCAGTCATGGAAGACATTTGTTTTTGTGGTAATAAAAAGTCAGCCTGTTTATGTGCCCTCCTACCATTCTAGACTATGACTCATTTCTAAGCCTCACTGCAGAGAGTTATATGTGATGTGAATACTTATCAAGGCAACAATTCTAAACTTGTTTCCCCACTTCAGCCTCATTGTAAATCAGCAGGAGGACATCGTGTTTTCTTTTAACATGCAGAGTATATTAATATTTGTTAACATAGTCTATTTAATCCTGTGGAGACACTGAAGGAGTGTGATAACACAATAGATGCAGAAAAAACATATTTACACAAAAACAGAGCTAACCTCCAAAATAACTTTTAAAAATGTCCTAAAATTGTGCATTGAAAGGTATTTATTCATAAAAAGCATTGCTATATTCTCTGTGCTGCTTGTGTACTAAAAAGAGAGATTCATATTTTGAAGTCTGAAAGTTGTTCTGTTATTGAGTGTGTTTTGAGATGGGAGGGGAAATGTTAGCTGACCAACTGAAATAACTTCTTTGACGTCACAACTTTATTTTTAGAAGGTAATATATGGGTGTGGAAGTGCCTTTTCATGTTAGAATCAAAATACAAACACATAACATACACACACTGATGCTCTAGTGTGCACCTGATGCAGACCGTGTATATGTGTATGTGTGTCTATGCATTTATGTTCTAATACCAGAGTTGGGCATATTCCCACCCGCTGATGAGCAGGACATGCGTGCAAGTGTGTCAGTCTGCACCAGCTAAAAGGGACTGTAGTGATCATATATGTGTGAATTTCACAGAGTCAAAAGGACGTGGAGAAACGCCAGCTGCATTAGACCTGAAAGGTTTTGGAGTTTATTTCTGGCTCTCAGCAGCAGGATCCTCACAATGATGAGAGCTTTAACTGGGATTATCCTGTTGGCTCTTGGCTTGTCACTGACATCCAGATCATGGACCAACATGGACACTTGCTATTCAGCTTTTCTGGGAAGTTAAAACCATTAACATCACACAGAGTTGAAACCAGAGATTTACATACGCCTTACCAAAGACACAATCATTTTTTTCTCACTATCATACATTAAATCAGACTAAGCATTTCCTGGTTTAGACAAATTAGGATTACCAAAATTACTAGTATATTTCTGAAGTTGACTCACAACATTTCATTTAATCTGAGACATGTCTGTGGATACATTTTATAGCAGGTTTGAACGTGCCACATTCAAACAGATACATACACGTATAACTATGGAAATGTCCAGCTATCATATCTATTGTTCAGGAAGCAGACAGGTTCGGTGTCTCATTAATGAATATGTTTTGGTGCAAAATGTGCATATAAACTCCAGAGCAAAAACCAAAAAAATCTTGTAAAGATGCTGGACTGAAGAGATTGTCATGATCTAAAGTAAAATAGGTGAAAGACCACTGAGAGAAATATGTTAATCCATATATATGAAAGGTTTAGCCTGATTTATTGCCAGACAAGAAAAAAGGTTATGTGTCTCTTGGTACAGTCTATATGAAAACAAGTGAATAGATACTTTATTGTCCCAGTAAGGAAATTTTGCTCAGTGAAATATAAGGTTTCAACTGCACGTGTGCTGGATACATGCAAATGATCTGTGTTAGGAAAAGTGTGTTTTGTGTAAAAAATGAAAGGCTGGCACAAGATACAGAAAAAAAACAAACAAGTAGTACATATAGTTATCGTTTACAATCTTTAATCCTGATTTATAAATATTATTTAACAATTTGAGACAAAATTTACAATAACAAAAAGTCTGTAAAGAATAGCAATTTTATCCTTTAAAGAGTAGCTGTAGCACTGTATTTAAATCTGAGACTATATTTGGTACTTGTTCCTTTAAAGGTTTGAATTCACAGGACAGATTCCTTCATCCCCTGGTGGATCAAAGCAGTTGTGGGAAGCTCAAAAAAATAAGACACACACACACGCACACAGAAATGTAATGCCATCATAGAACTAATGTGTATCTGCCTTGCATTTCAGTGGACCTTAAATAATGCTCCAGCATCACCTTCCTTGACATGTGATACTGCATCACTGAACCAGTTTTATCATGAGCTAATCCAGGCTGTCACAGATTTTTTTTTGGACATATCAAATTATTCTGTCATGGACACTATACATGCTACACATGTGCAGCACTACTACAGAATTTACACGAGTGTTACTCAAATATTGCAGCAATAAACTGAAAATATTACTCAGTCTTATGGCTAGCTATGCAAATGCTTTGTCTGCGCAGATGAAGATTCACTTACTTCAGCTAGCTAAATTTTTGGAGAGGCTCCAACTGATGGCAGCCCAACCTCCTTTCTAAATAATTTATCAAATATAATTTGGCCTCTCTGGGTACCAGAAGTTGTAAGTATGCAATAATTTCACACAGGGTGCTGTAATTGTTAAAGCTACTCCATGTCTCTGACCAGTGACTCCAATGAACCCCTTTCCTAGGCTGGTCAGAAAACCCACAGTTTGTAAAAATAAAAAAATAAATAAAAATTGCCTACTGGCTACAAATTAACATATGTCTGGTTGATCAACTTGTTCATCTGAACTCTGGTACTATAAAACTGATTTCTAAAAGACTCTACGATAGATGATGCTTTCTGCACAGAAACTACAGCACAGAACTACTCTAATTTTACATGGATACATTACAGAGAAGACTAATATTGATTGTTTGTATTTATTAAATGACTTAAATGTACTTATTTTACTTTTTTTTATTCTCAGCTTCCCCCAGGACCTAATCTGAATAGATTGAAGGCTTTGGTAGTTTACCGCCGATAAAGAAACACAATCTTAGGTTTTTTTTTCCACCCCTCAACATCTATCGAGACACAAAAGCAAAAAGTAAGTAAGTAAGTAAGTTGAACAACAGCTCCCAGACCATCTTGCAGTTTATTGGTTGGCTTCATTTTAATCACTTCACTCAGTTAAATAGTTTTTATTTTATTAAATTTGCAGTAGCTTGAGCTGACATATTTTTATACTTTGTCTTTAACCCAAAAGTCATCTCTCTGGATCTTGTTTTGACTGCGCTTGCATAAGAGAAAGATGTAAAAAGCTTATACTACTAAATTCAACCCATCATAGTAGCATGCTCCTAAGCCACAGAAAAAGCTCCTTTGAGTGTCTTGGGAGGTTCAAAGGGCGAGGAGGCAGGAAGCAGCAACTGGCAAAGACAGAGCTGAGGTCAGTTTGGGTCAGCATGTGAGGGAAAAAAGGGCAGATACGGGGAACAGAGGAAACTGTTGGCAAGTTAATGAAATTGCTAGTCATTTTTATTTTAATGACTAGGAAAGCTTTTTCAAATAACAAAAGCCTGATTAAATCTCAACAATGTAGACAACTTTTTAAGATTGTGTCCCCTTCTTTATCAATCTGTTGGTTGTTTCAAGTTCAGGTTTCAGGTAAGAACTGAACATTATCAGCAACGGCATCCTCAGAATTTAATATACAAATTTATACAAATATTGCAATATATACAATACTATGTATACAAATACTTAATATTAAGTGCTGTTTGTTTCCATTCAGTTATAATTCATTCTTAATTAAAAAGAAAATCTGAATAAAACCATGTATAGTACATGAGGGTTTGGTGGCCCAGACAGGTTTAAGGAACTTCGATGAAGCAACATATTCAGTATTCAGCAATTAAGCAGCCTGATGATTGACTGGCACAAACTGACTGTGAACTTGCTAGGGTGGTCCTGTAAGGCCTGGCTGACATTAGCAGAGTGACAGGAATTTGGCTGATATCAGAAGTGATCCTTTTTGACCTTGCCATACACTACTGCCTGTCGACAATCTGGAAAGCTAGCAGTCCAATCCTGTTTAGGGGTTGTGGCAACCTGACAGTTCTTTGCAGAAGGAGCAGTTCTACCACATGTCATAGTATGTTGCTGTTGCAGAGCAAATTAATCTGTGCTGACCCTATTTGTGTTCACAAATGTCTTAATGTAATTGATTATTTGTTTGTTTTTGTGTAGGCTGAGCCACACAGCTAAAATTCTCAGCGCCTGTTTTGCAGAATTTTACAAAAGTCAAACACTAAACACTCCCCCAAAGCTGAATCTTTTGACCTGAACTGAGCTAAGTGTATCTTTTCCACTTGCTAAACTAAACAAAGCTTGTAAACTAAGGGTTAACTATCCTCCATATACTCCAATGTTGGCCAGCTTTTTTTTCACTTATGTCCTTAATTTGAACAGTTGTCTTGAAAAGTGTACTGATATTTAATTAAGGCAGGCAGGACCTGGACAGGTCGCCAGTCCATCACAGGGAAACACATGACTGGTCCAGAGTACTATACTGAAAATGTGTATGTCAAGTTTAGATTTCATCTAAACAAATCTTAAAAATCAGACTCAGTTGTTCTGTTTGATCAACACTGACACCTTCTCAACATTTACATATCAATAGATGCCTTGGTTTTACATTTTTAAGGCCTTTTTTCCACAAGACAATTTAGCTGCACAGATGAGAGTGTCTTTAAGATGCGTAGACCTTTCACAAAAATTTCATGCATTCTTTAGCAATGATCTCTAGTGAAGTGAAGCAAAATTTTATTGAAAAAACTCAAGACAACTTTGACTTCTGTCTAAACATTGAGTAAGTGTGACTTAAAACTGTGAAAAGCTATTCATATAAATGTGTTTATGTGTAAATGGAGTTGAATGTGGTTGTGGTAAAAAAAAAAAAAAAAAAAAAAAAAAGAGAGATAAAGCCTTTCTTAATATTTTATTAGCTAAATTTGGACAGGATGTATCGGGTTAAAATGAACCTATTTTACCCAATATTTCTGGGCTAAATGGGAAAATGAGTGAAAATGATAAAAATGCATGAATTTGATGGTAGAAATTTTTGTCTGTTTTCCATTTAGAGGAAGCTTGTGTGTCTCCAGTGGTACATGTACCAGAGGTTAAGAACCATAATTCTGCTCTATGTATTGCTTATGTACAATCAAAGTGTCTTCCATTCTTACTCAGATCAATTTGTCAAATGATTACTATCTTCATTATCTCATTTAGAAAAAAAAAATAATTCTGAATAACAAAGTGATTACTGTCAGAACAAAGTAAAAAAAAAAAAAAGAAAAAAGTGAAGTATTGAGGATTACATAAAAATAGTCTGCTAATGCAGCCTCTAACTAATCAAAAATTAGCTGAATTTAAAAAAAAAAAATAACTGAGCCATTTTAATGAAGGCAATATATTGGGAAATGTAACCTAAACATCATGGCAGCTATATATAGAAAATGTGTTAATGGCATCACACGCAGACACACGTTCAGACTTGTTGTGCATTTTAATTGTCTCACCGTTTGAAGTAACTCAAAGTGAATATGTGATTTGTCAATTGATTCTTTTGCTCCCAGGCTATGAATAAAATGCTTTAATTATTTATGTACTGACGTCAAATGTTCGCTTGAATGTTGTATGTGGTGCAGACCTCTTTCTCCGGGCAAGCTACTTCCCCCGCCTGCTCTCAACCCAGCATTCTGCCCCCTCCACCCCCCACCACAACCATCCCTCCTTCAGCAGACAGCCTCCCACCCCAGCAGATAAATGTACCTGTCATGAAGAAGACTTGAACAAGTTGTATGCAGCTAACAGACAGACATCAGCCGATGCAAAAATTAATTCTGCAGCTCTGTATCTGCCACTCCTCCCTTGGATCTGCAGCAGTTGTATCCACCAGAGGGTTATTCATGCCAAGCTGTCCAAGCACTGTTACTCCACAGAGAAACTGGTTTTATTGGCAAATTCAATGTGCCAAAGCTGCACATGGGTTGAAGCTAAATCAAGAGAGTCTGTGATCATAGTTTTATGTAAAATTTACTCTTCATTATTATCTTTTCTAAGAACGCGAAACAAATATTTCATTTGCATATGGTGATTTAGCAAAGATTTTATTTAAAAATTGCAGAGAAACTATGCTTTTCCACTGATCTTTTTTTGTTAATCGGTAAATACAGGGAAACAAATCTAAATAAACATGAACAAAATTAAATAAATCAACAAATAAGCAAACTGGGGATGGAATTTTTGCATGAAAGGGTGGCTCTTGTAAGAGAATAGTCATTTTCTTCCTTGCATTTAACGACTCTCAGGATCTCCACTTTGAGATTAATTTTCCAGCTAATAGTTTTTTTTTTTTTTTAAAAAACAGACAAATGTTGCACTAAAACAACTTCAGCTTGAGACATGTTCAAACACTGTTCAAACACCGTTTTACAAACCTTTAAACCACTCTCACATTTGCATGGGGCAGTTATTTACTAAGAAATTCTTGCTTGTGTACACTGCAAATTGCTGTAGGACAACATTTGTTCATTTTCAAATTACCTTCCCTTATGAAATATGCACTGCTAAGTACATAAGTATCTTCTTAATGCCAAAATAAAGCAGTAAAAATGAATGGCATTTCTGGTAACGATGTGTACAAAGTACTTTTTTGTTCTTAAGACTTAATAACTCCAAAATACTACTCTTTGCTGCAATTCTCTAACAGTGAACTTTGCCAATTTTCTTAACATTCTCCTCTCGGAAGATTGTGACAAGATAAACTTGGGTCCTTGTTCAGCTGTTTTTGTCACAGTTCCAGTTGTTTTAATTTTTTAAGTATTGCACTCATTTTAGATATTGGAAAGTTGAGTAAGTAGCTATTTGTGGTCATTTTCTGAATAAACATAAACACACCAATATATGGTAAGTTTGTGTGTCTTTCTCATTTTGAAAAGTTACAATTAGGAATTGGCCTTTTTGTGAGATTATGACAGTGCAGTAAAATATGAATATGATATTTAGACTCGAGTCAAAGTTGGGTCACAAAAATAAAAGCGTTGGACCACTGCTCCAAAAATACAATTTGTGGTCTTGGACTCAAGTCTCATGAAGAGTCACTATGTCATGTAATATGGTGTGGAAGTAAGACTGTAAGTGTAAAAAAAATGACTGGTAATGATGCTAACAACAGCAATGGTTCTCAGTGGCACAGGCCAGAAAAAGAAATAAAAGCAGCTTTCAACATAATATCTTTTTAATATTTGCTACCATTGGACAGATTATACACCGGGGATTCCCGCGTCCAGTCTATAAAGAGTTACTATCCTGCAACTTTTAGATTTATCCCATCTCTAACACACCTGAATCAAATGCATGGTTCGTTAAATGTAAAGCTGAATGGCTGCCAATGAGGGAAGTCAGCTATCTGATTCAGGTGTGTTGGAGCAGGGATACTTGTAAAAGTTCCAGGGAAGGAGCTCTTGAGAACTTGACTTTGGCACACCTGCTTTACAGCAAGTGAGCAACAGACAACCACTCTGAAAGATAGGAGTATATTCTTCCCTCAAAGGTGTGTTTAATTTATTAACCTTGGAAGTTTGGGGTCTTGTGGGGTATTAATAGCTCATGACAATCTTTTTGTGCTTTTTGTAGTATCATAATCATGATCCAGCTGATGTCTATTAAGCTTGACCCTTTATTTAAAAAATTCAAGTCGATTCAAAACAAAACAATCTTACTTACCTTCAGCATCTTATTCTCCCGCTGTTAAGCCAGCGTCATCTTCAGATTCTTCCAAATGCACCTATAAATAATAATAAACATCAAATTAACATTGCATAAGGAAAAATTAGATAAGAAAAACCTATGAGAAAACAACAGTTATGTATGATGCTATATCAACAACAAAGCAACTTTTTATAATGAGGCTGGAGGGCAAATTGTTCCTTTAAATGAGGCCAAGTATTTTCATTTACTTCACAATGAGGCCCAGCTAAATGAGATACATTTGCTTACTAATGACAGCACTGTGTGCCAGTTTCCTTCATTTTGAATAAGTAACAACACTTCCTGTCTTGCGACACAGTACACAGTAGTATGCAAAAGTCTTGAGTCTCATATCAAGGCAAGTTGTCTTTATTTACTTCTCTGGTCCATTTTCCTATTATTTTTTTAAGACACTGTAGACTATGCTTTTATAATCAGGTACATTTAGATGAGTAAAAAAAGGAAAAGGCAGCTAAAGAATAAAGAAAACTTTATATGATCACTTTAAATTATTACAAAAACTGTGTCTGATTAGGAGCAAAGCATAAAGAAATTATGACTGATTTAAAACTTTTGCACAGCACTATATCTAGTATATCTGTATCTAGTTTTTGATGCAGTTAAATTCTTAAATCATATTCTAAAGAAACACATTTTTCAGCTAACATACAACTTTAAAAAATACACCCTAAAACTGCCAATGGACAAAGTTTTAATTTGTTGCAATTCAAGGAGTAAAAAGAATTCATACCCTTTATTTCTTGGAAATAAAAAGGTATACATTTTTAAATGGTCTAAATACTTATTTACATTTAAAAGAGAAAAAAAAGGTGGTATATAGTTCCAGCTTGAAAGGCAAAAATTATGAAGCAATAACTAATTGCAAAATCAAAAATGCAAATCCTGTTGCAACTTATAAGTAACAACTTGTGGTGCACTTTTGATCATATTTATGTCTAATTTAGTGGTGAAAAATGACAGAAATCTTACAGTGCATCGATGTTTTGTTCACTAGTTTTTAAAATGTTTTTATTTACTTGGGTTGCATGCAAAATCTGTAATAGTACATCCATATGCTTTGTAAGGGTAAGAGATCATAATTTAAAAGACTATGTTTTATTCCTGAAAAATTCACTCTTGAGGGTTTAGGAATGATGGCAATAAAAGTTCCCTACATGTTGTTAATCGCTTCATTATCAGTCAGTGTTGTTTGGTTAAAAGCTGCTGGGAAATGCCCCCAGGGTGAAAGGTAATCGATGGAGGTTTATGGGGTACATTTTGTCTGAGCGGTTCGACTAAATTATTTTAGCCGTTGCTCTGCTGGTGATGGGTGAATCATCCCTGCACAGATCCATCACCAGCAGTATATTCTGCATTAATGAGCTCCTCATCAACATAAATGTTCACCGATGATGCATCTGCTCTCTTAACCTGAGCGTAGCCAGGGATGGAAGATGTTAAAGGATGCTGGTTTGTTGTCTGCCTAATAGTGCAGAGCAAAGGTGTGACTCATTGTGCTTGCACCACTAAACTGTTTGTTGTCTGAACACAGTCAGAGCAAAATCATATCATGTTGACATTGTCAGGACATCTAAAAAAAATTGTTTTTTCACTCATTGTTTGTTGATGATGGTCCCTCTTCTGTTTGTAATGTTTTATTTAGCACCATTGGTTTCCAACTAGTTATAAAAAAAAAGAAAGAAAGCTCACCACATAATTAGAACTAAAATATTTCATGCTTGCCGAGCACCCACGACAAAGTGTGCAGGGGGAGACAAAGACAGACAGGCAGAGCTGGGACTGGCGTATGCCATGGATGTGAAGAGATCCTCTTGAGGAGGTGGAGGGATGGAAGGAGGCAGAGGCACATTGAAGCAGATGCAGAGAAATGTGAGAGGGTGTCAGTGAGACTGGTGATGACGCGCTCATGGCTGCGGAGAGCTGGCGAGGCCGCGGCCCTGGCTCTGACTCACCTCATCCCCACGGGGCCTCCTGGTTGACGTCACTCAGTGTGCGCTGTGGCATTTCTCTGCTTCAACTTCTTTGTGTGCAGCAACCGCACTTGAGCCTTTCTCATATCAGAGACTCTGAAAATACACATATCTATCTATCTATCTATCTATCTATCTATCTATCTATCTATCTATCTATTCAACTACTACTAAACTTTTCTTTCCACAACCTTGAAAAACCAATGTCTTTTTCCAGTTTTCCTCCAATCAAATTATTTCAGTTGCATTTACATTTTAGGTGGGGCTGGTGAAAAAACAGCCGCCTACAACATTCATTGTGATCTCTCCGCTTACTCAGACTGTTGGTCATGTGTGAAAATGAAATATTTTCATGTTTCAAACACCGCTAAACGCTGCTTATGTATCATTCACTGGGGTAAGAACAACAAAACTGAGGGGGGGAAAAAAAGAGTAAAAATTAAAGGAACTGAAATCAATTAAATTAGAACTGTGTTTGATTTACATCATATTTGCTTACTAAGTTAGGTATATATTAGTCCCGTTGCACCAGCTTCCCTTTTTCTTTGTAGATTTATACCTTCATGCCTGTTTTTATTGTGGATTTGGCTGAGTTTAGTGACAGTGTTTTCTTTATAATGATGTGAAAATATCGTCAAATAGTCATCAGACGTAATTACCTTTTTGTGGTTTATAACATCCAGTATCAACAGTGTGGAAGGCAGTGACGCCAACGGCACCATAAATTGGTGTTGAGTAAATTAGTTTAACTGACACTTGGTACTGGGCAGGAAAGACAGGACCATTTGACTAATCAGGGTAATTACTGTGGTTGTCATTATTAGTTTGTTATACAGTTTTATTGATGAAAGTATAAATGACTGTGCAGCAATTGCAAAGTTACAATCATCAAGCTTTAATAAGGAACATAATGTGTGCTGGTAAACATAGTGATATGGGATAGTTGTGTTTGTTTTGTTTCAAATATAAATGATTGCCACTCATTTTAACCCTTTCCTGCATGAATCATGTTATCCTAACTCACTGTTTTCAATCATCTTTAGGCATACAAAAAACTTTTTTTCAAACATTAACTTTCTAAGTTACTTTCTGTTACTTTTAAAGGATTGGCAAGAAATTCTCTAAGCGCTCTGTCTGACTGCTGGCAATGTGTTTCAAACTATTTTGTGATCTTACAGTGGCAGTCTTTGGAGTGAAACACTAATGCAGTTCAAAATAGTGACTTATATGCAAGTATACCATCAACACCCACACATGTAAGAATTGTATAGTTTTACTATAGTAACCACTATGCATGCATCTTAGTTGTTGTTGTCCTTTCAGACCCTCCCTCCAAAGGTTTACCACAGCACAGCACAGCAGACTCCCCCTCCCCACAACTGCATGCACACAGTTTTAAGACAGAAGCCCCAATTTTCCCAAGGAAAGAACATGATTCGAACTGAGAACCTCCAAGTGGCTCAGGTGGAAGAGCTATACGCTCTTCCACCCGAGCTACTGCCGCCCCATCCATGCATCTTAATTTACCTGCTGTTTTCCATTTTACTTTTATATTTTTATAACAAGCTGCACACTTGAACATTTGGAAGCAGCGTTGTCTTGAAGCATAAAGGCACTGGGTTTAAATCCTGGCCTGAGGTTTTTCTGCATGAAATTTCCATGTCCTACCTGAGCATATGTGGGTTCTCTCCGGATACTCCAGCTTCCTTCCACAGTCCATAAAGTCAACTAACATTTGTCTCTCTAAATTGCCCTTAGGCATGAGTGCATGCATGCATATATTTTTGTCCTGTCTGTCTTTTTCTTGCCCTGTGATAGACTGGTGAACAGTTCAGGGTTTATTCCTGCTTCTTGCCCAATGACCACTGGAGAATAAGCACCAGCCTGAGATCCTATTTTCTTTTATTTATTTATTTATTTATTTATTTATTAGCTAAAAGATTTACATTTATTTAATTTTCTGAAAGCTAAACAACCAGCAGTGCTAAATAACATTTTGGAACCTTGCTAGAAAGAAAAAATTATCTGTGAAGCCAAACTGAGATGTCACTTGTGTCTGACATGAATAGAACGATGATCTGTTGGTGTCCAGAAGCTACACAGCTCTCTAACCAGAGGACAGTACTCCTCCCTCACTTCCCACTGGTACACTGGAAGATCCCCACCCACTGGTCTATTCCTGATGTCACACAAACATCTTAAAGAAACCCACCTGTCAAGAATCAGTCACCACACATCTTTATCGAGCCATGACACATCTGATGCAAATTCATTGCCCTCGTCACTAACAGAACAAACCCTGAGCTTACTAAGCAACACTAAGTAACCATTACACTGGGATATGTATTGGTTACAGAGATCATTTAGAGATGTTTAATAGTGTCCATTTATCTAAACAAACTTTATTTAGCAAAAAAAAATTTGTGGTTGTACTTGGTTCTCTAGTACTTTAGTACCTCTTCAGAGTTTATAAGATTTTATTTTCTAGTGCTGTGTGTTTGCCTGGGTAGATTCAGAGATTCTTCATTGTGGACAGGGAGCAGCTAGTTTTTAAGCAGACTGTGACTGTTAAATGATTAAGACATCTCTCATTTAATTCTGAAAGTTTTATGAAGGTCAGCCTATTCAAACAACTGACTTATCTGTGGCAAACTTTTACAAACTTTTTTTTAGCTGACAGTTTTGATGAACTCCTTGTTCAAATCCTTGTCAATAAAAAAAAGGCAGTTCTGTTTTTATGGCAACTTGTAACTAATTCAAACAGTGCAAATGCTACTAAGTCTGTACAGGGTTAAGCTAACAAGTACCAAGTAATTTATTATCAGTTTAAAGTATATCCAGGTAGTAAAGTCTTCCTTCAGATTTTTGAAGATATAACAGCACTTGATGCTCAAGCAGCAGAAAGACTTGCCTAAAACATGACTGCATCTCATTTGCAGCCAACTTTTGGAGTGCAGGGGGCGCTCCTCAAGACCTCTTTTAGTTCAGGGCTCTCACAATCCAGTCGTGAGATCCGGGGTCCTTTTAAAATAATCTAAAATCAAATGGCCAAATTACTTCCTCATCATGCATTCAAGCTCTGCAGAGCTTCACTAATGACCTAATTGTTTGAGTCAGGTGAGGTATTAAAAATTTTTGTTTACTCTCAACCTGCTTCCTGCCTGCTTATTGCTACAAACACTGATAAAATGAACACACTGCACCATACTGCACAGTAAGATGTAATGCAAAAAGGTTGTGTTTCTTCCAAAACTGGTACACAATAGTAAAATAACATCTTTTTATCTGTGAAAACTATAAAAATCATGTTTCAGTAGTTAACAGAACCTATCAACAGCACACTGATGATAACCTACAGCTGTTTCAAACCTAGATAAGAAACACGCTGATTCTTCCAATGACAGCATAATGTTAAACGTATATTTGTAAAATAAAGGTGTTGGTTATGTAACTGGACCAAATGTATATATTAGCTTTGGTGCTGACAGTTGAGTGTAAAAACAAAACACATCATGATTTTATGTCTTTAATAACCCCACAGATGCCATGTCTCAATCTGTGCACAGCCTCCACTGTGTATATTTTCTTGTCTGTGACATTTTATGAAAAACTGAACGCATTAAAAACATGTTGTGCAAACAGCACTCTTAAGTAGCACCTTTACATTAATATTAATCTTATATATATATATATATATATATATATATATATATATATATATATATATATATATATATATATATATATATATATATATATATATATATATATATATATAATTAAATTATCTTTCTGTGACAAAAATTGTTTCACATGTTCAAATTATTAAACATATTTCAAAAAGACCTTGTCAACAAGGTCCTAGTTGGTGCTTACTGGTTATCATCATTAGGTCATGAAATGACCAGACTATCACCATTGATAAGTCATTGATGTGTGAGTGAATAACAAGTTCCAGTGTTTACACTGTCTCTGCAATTTCCTCAAGCCAACAGTGCATGCATTGATAACCATAAAAAGAGAAGGTGTCCATTGAAAGCTTGAGTGACAGTGTCCTGTGTTCCTGAGTAAATTAAACTAGCACAAACTCTATCATTTTAACCCCACGGTGACTGTTCAGCATGTGACCTCTGTTTCACTGTTGTTGTGGTGAGTGGAGCTTCTCTAAGAACCGAATGGATGACTGCTGGGAATATTGCAGGCTTGTACTCAGATAGACAATTTTCACCATGTTGGAATAATGGCAGCAAATGGAGGGGAGGAAAGATTTACCCATATACTGCACACCTACTTGGAGGGTGGTAATTTTACTCTGCTGTCACATCACGGCTCATTGGTGCTGATTACATAAGGCTCCTGGTTTTTAGACTTTACAACAAAATCATTTAAAGTGAACCTAAAAACTGCCATGAAAAAGGCACATTTACTGACAAACAAATACAGTGCATATACAAGCTTAAATCTGAAGGAGAAAATGTTATGAAGAAGTGTTTCAGACAGCAAGATAAATATTGTATTTATATCCTGTCATTTATAATGTCTTTACTCTTCCCAATTTCAAAAGAAACAATAGTTAGACAAAGCTGCCTGTCAGATAGCATTGGCCAAGATTCTTCCTTGTCTTTATATGCTTCAGACCTTTAAAGCCATTGTCACGTCACAAAATGAAATAACACGTCATCTCCGTTTCAGATTCTTAATAAAATTTTATTCATTAGAGAAATTAAATTGAAAACAGGAGTGTACAATTTTGACATGTATGAAACAGTTCAGTACTTTAAAAAAAAAAACAAAAAAAAAAAACTAAAATCTGAGACAGTTACGGAAATAGCTGAACTCTGAGCCTATACAGGTCTGGGTAGGAAGGAGCAGAGGTGGAAAGAGTACAAAACTAATGTACTCAAGTAAAAGTATAGCTACTTTGATAAAAATTTACTTAAATACAAGTAAAGTTACTGATGTAAAATATTGCTCAAGTAAAAGTAAAAAGTACCTCAATAAAATTTTACTTTATGTAAAAGTTACTTAGTTACTCTGAGTAGTAGAAGAAAGAACAAAGTTCCACTCATGTATTTCACAAAGAAAAGAAGATATTGGTCACACTGTGTTATTCACCAAATGCCGGGGTGCCCTCAGAAAGTTTTCATAGGGGAGGCCAGACCTGGCCAGTAAAAAAAAAAAAAAAAAAAAAAAAAAAATCAGTGGAGTGCATCTGAACAGCTGATTTTGTTTGCAATCTGCTGATTTAGGTTATTAAAATGTAATATGTACAATGTAATGCCCACCAGTAGTTGTTTGTCAACCACAAATAAACTCAAGACGAAGAAGACCTCACATCGAATTGTTTTATTGGTGACACCAAGCTAGCATAGTGATAGTGCAAGCGGCTCACGAAAGTGTTGCTCATTATGGCACTACAGGAGATCTGATGGATTCACAGGCTTTTCCGAATGGATATTGAATTGGAAAACAATTAATTGCAATACATTGATGAATCAATATTTTTACCCACCCCTATTCCCGAGGGAGAAGTTGGCTAAGTAGGCCTAGATAACTTTGGGCAAGCATGTGCTTTCTACAAACACTGGCTTCTTTCTGCTTGCTTTGAGTCCTCTACATTTCAGCCAATGTTTAAATTGTTCTACACTATGTTTCTGTCTTGAAGCAAGTTGAATTGAAGCTTCCAGGACGTCATCATCTTCCAAAGTTATACGATTTCAAAAGCTGCCATTCTAAGTTTGTACGGTTTGTCGGAACATCCGGGTATCTAGCCAAGTCAAGTCAAGTCAAATTTATTTGTACAGCACATTTCAGCAGCAAGGCAGTTCAAAGCGCTTCACATCATAAAAACATCGATCAAATATACAGCAAAATCATTAAAATCATCAAGCAAATATACATGAAAATCATCTAAATCATCGAGCAAATATCAGTGCATCAAAATCATAAAGATCATCAAGCAAATATCATTTGAAAATATTGATCAATGTTCTACTGACTATTGATCAAGGACAACTCTAAATAGATGGGTTTTTAGCCTTGATTTAAAAGAACTCAATGTGTCGGCTGTTTTGCTGTTTTCTGGAAGTTTGTTCCAGATTTATGGAGCATAAAAAATGAAAGCTACTTCTCCATGTTTGGTTCTGGTTGTGGGAATGCAGAATAGACTAGAACGAGAAGACCTGAGTGGTCTGGAGGCTGCGATAGACATTTTGTTGTCCGTCATTTTGATAGAAGGCGTCAAAAAAATTCCATCATATTCTATTTTTACCCATCAGTTTTTTAAAATGATAATAATAATATTCGGTTACATTTCATTTTTATTCGGAGTGACAAAAACAACTGACTGTGATCCCAATAACTACATATGAACAATGAAATTAAATTAATGCACTTAAATTATGAATGATTTGCCTGCTGTAGTCTGAACGCACAGCCTCACAACTCCCTCCTGGTCCGTATCTGGAGGAGAAATCTGTGCTAGAGGTTAGATCGGGTCTAAAAAATCCAACCGACCGAGCTCATAAGCATTGTGTCCAAACCCAATTCAATGCCAACATTAACTATAATCCAAGGCTGAATTAAACCTGACATATTGTTAATTAAACTTTTATTGCTTTCGTTTTTATAGCACCATTTGTTTTTATAGCACCATTTGAGTAAGCAGTGTAACTTCTCCACTTTTTAGGTTTGTTTAACGTCTTCCAGCTCCATTTTCTCGCCTGTTATAACTGCAGGGTGAGTCAAGTGCAGATCATCTGGGATGTGTGATTGAAAGGAGCGGAGCAGGGCGGGGCATCAGTTGTACAGTTGCGCTGCGCTTGTTACAGTCTACTTAACTTCTGCACCTTATTGTCTTTCTTTCCGCAACAAAATTGCTTACTCCTCTGTTTAGATTATACATAGATTAACACAACATAACATTCTTGTTTAGTTTTCTCTGTGCTGTATGTACCGTAGGCTTATTAAACTCTTCAATGCGCTGTCAGCTCCCAATCAGCAAGATGCATTTAGTTCAGTGTCCAGATAAGACATGATGTTCAGATGGGATTTTTATTTATTTATTTATTTATTTATTAACCTCTGTGATGCACTGTGCGTAAATTTAAAAATATCTGTGTGTCTGCACCAAGTAGTCAGGGGTGTAAATTGTAATCTGTCAAAATGACGGACGGCTGTCAGATTTTTCCATTGTTTAAAAGAACGATCAAATACAGACAATATTCTGTTAACGTGACCCCTGGTTTGTATTGTTGTTAGGTCCCACAAGGGAGTGCAACAGTACATGGATGAGCTACAACAATGGGAAGATAACCTGCTGAGCAACAGAGGGACCAGCTGCTTTGGCAACTCGGACTGGTAAATTTTAAGTCATCCATTGTAATTTCAGTTCGGTAAAATGAGGTGACCGTTTTACTGGTATTGTATTTACATCAGGCTCCTAAACCCTATCCTAAGAGTGATTATTTTTCTTTGTCACTTATTAACTGAATTCAAAACTGAAGTGTCTGTAAACAACCCACTGAACAACATAGCCCTCTAGCAGGTCCAGTTTAGGGTACAGAACAACCATCACCCTGCTTTTTCCTGCTAATGTGATTCTGGGTCAACTCACTCATTTGTCTCGAAAACCAGAATCAACATCTAAGGCAGAGGGTGTCAGGAAATGTGACGGACACTGCTTGGTTCATGTTTAACCCTCTTGTTGTAATTCCATTAACAGAGAAAGGCACATTTGGCATACATTTCCTTTTTTATTGTATACAAAAAATACAAAGTTATACTAAGCAACTGCCAGATTTGAAGTTCTCTTAGAAACAAGCAGACACACTCACTCCCCTTTTTTTTGTTTACATTCTAAAGCCAGTAAAATAGATTGAAATAAATTTAAGTCACTGGCATATGATTGTGATTATAACATGGATAATCCCTTCATCCTTCAGTGTTTTCGGAAGCACGTCTTGGCAGTCTTCAAAGTAGTATAATTACATAATGCAACAAATATTCTGACATAGGCTACCGTAATGTTTTTTGTCCAATCCCATCAAAATTTTAGATATGTGCCAATTTTATTTGTTTCTGTTCATATTTTTGCTTTGGTGGAACTACAATAGGAGGGAGAGATTAAAGATTTAATGTATTATGTTGTTTTAAAAGCTGTGATCAGTTAAACCCACTTTTATCCTAATGAGAATGAGGTTCACGTTACTGCTGATCCAGAGGCAGGGCCTGTTTGTGCCAAAACTAAAAACTAAAATCTATCTTAGCTCCTGAACCTACTCCTCCTAGAATGGATAGCAAAATTACTTTAAAATTAAAGCAAAAACAATAAATTCAATTATGAACAGTTAGTTTATGTACTAAAATTTATTTAGGTTTTCTCACGCTTTAATTCTCAGATTTGTAAGTTAATAAATGTATTGATTCATTAACTTGCGAGGTCAGAGGACCATTAGTCTTTCTGTTCCAAACCAAACAAAAACAGAGTAATACTGGAAAATAGCAGATACATGAGAATTAGCAAAACATTTACAGCTTTGTATTTTCTTAAACAACACTGTAAATTTCTAAAGGTATAGCAAATACAAAATGAAGCAACATAGAATCTGTTTTGCAAAATATAGATTAGGCTCTTTTTGTGGGGACCATACTACAAAAAGTCTTCTGGTGCAGTGCAGTCCTTTCATAGTTGTTCTTTGAGGTTTAATATTTCAATTCAGGGCCTCATACCCATTGATAGACTGAGACTTTTACTTATATACTTGCATATACTTGCATTGTTAAATGTTTCCACATCAGTTTCTCAAAATTATCTATAATCTACAGCAAATAGATATATCTTGAGAAGTCTGCAAGACTTGAATTATTCCTAATTCAATTATTCTAATGACAAGTACCAAAATGTCCCTGTGATCTTTTAAATGGGGCTTGTTTATTTTTAGGCTTTTAAAACATATTTCCAGGCTTTTAAAATATATTTCACTTTTCTTTGGGTCTTGTCTGCTTTTCATCCATTTCCTGTCCAGTCTGTGTAATCTCACTATGAAAGAAATAAAATGATGCCCTAAAAAATTTAAAAAGGTGAACAAGACAGGACAGAAGTGTCAGACCTAAAAAAAACAAACAAAAAAAAAAAAACAAACATCTATAGTGAAACAAAAGAATCTGACACAAGATTTGAAAAATGAATTATCCATCAGTTGATTATTGTTTGCCTAGTTTTCAGCTAAAAGCTGCATGGGAATAAGCTTTTCGGTGCTAAAACACAATTTTATGTTGAGACCATTATTTTTGGCATAGGTTGTTTGATTAAGAAAAACAGGAGAAAACAGATTATGACAAGTTGGTGGTAGTTAATTTAAAATGGATTCTTTGTCTGTTCTGTGTAGACACAAACCTGGTTCAGCCCATAAGATTGTTAGGCTTTTAAGATCTGAAAAGTTCACATATCAGACTTAGATGTCTTAGCAAACAAAAAATATACAAACAAAAAAAAAGAAAGAAAAGTTTTCCGTGCAGAAAAGAAGGATTCAATTCCAGCTTTTCTGGCAGATGGTAAAATTGAACAACAGATTGCTTTTGTCCTTAAAATTTCCCAGATGGCAGTTTATGAGAATACGGTCAAGCAGCAGACATTAGGAACAACCGATTCGCAGACCAGCAGAGGGTGTGACTCTACACTGACCAAGATCATTATCAACACAACTGCATGTGCCCTCATTTGATATCTGCCTTAACATACTAAAGACTCTCATCCATAAATTGAAAAATGTTGGACAACAGTAGGATAAAAAGTGGACATTTCCCCCATAATGGTAGATAGGATAAGACAGAAACCGGTCAGGGAGCCCAGCAAAGTCTGACACTCCTACACTGAAGTAGCTGTCAACCATTAGTTATGTTATACATATGACAATAATCCCATGCTTTATCCATATGCCTGAACAAAGAAGTACTGCTGTGAAACAGAAGCTGTTTCCCCTCAAGGAAACATCTAAATCTTCTAAACTTTCTGGGTGAAAATGGTCAAATTTCAACTTTGGGCCACAAATACGAAAAGTAAGTTTGACTAAACAACATTAAGAACCACCAAAAGAACACCATACTCTCAGTGAAACCTGGTAGTGGCAACATCATGATCTGGGATTTGTTTTCTTCAAATGGAACTAAGGGGTTTTGATATTATGTGTATGTAGTGGTTTAAGGACTTAAATGCAAGTGTTAGGGAGGCAATGTAAACAGAAAAGAAAATCGGAAGAACTTCAAAAAGGTATAGAACTGGCTACAGGAACTTGCATAAGACACAGAAAAGAAAAAGGATAGACCTGAGGGAGATTACAAGCTGGTAGATGGTAACTAACAATTTTTAAAAATGAGGATGTAGAAAGAAACTGAAGAGAAAATGGGGAGTAAAAGCACAGGAGACAGTGATTGCTTAATAGGAGGCAGGTGTGCTGATGAACTGGTGATGCAAGCTGGATACAGCAGCAACTGAGGGAATACAATGGCAATCACTAAAAGGTCAGATGAGAAATAAAAACATAAATGTCTTCAATTCGCACATTGTTTGGTGATATGCACTGGTAAGGCTGAAAGCAGAACAAAGAGGCTTATACTTCTCAGTTAATTTTAAAAATGAGAAATTTGCTTAACTGGGGCACAGTTGTAGATCCTAGCTCACAGTAATTTTTTTTCACACCGCAATGTGCTACCCATGAGACCTGCAGGCCTCACAAACAATTGAAACAGCTTCAAACTCTATGTTTTGCTGTGAAAGACCCTTTTATAGCAGCTAGAGAAGCTGAGACGGACAGGTAGCTGGAGAGGGAGGGAAGATGTGGCCTGAATGAGCTTTCTGTTTTCTGAAATTCAAGTGCTTTTTTGTCTGTCAGAGGGGGAGTCACCAAATGACGCATGTCTCTTTCTCTACACTGAGAGTTAATGGTCACAGCGCTTCACTCTCTTCTGTCTGCCACAAGTGGAGAAATAACAGAATACTGCCGTCAGGGCAGGATAAATATCCAGAGGAAGTGCGTCGTCATTCATTTTGAGAGTGTTGAAATACTGCCTCATCCTTTAGCCCACTACACATTTCTCTCCAAGCAGCTGCCTTTTCGTTTTTACTCGTTATATTAAATCTCTTCTAGTTATCTTTTTGAGTTTTAATCTCTAAAAAGATGACTCCCTACAGCTGTTACAAATATTTAATAATTTCTAAACAGTCTACAGTGACTGTGCAGAATAACAGAGAAAGCTGAAAATGCAACTGGAGTCCCAACTATATCGGCTTTCATTATTGGTTGAATTATAATAAGTTGATGGGGGGTGTGACCATAACGCTTGCAGGTGTAGTTATGGTCCTTAACTATGCAGAATAATAGAATTGTGACAGCACATAACAATCAAAACTGAAAATGTCAAATGATTTTTGCTGAGAGGACAAGCCTTTATCATCTGTTTCCAGTTTTGAGAAAATTATAGTATTAAAGCAAGAGCATTGTTGGAAAATGCATTTTAGCTCAAACCAGGATGTTTTTTCTGACCATAAAATGGTAACTTTAATTCCCAACATCAATTAAATTCAGATCTGTTGCAGTAACTTTGAAAACAGAGCTCAGCCCCTGTAAATTTGATGGTTTCAATGTGCAGTGTAGATGAAATTAGCTTTAAAAGGTATAAAGACGTTTAAGTCTAACCTCAAGCTTGTAAAACCATAAAGCACGTAGCTGATGTGTGTGGGGGTTACTCTTAGCTTCTTATTGACTGCCGGGGTTTATTAATTTAAGTGTCACAGCAAACTAGCTTTATCTGAAAATCACTGTATAATTTCACTTGGTTAGCTTGCTCCCCCATCTTTAATTATGTCCACTTCAAACTGTCAAATGACTTGCTGTGAGGTTTTTCCTAACCTAGTTTTGTAACACATAATAAAAAAATGAACTGTATCACACAGTAATTTCCAGCATTAATTGCTGTTTATCAAGTAGCTATGACAAGACTGTAGCTCACTAAATGTTGCTCAGAATAACATCTTTCTTTGGCTTTTATTGTGGTTTTGTTGAAAACATTTTTGAGATCCAGCTAATCATTTGTGAAAACATTCAAGTTATTTCCCTGGTTAATATTTTGAATGTAATAAAACCTTGTGAAGCTTCTCTAGCATAAGGAGATATTTTCTTCTGAGCCATAAAGTAGTTGTGGTTCTGAGAACTGGCTTTAGTTAAAAAAGAAAACTAATCAAAGGAACTGATAAATAGCTGACATTATGAAATGAATTTTATTGACTCACTGTGTGTAACTGAACAAATCAGTCAGGGCATAGTGAGAAACCCAAAGTAAATCATTAACAACCTGAATTCTGATTCATAGTTATATTTGACAATAAAATTATTGAAACCCAACAGCAAATTAAATATTTCTAAAATTGTTTGGATTTTGCAATTAACAAATAATTTAAATAGTTAAATAAATAAAGATTAAATCTAAATTCAACACAAAATTGCATAATGCTCATAAGAGCACATTTTATAAATCAGGAGAAAAAAAATTAAAAAAGGAGAAAAAAAAAATCATGTACCTTGACTGCTGACAGTTCATTGTGTGTTTAGGTAAGTTAAGAAACTTGTTCAAAAGGTTCAGAGAATAGATAATTGGCATAGAGAGCAGGTGCAGCTTCCTTTCTAGTATAAAAACATTTTATTTCTCCCCCGTGCCTTCAAGCGTTTGATTGGCTCACTAGTTAAAGAAAAGGTTGAGGATAAAAAAAACTGCTCATGATTATTAAATATTTATTTTTAATATTTGAATCATGCCAAGCTGCCAGGGATTTTGCAAACTTACCTCATGGTGATGCTATTTTGCATACCCCCCCTCCCCCCCCCCAAAAAAAAAAAAAAGAAACGTGGACTAAATATATGAAGCTGTGTCCTCCCCAGGAGAGTAAATAAACTCATTAAGGATCACTTCAGCCTGTTGACTTTATTAATGAACAATTGCTTATTAGCACTTCACTTGTAACATAAAGCAAACTATGAAACATTTGATTATCTCACTCAAAGTAGGCAATTTCTAAGTCAATCCCATACAGTTGTTGTAATGACGACTGTGGATGAAGCTGAGCAAAATCTGACACACATGTAAGATGGTCAGAAGTACACAGTTTAACAGTCATTTAAACATCTAAAACAAACCTTATTATCATTAATTTTAGTCTCAATTGTAACCTTTTGAAGGTCAGCCTTACATATTGTGTCTATAGGCGAAAATTAGTCATGTTCCATTCTTGTGTGTAATGCAAATATCTACACTTAAAGTAACAAATAGTACACTGCACCACTGTCCTATGTTCCCTGTAGAAGTAAAACAGCAAGAGGTTCAGAATTGACTTTATTATCCACGATCCATACGGACTGGATACAGATGAAGCTCAATGTGTTTTGAAAACGTGATTCTGAAACAGCTGCTAATAGTTATGTACCAGATAGTCAAGTTATGAATTGATCTGATGGTTTAATATTAGCATCACCTTACATTTATTTACCGTTATCGCTGCCTTACTGTTTCCATGGTGACTGAGAATCACAGTCATAGATGAGAGCAATTTGAGGGTTAGAATCTCAGTTATTATCCTCTTCTTCATCAAGCAACAAGTCCCGGTTATTTTTATGCATAAGTGGTTTTAATACAAAGAGAAACGAGGACTTTATTTGAAACAAAGTATATTTGTCCACTCAGAAACTTTATACACACCTGAGAGTGCTTTTGTCATGAGTAAATCATTGCATCTAGGTATAATTAACAAATGTTCCCGGATACAAATAACACATCAGATTATATACCACAGCAAAATAGCCAAAGCATCCAGGCATAAGGAACACAATAAGTGCTACTTCGTTCCCCACTCAATCTCCATTAAGTGCTTTTAATGTCATTTAATGCATCAGCAAGGCATCCGCTGTGTGTAGTAGCTTACTTTTTGACTTACTGTCTGATGATCCAACAACTGCCTGTAAAACTATAACATCACTTGTATGTCACTTTCAGATGTGCAGGTTATTTGCAAAAGGAGTCATTTCTTAAACAAATTACATCAAAAACTTTTTTTTCTGAACCGTATATCTGGAAGTGAACTTAAAAAAGTAACTATTGACAGAACAATTGGCAAAACTGATCAAACAGCAGATTTCACAAGGTCAGTTTACAAAGAATTTAGTATCTTTGCATTTGAACTACAGTAATCCGATTTTTGCAAAACATACAGTCAGGGGTGTGACATTGCACTGCTGAAAAAGGAGGAAAAGAGGCAACTTTCTCTTAGACATGCATCTTCATTGCCTCAAATAGTCCCTTTCCAGATGGTGCAAATTACGTTTGTCATGCGCATTAGTGCACATATGCTGGCTCTCAAGTGTCAGCTCATAACAAGCTGGATTTTTCTGTCATCACCTGAGACAGATTTGTGCCAGCTGTCTGAAATAATAAAATTTGGTTGCAAACAGCATTTTTAATCACCTACATGCCAAAACTTACTGTTCATAGCAGCAGCTGTTATAGGATTTAAATTAAGTATTTGACATAAAATATGTTTGTGACCTTGTTTATTTCTTAAGGACTCTCCAGCCTTTAGAAGTTGGCTTATACAGTCATGGGAAGCATGTGTGACTGTCTCACATATTTGCACATATGGATATGTAATATGAAATTTTAACAATACTGACAAATAAGTCATAAAACCAAACAAAACTGAAGAAAATACTTTTTCAAATAATTGTAAAATGCAATACAAAAATGACATTTCTGGTGAGGAATCAGTAAGGACTCCTCTACATTTATTCTTACTTAAAATAGCCTAAATCACACCCAGACATATAACATCAAGTGCACATAATCAGAACATCATTATTCAGCATTTTGAAGGAGGTTTGCCCTATTTAACCTATTTAAACTTCAGATATTTAGCTTGGTGTGCCACTGACTGTCGAAATAAGAGTGAAGACAGATGGGAGATAGAAAAAGCTGAGAACTCAAGGAAGACTGTAACAGCCTGTGAACTGGGTAAGGGGTTTAAAGAGGTCTCAGTAATTTCATATCAGTGATTCCACCGTAAGAATAGTCTACAAATGAGAGACATTGAAAAGAAATGCCAACAGGTCTGGCCATTCAAGCAAGCTCACTCTGAAATCAGACCACAAGGAGAAAGAAGAAGTCTCTAAAAACCCTTATATTTGATCCCAGCACCTACAGCAGGCTCTTGCTTCTGGTGATATGAAAGTGCATGCCTGTACAATCAGAAAGAGACTGCACACATTTAACCTTCATGGAAGGCATGCAAGGAGGAAACCTTTGCCCTCTAAGAAAAACATAAAGGATGGAAGTGGTCTCCTGGAGGAGCTGAAGAAATTCATAGCTCAGGAGAGAGTATCTCTTGATGGTTCAACTACTTATAGTGTTTTCTACAAATCTCGCATGTGTGCTATTGTTTTCAAAAGCAATAAGTCCTGATTGCAGTTAAACTCAAGCCATTAAGAGTATGGAGCAAACATGTGGAAGAAAGTGTTGTAGTGAGATAAGTCTAAAACTGAATGTCTGGCCCATCAACCAAAGTACTATATGTAGAGAAAAACTTGGTCTGCAGATCACCCGCACTACACCATAGTGAAATATGTTGTTGACACATCATACTGAGGGGATACTTTTCTTCACTATTTAACAGTCTGATGAAGCTAAACACATGCCTGAACAATGACCCTAAACATAAGGCCAGAGCTACAATAGAATGGTTTAGTATTGACTCAGGGATGCTGATTACAAATGCATGCCACACTTTCAGCTTGCAACATTGAGGTTGTAACATCAAAACTTGGAAAAGATTCAAATGGTATGAATAGTTTTACAAGGTACTGTACATAGTAGCAATGGACATAAGATGGCATAGAAACATATGGGGCTATTTCACCCTGATACATACAGTTGAAACCAGATGTTTATATACACTAAATAAAAAGACATCTTTTGTTCTCAATGTCTGAAATCAGACCAAAATTCTTGTTTTAGGTCAGTCAGAATTACCAAAATTATTTCTATTTGCTAAATGCCACAATAAAGAAAGAATATGTCAGAGATTTATTTATTAATTTCTTCAAAATCAGAAGTTCACATACAGAATGATCATTATCTCTTGAAACAAGGGAAAGCCTATAAGATGATGATGTCATGGTTAATGAAACTTCTGATAGGTTAACTGACACATCTGAGTTAATTGGAGGCACTTCTAAAGACATCAGACAGGAAGTAAAGCTTGCATCCAAATGAGTCTTCCAAATGGACAATAACTCTAAGAATACAGACAAAGTGGTTACAAAGTGGCTTAAGGACAACAAAGGGGAGATGGAAACACACTTGTTGAATAAGTTCTGATGCAGCAAACTTTTCCAGTCCAAACCTCCAGCCCGGAGGGGAGGACTGGCCAGTGAGAGGCACTCGAGCCTGGAGTGTTACACCACTTCCATCCACTGGTGGGTGTGTCTTACCACAGGCACGAAACTCTGAAAAATTTCTAAGTTCACACCTCCAGCTTTGAGGGGAGGATTCTCCATTTTTCTGAGATATGTGGTCCATGCTAGTTTGCAACCTCTACATCTTGTTTAATACAGCTATATGTAGTGTCAAGATCTGACTAAATCACACTTTGAATAGCCTGGGACAGATCTCAAAGCATTGTATATGTAGTTGGTTTTAACTACATAGAGTTAGGAAGCTGTGTAGTAGATTCAAATATTAAACTTAGACATTTTTGTGTCATACTAGAACAAGATATTTATTCTGTAGAAATCAAAAATTTATTACGTGTAGCTTTTGGCAATGCAATTTGCTACATATAACATCTGCAGTACAACATTATAGTGCTTTTTCAAGGAATATCTCAATTTTTATTCTGAATTTACAATAAAGGTACAAATGTGACCGCATGACCATATGATATTATGACATTATATGCCTCTTAGTTGCTGGGGCCTCTAAATGCAACAAAACAATCTCTCTTCTTATTGGCCATTTTGATTAGTTACACATCAGGTACTGACCAAAGTAAACACATAAGTCAGCTGAGTGTGTATTTGGATATTCACAAACGAAATAAAACTAAATCACAAATAAAGTTGTTTTCGACAGCACATAATACCAGCAAGTGACATGGCACCCTGAATCATTACCCACCGTGGAAACTTAACTCTGGACTTGGATTCTGTGCCTATTCACTCTACCTACAGACTCTGGGACTTGGATTTCTAAAAAAACATGTACAATTTACTTTGATCTGAAAAGAAGACTTTGGTCCTAACAGTTCAGTCCTTTCTCTCCTTAGCCTAGCTAAGATGCTTCAGACATTGTCTCTGGTTCAGGAGTGGCTTAACACACAAAATGCACTGTTGTAGCCCTTGTCTGATAAATAATGCAATGAGCTCAATGTTGATCACCTAAGGGTTAAACTTTTCATTTCAAATCTACTGAAAATTGTTGAAGGATAAATTCTTGTTCATTGTAGCCATTATGTCAGTGATAAAATTTCATTCCCAGAACTTCCATGTTCACCTTTTTATGCTCAGCAAACACTACTCTGTGAAGAAAGAAAAAGATCAAATGTCCTGACAAATCCTAAGTTTTACATTTACTGATGTCACCAGGAAGAGCCATAGAAAACACCCGATACAGCTTAATTTCAAAGTAGATTAAACAACATCATATAAATTTAGATGCACTTGAGTATTACTTGCACCACTTAGTTTCCAAGGTAACGACAAGGGTATATTTAGAGAGCACAAAACTGAGAAAGAAGAAAAAAAGTGTTAATAATCTTGATGAAGCAATTACAATTAGTCAAAGTTAAATAGTAAAGATCAAAAAAATAGTAAAGATCAAAACACCTCATCTGCTTACAGTTGAAGGCGAGAGAATGCTCAAGAACAACCACCCAGCTCATTCAGCACCACTTCTGACACTTGCGTCATTCAGTATTTAATGGCGTTACTGATTCATATGGTGCCGTAGAGGTTGCACTAGAGCCACTCATCAAGGGAGGTTTAGGGAAAATACAGACGTCAATGAAAAAAAAAAAAAAAAAAAAAAAAAAAAAAAAAAAAAGTATTTCTGTGTTGGTTTTACATATTCAGCTTCTGGGCAGCAATAACTTCAGGTGCCATCATAGATAGCTTGAACCTGTTATAAACATGCACAGTCATATATTGTGATTATTTGGAGATACCTTTTTGTCATTTTTATTTTGTGTATCATGTTTATTACAATGACAAGAAATGAGCTGTTGATAAGTAACCAAAACAACAGCCCAAATCCTTAACATTTGCTATAATGATACTTTATGGACATAAAATAAACGATCTGTTCCTAAATTGTAAAACCTTTTTTCAGCTTTTCTCAGAACCTTTTAAAAACAAAGATATTGAAAACAAAATTATACATTCATTATGTGAAAAAGAAACAACTGAAAGTGGCGACATCCACAGTTTTGTTAATATTGTCCAAAGAAATAAACTGGTGGGCTCATCTAGACCAAAAAGCCTAGAAGTCATCAGTCTTAGTAGTCTTCTTAAAGTAGAAAACAACTTTAAAATACAGTGCCAAGTCGAAGACAGTCTCAGGCATAAGACTCCCATCAAAAGACATTTTTAAACAGAGATTAAGAAAGGTTTACATCAAAATGAAAACTAATGAATGAACAAATGAATTTATACCAGGATGATGAGAAGAGCCTGTCAAATAAAGTGGGCAGCATTACAACAAAATCAGCTACGGTTAAAAAAAAAAAAAAAAAAAAAAAAAAAAAAAAAAAACCAGTGTAAGCAGTATGATGGTGAGGGCTCAAATCAATGGAAATGGCACTGAGTCGTTTTTCTCCATCAAACCAGTTCCAAAACAAAAATTGCTTAGTTCGCAAAAGCTCTTTCTGTTTCCACAGATGACTCACACACTCTAGTAAAATAGCAATGCAACAGAGCTCTTTGCTGGGCCACATGAAATAAGAGATTTCATCAGGAGGAGGAGACAGATTTGAGAAAACCAACAAACTAAAATGTTGTTGCCCTATGTTTGGAAATTCAGAGCTAAGACAGCATTCATCATCTTAGTTGAATAAAAATTTAAAAAGTAAAACAAGAAATAATTCATTTTAATAACACAAGCTCACTGCTTTTTAATTTTAGTGTTGACGTTGGCATTGCAAATGCTACTTAATCACAAATTGTGCTCACAATTGCCATTTAAATTTATAAATGAAGTTTGTGATGTGGTTAATTAAGATTGTTGGATCTTTTAAGATTGCTCACTGGTGTTTATTAAACAATGATTAAAACAGTTTGTAACACTATTTAGAAGTACTGATCAGTTGACAGAAATACCAATTAGCACTTGGATGTGGAACATCTTTAGTTCATCTTTACTTCAAAAAAACCTTGCTGCTGTTCACTGCAGACATGTGCAAAGTGATGCACTCATCAGGTGAAAAGATGTATTTCTACAGAAGTCTGCTGAACATTGTTCAATTAGCAGAGTGAAGCTTAACATAAAAATGAGCTATTCACTTCAGGCAAAAACTGTTTATATCAAATAAATATTATAAAAACACAATGAATTGATGGTGAAATACATTTAAAGTAATTTTAAACTGATGGGATTTTGGTTTTTATTCCTTGTATTAAAAACTGTATCAAGATTACTTTGATGAAACATGTTGTTGCCTGGCATTAACTCTCCCTTGATGCAAAAGCTCAAAATCTGTCACCTTTTTTTCTGTTACCAAATGGTCCAAAAGCTGTTACACGTTTCAGTTCAAAGACAAACTACTTCACTGCTTCACTAGGCAACACACTCAGATATGTGTGCAGGATTGTGTTCACAGTAAAAAGAACTTTTCATTCTACAATAAAATTTCTTATTTCTAATAATCATCATTTGAAAGTTACTGCCGGAGAGCTATCCGGAGTTTTGCAGATCGTCCACGGGGATTCTCTCTTACATCATCTTTTTCTGGAGTGACCACTTTTCTTTGTATAGGAAACCAGTAAGAACTTTTATTACATTCTTTGTTTTCATCCACCAGTTTTTCTTTTCTGCTATCTCGCTTGTTTTGGCTAAAGTGGTATTGATCAAAATTAGACAAGTCATGGCCCTGCAGGAAACGTTTCACCAGTCTGTCCTCCAACGAATGAAACGTGATCACGCAGAGCCGTCCTCCAGGTTTCAGCGCTGACCGAGCCGTGCAGAGCCCTGCGTGCAATTCATTCAGCTCATCGTTCACAAAGATGCGTAGGGCCTGGAATGTCTTAGTTGCAACGTGGGCACGGCGGTGAAGACGGTCTTTACGTGCGTAGACAATGGAGGCAGGAAATGCTCCTAAAAAAATGAACAGTCGAAGTAAATCCATTTGGTACAAGATGCATGTGAGAAATGAAAAAGATTTTCTTAGTGCTGTAATTTAGGATCAATCTGATGTGCTCATTATAACAAGATATGCCAAGTTTTCAGGTATTAGTCATTTGGGGATCACTTTTTTGGTGTTATTTTTTCCTATTATGCATAAAAAAGTGCTATCTTAAGGGTCAGAGCCAGGAAACATACAAATCTTGAAAATATGAAACAATGAAAACACAATCAACCTTTCCATTGTATTTCAAACAGACAAGTAATTATAAAATACACTTTTCTGATACAAACACAGCCTTCTGAGCGATGCTTTCAAGACCATATACTCACTTCTGTCTAGATGCTCTCTTGCAATGGTTGTAAACAGATTTTTTTTTTCCCTTACAAAAAAAAACTTTTTAAAGGAAATTTCAAATGTATGGCCATTACAGGCAAAACAGAAAAAGGATACAGTAAGCACTTCTGCTACAAAGATCTTTTATGCAGGAAAAGAGGATGAGCATCATAGTAAACAGGCAAAGCAGCTGGCTTTCTCCTGACCCACCAAAAACAGTCTCTCTCTTTGAAACACTTTTTGGGTCCATGATTATGAAATGAGTGGATTCTTGAATTGAGAGAAGGAACAACCTAAATGTGAGTTATGCGGGATTACAGTTTGTCATGTAAAGTGCAATCAGAGAGTAAACACAAAGACCATTGAGGCAATTGTGGGTGTTGTCTGTGAGAATAAAATTTTTCAGGTTTTTGATCTAGTTTTTTCTTTGTGCCCCTTCTCATGACAAAAATATGCTGAAATCTAAAGCATCTTTTAAAAATCTTCCTTCTGCATGTTTTCCCAAGATAATTAGGTACACTTGTGACTCTTTTCTGTGTGTCTGAGCCAAATGAAGGAAAAAAACATTTTAATACAGCAGAACTCTGATTGTATATAAGTATTTTATCTTCTTTTTCAACCACTAGATGTGTAGCATTAGACTGAAGTGACTCATTAGGCTCAAACAACAAATGGGACAAATGGTGTCCTCAGAATAACTTCTTAACAGCAACATTACTGAAGCACGGTCAAACCCCTATAAGTAAAACAGAGAATTACTAAGGGGAAAAAAGTAAGACTTGCATAATTACTGCATGACCCATTAATAAAAGGAGAGTCCTGAAGCCCGTGTGTCAGAGTAGCGAAAGCAGGAGTGCCCAAATCCAGTCCTCAAGAGCTACCACCCTGCAACTTTTAGATGCATCCCTTCTCTAACACACCTGGATCAAAGGAACTAGACCTCTACTAACCAGCTGAATGACTGTTGGTGAGGGAATTACATCTACCTGAAAGCTGCCAGAATATTTTTTCTGCTTTTGTCACAAGCAATCTTTCATTGCTGTTGTGAATACCAACCAGACTGGGCTGGTCACTAAGGTCTTTAAAAACCCTCCACAGGGTACCGGTTTGTTGTGTTTCCAAGTAACTACTCTCAGAAAATATTACTCCTCACTCTTCTTCTAACTCTTTACTGCATTAATAGCCATATGAAGTTTCACTTTATTAACTCAAATTGAGGTGCAAACTTTGTTGTCACAACATTCTTCTTGTTCGGCCATTTTGTTAAGCTTTGATGGCTGAGTTGCATTGCATTGCTCTGCAAAGTTTGGAAGACGTTGCAGAGCAATGCAATGTTGTGTTATTGTGTTGAGCAACAAGCCCAAACACAACCGAAAAGGTAAAGTTTCAAAAGTGATAATATATGCCCTTTAAGTATTTTTTATGGATTTAACTTAGAAAAGTAGAACTAACAGGCTACATGTAGCACAGTGCACCAAGATCCGAATTTGCTTTACGTTATGTGTTGACACAACATTGTTTTATTCTTTAAGTTAATGAGCTTCTTTTGTGCTTAAATCATTCAAAGGCTATTGGTAAGTGGCCAAAACACAGGAAAGAGAATATTTGACTGTTCTGCAGAGACTTATTGTTCAAAGACAAGTTCATGTCCAAAGACAGCTTTGAAAGACCCTCGGGGAGTCTTGGAAACTATTGCTCAAGAGCATTTGAAGAAATTACAAGACAATCTGGCTCTTTTGAACAAAATATAAAGAAATGACAGATGGCTAAATACTTCTGCTCAGTACTGTATGTACACCATTCTTTCACTAAAAAATAAAAAAAAATAAAAAAAATAAAACACAAATAACAGCTTGATTTATATCATTAACACAAGACCAATTGGTTCAGAGAAAATACGTCACAGCAATGAAAAAACAGCTTATTAAAAGATATAAACAAGCCAAAGTTAGGAGTGAAGAGGGAGCTGCAGTTGGACTGAGCGGCAGGTCCATTAGAGGCACTGTGTGGAGCAGATGGAGGGTGGAGATGGTGTTGTTATTGCTTATGTGTCACTAATTATGTGTCACTGTCAGATTCAAGTTAAACTGTAGAATAATATAATTTGTCCTCCTGTTCACAACAAAAAATTTTTAAAGATGTAAAGAATTTTGCAATGTTTATCTCCAACTAAAAGCCCTCACAGAATACGTAAGAAAATGTTTTTATGTAAGTTTTGAAGTCAAAACTAAATTAGAAATTTGTAAAGTCAAGTCTGACCGACCCATGACCACTGCATGTCGACAACAATAGAACAATTAGGCACTTACACAGATCCAAAGAGATAGAGCAACAAATAGAGAAGTGAGTGATGTGGCATTTTTCTCCTCCTGCACTAAACAGCCCAAGGTGTGACTCACGCTGCAATCAATACAATGCCTGCACAGCAAGGGCCAGTTCTGGTCTGGCTTAACCAAGCCATGCACTTTTTCTCTAATTCACCTTTCAAAGGTCCTGCAGGCAGCTCCATGGAGGCAGGAAGAGATTACAAAAAGAGGAAATCTGCTAGTTAAGGATGAACCAAAACACGGTGAGTGTGTAACAGAACTACAGAATAAATGTCACACTGCTCTGTTTGAACAAGTTTAGACCAGTGTATGGCTGGTATATTTAATGTTTTGGCCAAGCCACAAATAGGAATGCGCTTTGAATGCGATAGTAATATATGTAAAAATTTTATCTGCTTTTTTTTCTATCTTTGAACAAAAATGAAGGTTGAATTTGGTTATGAACAAAATGATTAAATTCATAAAAGAGAATTGCAGTTTTTAAAAAAAATCTATTTTTTGAATTAACAGCTACTGATGGAAACCCAGCTGGTAAAAATAAAGCAGGAATTTGGCATAAACTAAATTCAGCATTGCAGTAAACAAACCTTTTACCAACTGAGAAGCATAAATATCCAAGTGTCATGGTTTGGGGATTTCAAGCTGCAGCAGGACCTAGCCAGCTCATCATCATAGGTTCCACCATAAATTTGTATGGATATCAGAGCATGTTTGAGGAAAATCTGAGACAATCTTTAAAAATAATATAACCGTATAAACACAAAATATAAACACGATGCATAACTAGACCTTTCAACATGAAAATGACCCAAAACATATATATCGATCAAGAACTAGGTGAAAATTAAGGAATCAAAAGTCTTGGGCAAAGTAGAAGCCCAGATTTTAATCTCACTGTGATGCAGTGGGATGACTTAAAACAAGCTGTCTATGTACAGTCACATTCAATAAACCTCAATATACGTTCCAATGAGTTTTGTTTGTCAGATTAAAGGTACCTTTTCAAAATAACAAGCTTTAAGTAGGTATTAAGCGTGCTATTCATTAAGCTCACATTTCTGTATTAAAAATGTTCAATTATCTGATATAATTTTATAATCTTAAATGCTGCATTTCCATTAGCTGTAAGCAGAAAATCATTATTAAAAATAATGACTTGAAATCATTAGTCTGTATGAAATGAATCTACATAATGTGGTTCTCTGTGTGAATTGAGCTACTGAAATAAATGAACAGGAGCAGGATTACCTTCAAATTCACCTCAAATCAAAAGTTATCAGGCTGATACTGATGGATGTCTCAACAGGACAGAGTAAACAAATCCACAATATTTGCACTGTGTTTAAAGCTGGGTCCATAGCAGGAAACACACCAGTTTAAATGAACTGTAACATTTTGTTTAAGTGTTGTGAAATATCCAGTCAGAGCTATGTCTGGAATTTATTAATGAATTTATCCAAATTTCAGTAGGGGTGTATGTATACTTTTGAGCCTGTGTATCTAATTTTGATCTTGCATGGATTATAATAATAAAAAGACAAAACAAAACATAAAATTAAAATATTTTATGTACTGTATATTACAGCCTTTGTGCTTGTGAATGGAAAAAAAAAAAACATCTAGTCTATATCTTAGAAATAACAGAGCAAAGAAGCAAACAAAGCTCCTGGTCTAAAATGTGTGGAGGACATAGGCAGGTCAATACTATCAGCTCATTGCTGAAAAGACTCTGTTGGAGGCTTTGGCTCCATCATATATCCAGTATGTATCCAGTATGTATATCATTCATCACTCCCTTGACATGAGCTGCAGGTTCTGTGGAAAATAACCTGATTTTTCTAATTTATTCAGTTTTCTGCTTATTGACATGCTCTGATGTTGTTAGTATAAGGTAGATGTGTGCTTTATTACACATAGAGAGAATATTTCTGGTCTAGCTTTATAGTACCTCAATATCATCCATGATTTGTAACAATACTGAAGAACAGCACCACTACCTTTAAAATCTGCAGATTGGAAACTTGGCAAGATGTTATATTAGCAAATTATATCAAACATAACATTTACCATTTAAATTCAAGTTTCTCAAAGGAAGAAAAACAAAAACAAAACAAAACTACAGTACCTGTCAATTTTTTAGTAACTGCCTCATTCAGAATTAATAAACGTGTCCAAAGGGTTGACTGACAGAATTTATACCACAGATAAATCATTGGTAACCCCCTGAGGTCTGGAACTGCTCTCCTGCAAGCATCTGGAATCATTAATAGTCCAAAAAAAGATGTAAAGCCAGTTTTTCAGCAACGGCGTGTTATGCTGTAGGTCAACGCCTAAGTAAGAATTTATAAAGACAATAAAACAGGAGAGCAAGACCTAGTGTCTGAATTCACCTGTTCACTTTATTATGTTTGAATAAGCACATTCAAGACCATCATTAATAGTTTATGTGAATTTTTAACTTAACAAGGTTGTTGGGGGTTTTTTTTAACCTAAAAGAACTTGAACAAAGAATGCATTCTGGCAACAACATGAACAATGCTGTTGCCAGAATGCAAACTATTATTGTAAACTGTTGTGCTCAAAATATTCACTTGTTTATGCACTATGAACCTCACTATACACACCTCACATTTCATGTTGTAATTTACATTTACAACTTGGACGTGTTTAACAATCTTGCTCTGATAGTGAAAGTTTTTCTGTGCATTTTTCGAATAATTTAAACAGCCAGAGAGACTTTCAAGACAAAGTGGCCAGTATTTCCTTATGCTTACTGGATCAAGTAGTTTACCAAAGATGCTGTGCAGTTTTTGTTTGTTTGTATTTACAAGACACCAGCCTATTTTGTACACATTAAACTTAGTTTTAAAAACTGAGCGCTCATGATTATACAGTAGAGCTGAAAGCTTATGGTTTTAGTTTCACGGTTACATGGTCCTTCATGCAACCTTCAGGAGAATGTTCCAGCCACAGAGTGGATCAAGATTAGGGCATTCAGAGATTCTTTTTTGCCTGAGTTTAGAAAAACTCTCATGCTACATATTTTCTTTAACTGGTTATTGTTCATTGCAATAAAGCTGTAATCACTACAGTAGTGGTTAATAAACTGATTTTTTTCCCATGAAGCTCAGACTTTATAGGTGATGAAACTTAACATAAATCAATTGTGTTTTAATTTGTGTCACCTGAACTTTGAGAAAGTATTGGTAATGGGTGAACAGTGCTGCAAAAATCATGGTATGAACAGATTTTTGTTTTTTCTGGAATAAGGTACAGCGCTAAAATTAAACTTTAGTGTTGGGCACTATTTGGTATGGCAGTGTGTGCAGCTCAGGGTGGGGTTTTGGTGGTGGAATAGCGATGTGATGGTCTACGGCGATTGAAGAGGCAGTGGGATCTGAGAGTCGGGGAAGCTTCCTGAATGTCCCTGATCTGGCAGGCACACTGGTGGCCACAGTGGAGGGGTTTTGAAGGACTGGGGGTGTGGAGACATGGGCAGGTTAGGGTGGGGAATTGGTTTACAGGCCAGGTATGGGCTGGTTCAACTGCTGGGGGTTGCTTCTCTGTGTGGTTCTGGCTGGTCCTGATGGGCTATCTGGGTGCTGACAGCGCTCAGCTGGCCCAAGTTCTCTTGGATTGCCCCCACCAGGGGGGTGGCTGCCCTCTCTGGCATCGCTCAGTAACTCTGGCGGGTCCTTGGCAGCGGTCTCCACTGTGCTAGTGTGGGCGAGGTCAGGATAGGGCAGGGGCCAGTTGGGGAGCTGGTCCCCAGCAGGGGCTCCATGCTGCACCTTAGCACTCATCCCCTCCTCCCGAACATATTCTACACAACACAACAATAGGGTCTTGGGGTGTGGGTTATCAGACTTTCTTGCATGGGAAGAATACCTGGCAGTAACTCCCCTCCACTCCCCTGTTTCTGCCTTGCTGGTGTGGGGACAACCTCGGAGTCTCTGGTGGTATATATGACTGGGTGGTATGACACAGAGCCCCTCCCTTCATTGATCTTTCTGGGTCCTGGCCACTGTTGACTGCCGGTCCCCATTCAGTGGACTGGGGGCTTTTTGGGGGAATCCTGCTCCTCAGTACTGGGCTCATTTGCTCCAGGGGTCTTGTGTGGACACCTTGCCACTGGGGTGACCAGATTCTGGGCTGGGTTGTGCTCTGTGTGTATCTTTGTGTTAGATGGATAGCTGCTCTGAGAGGGTGCCTGGTGGCTGTCTGCCGAGAGAATGCTGAGGCTTCCGGGAGCTGAGGCTTTCTGCCCCCTGGTGTTTTTGGGTGCTGAGTGCTGTACACACACACACACACACACACACACACACACACACACACACACACACACACACACACACAGGCTATACATAATCCAGAAGGCCAAAGGTCATAGTAACACAGGTTCACATTTCATTATGCAAACGGACTACTTTGATGCCAAAGGCAATGCTTATTTAATCAACTTTATCACGCAATTATACCATCCCGAGATATCTTTTTGTAGAGCTTCTTCATATTGTATGGCTGGAATGCAGAGCGAGGACACGTGGAAAAAACCAATTGTTTTGGGCAGGTTAATGTGTAATATACTTCTATCTGTATAACACCACAATCATCAAGCCAAGTGACTGACTGCTTTATATAGCATGTCTTGGTAAAAGTATAGTGGCTTGGCAGAGTATTCACACCCTTTAAATTGCCCACATTTTGTCACGCTGTATCTACAAACATTTATGTATTTTCCTAGGACAATATGAGACAGACCAACACAAATAGCATACAATTCCGAGGTGGGAAAAAAATTATACATGGTTATCAAAATATTTTCAAAGAAAAATCTAAAAAGTGTGATCAAGGTCAAACTGGATGAAGAGTGTCTGTGAACAGCAATTTTTAAATTTTGCCACAGATTTTTAATTTGATTATGATCTGGACTTTCATGGATCATTCTAAGACATCGAAATGCTTTGATCCATGACATTATAATGTAGCTCTGGCTGTATGTTTACAGGTACATCTAAAAACAATGTGTACACATAGTTTTGTGAAAAACTCACCCATTTGAAAAGTGATACTCATATTATAGATTTATTGCACACAGAAAAAAAATATTTCAACCCTTTTTTTATTTTGATTATTAATGCTTACAGATAATAAAAATCTCAAACTCAGTGTCTAAAAAAAATTAGATTACCAATAAGACTGATCTATAAGATTGATAAAAAAAAAAATGATATCTTAAAAAGAAATGTAAGGCTTCTGAAAAGTATGTTCTCTTCAATGCACTCCTCTGACCTCCTTTAGCATCAATGGGGCATGACATGGAGGCGATCAGCTTGTGAAACTACTGAGGTGTAGTAGAAACCCAGCTTGCTTTGATAGCAGCCATCATATCATCTGCACTGTTGGATAGCTGTGTTTACTGTGGATGTCAGAAAACACAGTGGACCAACACCATTACATGACATAGAACTCTAAATCATCAATGACTGTAGAAACTTCACACTGGACTTCAAGCAACGTGGGTTTTGTTCTTCTCGACTCCTCCTCCAGTCTCTGGGATCTTAATTTCCAAATGAAATGCAGAATTTACTTTCATGTGAAAAGAGGAGTTTGGACCACTGAGCAACAGTACAGTTATTTTTCTCCTTAGCCCAGCTAAGATGCTTGTATAGATTTGGTCTATGTATAGTGGCTCTTGATGCACTGACTCCATCCTCAGTACATTCTTTGTGAAGCTCCCTCAAATACTTCTCAGCTGGCTGTCTTGCAGAATGGCCCTCTATTTAGTTTCCCTGTTCTGCCGAAAAGAATCTCTAAAGCACAATGCTTTTACCACTATGCCTTATGGTAGGGATGATGTGTTCAAGGTGATGAGAAACTTTAGCTTTCCTCCTCAAAAAAGGTTCTCCTTGCCTGAGCGTTCAGTTTAGGGGGACAGTCTTGTCTTGGTAAGTTTGGGGTTTCACAAACTTACAGGTTAACTCAGTTTACTAATTTGATCATTTCTGAGTGTTGCCCTGAAAATGGGGTTAAATATAAATATATAAAAGAAATCTAAAAAGCATGTTATTTTTTCTTTAGGTTGCTCAATCACATAAAATCCCAATAACACAGAATGATGTTTGTGGTTGTATTGTGATATAATGTGATAAAGTTCTAGAGGTATGTATACTTTGGCAAGCTACTAGAAGATAATCAGAAGTGCATCCACTTACTGAATAAATGATGCTAATATAAATTAATCTGATCTTCAGTGGAAAGTGTTAAAAATACCACACATATGCAGACATGGACAGACATAGCTTCCTGATTTGTTGTGAGGTTGTAATGTTGCCCTGAAAGTATCACTGTCACAGGTGGTCGCAAAGCTCCCCCTGGAACTTTCCTAAACCAAGATGTCTTGGATTGTTTCAAATAAACATTGATGTTAACTTGCCTCGCTCTTGAAAAGAGATCAAACAGCTGCTCTTACTCACACCTGCTCTCCCAGGGTGACACTGACGCATACGCCGCTCTGTTCAATAGCTGCTGCAACGACATCTCGCATCTTAAATCCGGATTCATAAGGGTAAAGGGAAAAAATAAAAACAATCACTGAAGACAAATAGCTTAGCCCTTTTGTGCGCACGAGTGTATCAATTGTGTGGGGACATGTGGGTGTTTGGATGTTTGTCAGGTGTATGTCTGTGAGTCAAAAAAAAGGAGGGGAAAAATGGAACAAGGAAGCAGAGTGTGGAGGGAGAGAGACGGGCGACTGTATATAAGATACTGTTTTCAAGGCATTAGCCACGTTTTGTTCCAGCCACCTCCATCTCTATCTCATCTTCCTCTCAAAAGAAGGTGTGGAATAAGGCACCTCAAACTGAAGCAGTAAAAGAAAGGCTGATGGCTGAGATCACAGGCAGTATAATTTTCTTAGACATGCGTCTCCCTCTGGGAGACAGCCTTAATAACTCCACTCGTGTTTTATTTTCCTGTACAGCTCCAAGAATGCTGCAGGGAATTAATCAGCGTAGAGTCTCGCTACCTGCAACCACGCTGGCCAGCTGCTGTGTCCGGGTGATGGGGTTGACACGGCGCGCTTCCACAATGGCTGAAGCTATTTTCCTGGCGTGTCTTTCTTCCCCATATGCAGAGAGGATAGATGCAAGAGCCTGTTGATCTAAGGTATTCACAACGTCAGCAGCGCAGGGCATGTCAGGGTACCTACGCACAAAAAGAAGCCCAATTAAGCTGCTTGACGTCATGTCCTTGCTGACAGAGGCGAATACTGACAACTCTGAGATACAGCTGAAAGCCTGTATGGGTGACAATTCTGAACAAAATCATTGCAAGGCAGGAAAAAAGGGAAATATAGCTTTTGCAACAGTTTACGATGAGGTTAAGTTACGAGGTTGATTAGCAGTTTATGCAAACATTGAAAAACAAAGTACATGCACTTCTAAGCATATTACGTCATTTTTACAGATACACTTTCATTTGTATCTCAAGGCAAATCAAAATTTTTTGTACAGCACATTTCAGCAACAAGGCAGTTCAAAGTGCTTTACATCATGAAAACACTGAAACATCATAAAGACATCCAACGGTCACCAGTTGTAAAATCAGTAACAAACATTACATTTGATCAAGTGCCATCATTAAAAACATCAATACACATCTAATATGTTGGTCAATGTATTCTGTCTATGTATTCTATATATACTAGACCTAAGTATTCTATATGTACTTAGGCCTATTATTATTATTGCAAGATGTGAAATGTCTTACATTTAGACCTCAGGAATACTTATCTTTTATAAGTTATTTAATAATTATTAGGAGAATTACATAAAAGAATGTTTAAAAATAAAGTAACAAATTATATTAAGTATTATATTGTAGGGATAAAATTTGGTTTTGATTATTTTTGAAGGAAATATGAATAAAAAATGTCGATAGTAGGAGATGGGACCTGCAGTTTTTTATGTCAAAAATTTATTTGACATAAAAATCATCCAATAAGGCTGTTTTCACACGCAAAAAAATAGAGAAAGTCTGAAAAACAAGCAGAGGATTGGGCTTAGATGTGCTTGCATTCCCACCACTGAATCCACAGTTAAGGCCCAAATTATTCATACCCTTTTCAGATTTAGGTTTAAAGTATCTTTTATTTAACCAAGATGTTTTGTCTAACTGGAAGCAGTATCAACTATTTGAGTGGATTACCACTCATGCCCCTGTCAGCTCAAAACAGGAAACTGAGGCTAAAATCCCCACAGGTTCACCAAAACTGGACGATTATAGATTGGTAAGACATTGCCGTGTCTGATGAGTCTTGATTTCAGTTGAATTCAGGTGTTGGGGTGAGAATTTGGTGTAAAATGACATGAATCCACCCTGCCCTGTAACAACGGTCCAGGCAGATGGTGAGGGTTTAATGGTGTGGGGGATAGTTTCTGGGCACACTTGGGGTTTCTTAGTTCACTGGACTCCAGGGACCTCCCAAATCATCAGATCTCAATCCAATAGAGCACCTTTGGGATGTGGTAGAACAAGAGAATCTTATCATGGAAGCTGACAAATCTGCAGCAAGTAAGTGATGCCATCATACCAATTTAGACAAAAATGTCAAAGCAATTTGACCAACACCTTTTTAAATCTTTTCCACAAAGAATTAGGACAGCTTTGAAGGCAAAAGAGGGTTGTAACCAAGTACTAGCAACGTGTACCTAATAAAATCGCAGGTGAGTGTTTCCAGAACTTAAAGTTTCAGACACTGATGAATTTCATCTATGTGGAACTGTCCGTGTTGTATGTAAAAACAACAATCTATTTATTTCACTACGATATTTAGGTGTGTTCCCAAGACAGGCTCCTCTTTACCTCCATCAAATCCTGCTGAACAACGGTCAACCTACAGCAGCCATCTTTGTGACTGTTAAATCTGAAACACCACCATGGAGGCATTTAGTACATCATCTGCCATGGAGTTTATCATGACTCAGAAATATCTTTCATAACTTTGTCGGCAATGAAAAAATTAAGACATCACAAGTCAATTACACATTTTCCAGTTTCTATTTCTCTCTGATAGGTTCATGTAATAAGCTGGATTTAAAACTTCCACTGAACAAAAAATGCAATATATTCATTTTTAAAGAGCTAACACTGTGCCCTCTCTACCACTCTTTTAAGAGTAACTGAATATTCTGCATTTTATGAATTTTTACAGAAAGGTATATACTGTAAGTGAAGCAAAGGTAAATATATCTAAACTTATATATGCACCATTTTACTGGAAGTAAAATGGTGCATATATAAGTTGTAAAAAACTGTTGTAATAAACTGTTTCTGTTTTAGATTTTATCCAGTACATTTTTTAAAAATTGTATAAAGAATAAATAAAGTATAATCTATAGATTTATTGTAATCCCATTTATATTCACTTAAAGATGACTGCATCACTGAGCAATGTCATGGTTCTACTGGCTCTGAAAATCCAGCTGCTCCAAATGTAAAAACCACTTTATGTACTAAACACCCTACCTCTCTCCGTCCATTCTCATATCCAGGGGCCCGTCCTTGCTGAGGGAGAAGCCTCTCTCCGCCTGGTCCATCTGCATGGAGGAACAGCCTGCATCCAACAGGACAGCATCAATGCTGCCTGGCTTAATGTTCATGTTAGACAGCAAGGCTTCAAGCTCACTGAACCGGCTGAGCAGCGGTTTCAGACGACCACTAGAGGATTGAAGGAAGAAAAATAATTAGTTCTCTGCAATGCAATGCTTTTAACTTCATTGTTATCATTTCAAGAGGTGAGAGGAACTTGCTGTAAATCTGAAAGACTGTGTGTGTTGATTAGATTAATTCATATTTGCTTTTTAGGTATGAAGTTAATCACATTTTATGTAAATGAGTTGGACTTAATCATGTTTTTAATCTCCTTCTTTCATCAAATAATTTATTTTAAAGCCACAGCAGCAACACTCAGAGGCAAATTTGCACAGGTCTCCCCCCAGGGCATCTCCCACCTCCAGTCAGGAGATTAACCCCTCCAGCAAGTTCTGGGTTAGTCCCAATGGCCTCAGTTCAGTCTGCTATATCTGGTAGATCTCTAAAATCTAATACTATTTCTCCAGTTTAAGTTCCTTATGATTAAATACCAAACAGAGAGAAGGGGTTTATCTGGCCTGAGTGTCACATAGTCAGCTGTGTATGGCAGCTTGAAGGATGTAAGTAACCCCTAAACTTCCGCTAATATTTGAAAAAGAAATTGGGTGTTCCAATAGCAGAAAAGCATTGATGACCAGACCCTACTACAGACTCTACCAGATGAAAAAATCTGTAATTTTTACAGGGTGCTAGTGCCCAACACCCACCAAAACGTTGAATTATTGTTTGATTTGGGAATCGTTTGTAGCCGAGCTCATCAGAACACAACTTCACAATACCTCATTAGAACTAACTCAGACATGGATGTTTTATGTATGGAATCAACTTGCACGTGGGATTTGCCACCTTGACCACCAGCTCAAAATCACTGATGCACAGAAATGCTAAACTGCTGACTTGTACCATTACAGGTGAAGAGCATCACTCTTTTTTTCTAGATATTCCATGGCTCTGGATTTAGAAGATCAAATATTTGATGCAGGAGATGTAAAAGAGACACAGAATTACAGCAGGGAATGCAATACAGTGGACCAATGGGCATTCATGGTTCAGTATTTGCAGAGTCATCTATTCGTGGACTTTTTTGTGGAATGCAACTCCAAAATATTCAAAAAAATTTAATCTATTTGCTGATATTTTCATAGGGCATATCTAAAATATTCAAAAGAAAATGCAGCTTGGGAGTTGGAAATAACAATAGACGCAATGCTACTTGACATGCTATTGGCTCCAAAGCATCCAGTCCAGGAGCACCATTTATTTCCCTTGGCACTATTTGGCTGTAAAACCCAAGAGCATAAATAAAGAGGACTGTGGATATTAGATTCTGCTGTACTTTCCACTGTCTATTAATGCATATTAATTTATATTTGGTGTTTGAACTATTAAAACAGGGAGCTACTATAAGGGTTTTTACAAGGGGTCTTAGGTATTCTTTTAGCTACTCATGGTCAGTGATGTCAGTAGCTCATTACTAATTAATGCTAATTAGTAACGCTATTCTAATCCAACCCCTTTTTACAGTAACAGGTAATCTAACGTGTTACTATTTTATCTCCAGTAATCACATTAAAGTTACTTATCCAAGTCACTGTGCGTTAATATTTTTGTCATTTTACTTAGTAGAAAAAAAATATTGTTGCTTTCCACTGCAGTAACAACTGCATAGAAACTTTTTGTACTGCACTGAGGGTATAATAATAGTTTTCCAACCTAATAAACTATCTAGCTTCAAAAATAGTATATATAATTTGAAGAAACATTTGGAGTCGCAGCATGACACAGTCAAACTGACAGATCAAGTCCCAACAGCAGAGAGCTGCGACTAAAATGTAGGACTTAATCTATCCATTAGGTTGTGGGGTGAAAGGTCCAGGATGTAAACCCAGACATCTCTCACCCTTAGCAACACTCTCCAGCTCCTTGGTGACTCTAAGGTGTGACCCCAGGAGGGATCGGATGCCTGAACCACCTCAACTGACTCCTTTTAATGTGGAGGATGAGTGGCTCTACTACAAGCCACGAGACTTGTGCAAAAAGTTCACCCAGATGATGGAACTCCTGAGTCCTCCCTTTTGCGATAGCTCATTTCAGTTGCTTTTATCTGAGATCTCATTCTTTCAATTATCATTGATATCTTGTGACCATAGGTGTGGGTCGCAATACCACGACAGAAAGGAGCAGCGCTGGAATCACTGCATATAACGCACCAATCTATCTTTTCATCTCCTGTCCATTACAATCACTCATGACCAAAAACCAAGATGCCTCCTCTACTTGAGCAAGACACTGACTCTCAACCCGGAAGGACCAATATCCTTTCCAAATAATTGTCCTTGTAGTGTGGTGGAGGTTTATGATCCAGGATCCTTGGAAGGATGGATTCATAGTCTTTGGCTCTTGGTTGGGAGGCCCTAACATGAGCCGGGCGGGAGCCTGGGTGTGTTGATTTAAGCCATTCTAATCTGGCTTTTGGGATGTGAAAAGTAGTGGGTTTTTTGTAGTAATCTGGCTAATACTTAAAAAAAAAAACATTTAAAAATCCCTATTTATTTGCTAACTGTTTTTGCTTACCTTAAAAATGTCTACAAGGTTGATTTGTTGTCAAAGCATGGACTGTATTGCTATATTTTCTTCTACCCCCTTCTATATCCAATTCTACTAGAGAAAACACACAATGGCAATTTTAGGAGATCAGTAACACCAAAACAATCCAGATGGACAAATAAAAGTCCAAGGTAGAAAAAAAAAAGATTTTATTCAATTTGAGTTTGAACCTTCCCTTTGAATGTAACAGGACACTTTATCATGGCTTGTTAAATCTGATGTCTCACCATTCTTTGAAGCAACTAGCAACCTGCGCACATACACTGAGTCACTGCTCTCAACACACAAAACTCCATCTGGAGGAAAAAGCTTGTTGATTTAGTTGATGCCTACCATGTGTAAGCAAGACCACAATAAGCATTCAAAAACAACCTCCAGTTTTGTAAATGTTCTCTTTCATGCTGCATGAACGGGTTGGTTTCTAAGGTAACCATGAACAAATTGTAATCCATATGTTTCTACTGCTTATTGAACATACAAATAAGTGCCTAAATAGTCTACCTTGCTATGGATCTTGCTTTCATCTGTAATCTGTCAGAAGGAGATTATTTAACTGTTTCTAGAAAAAAGATCAAACAATATAACTCTAACTATACTCTAATAGTAGACTTGTCTTGCAATGAAGGCTTATTAAAACACTTGCAAGGAACTCCTCTTTTACAATTAACTGTTTTCTGTTAGATAAATTGCCCCCTGGAATATTGAAAAATATGCTGAAATTTAACTCAATCAAAACTTTGTATGCATATTCCAATGACTCCACCTCTCTCAAGATTAACTATGGGCATTGAAGAAAAGAACACAAGCTGGCAGGTCCTTTATTTCAAAACCCACAGAAGACAAAATGGCAAGGGAGCATCTCACCCACGCTGCCGGGGCCTTCCAATGCTTTGCTGCTGTTATCCACTATCTCTCATGGTGGTATTTCCTTGAAAATCTATGGCAAGCTTTTGTTGTTTTACCCCTCACTTGTATCATCCTTTTGTGTCATCACCTCCTTAGCAGCATTCCCCAACCATTTTTCCACTTATTTCGGGTGTCATACAAAGTGGCCCAATAAGCCATTTTAGGTAAGAGTTTAGAAAATTTTTATTGTCTCAGTTTCACAACATTTACCTAACCTGGATTTTGTCTAGAGAGTATTTATGTTGACAGCTGGAGGTCAAGCTGTCCTGCACTGATCATGACTCTGCTGTTTCTTTGAAGCTCGTTTCTAAATTTATCTGCCGTTTGGTGCAGCACACATAGCATACAAACAAGACACTTTGAATGAAGAAAATTTGGCAAAGTTACAGAGCAGTTTTTCTAATTTCTCTGCAAAAAAAAACCCATTCAGTTCCACCAATTACCCTACTGTTATGGTTAAAGATTATGTACACTTAAAGAAATGAATGTCACAATTTGGTGATGTTACTGATTTATTTGAACCTTTGCCAGTGTCAAATAATTTTTCAACATGCAACTAAAAAATAATTTTTTTACAAACAAGAATTGGGTGCACATGTTTAAATTAACTGTGGATTTTCTCTCAGCGACACAGCATCAAAATTATGTTCACGGGCATTATATTTGTACTTTAAGCTAAATTTTTATGAAATGGAACCTGAAATTTCTCAAAAGGCTCTGAACTTTCCATGGTCAAAGCCCATTAAATTCTCATTCGTGATCATAATTCTGTGGAGGTAGTAGGTTCTTTGCCAGCATAAAAAGGATTAGTATGACATAACACACTGGACAGAACAACACTCATGCTGTTTATCGTTTGCTTCTGAAGTTGGAACAGGGATCTGGAATGGCGTCACACCCAACAAAACTGTGTTCCTGTAGCAAGAGTGGATGCCAGTGTAATGTGTTAACTTTTGTGTTCAGCAACCATGTTAACATTAACAGCACAAACCAATACCATCTTTATAAGTTCGCAAATAGATGTTCAGTTACATGGGTTTCACTGATTTAACAAATGCAAACTACCAAAACTGTAACTAACTACTTAAAGCTGCACTATGTAACTTTTATTAAAGTACATGTTTTTCACATATTATTAAAACTGTCACTATGTCATGATAGTATAGTATAAGACAGATAATCTGTAAAAAAAAAAAAAAAATAAAAAAAAAAAATAAAAAAAAAATTGAGCTCCTCTGCAATCTCCCAGTGCTCTCTGCAGCAATACTGCTGTGTCAGAAAAACAGTCAGAGCCAGAGGATGGTCTTACCACTGTCAATCATGCTTGTGTAGGCATTGCTTAGACCTTCCCCCTTCTTTTCTGCTATGCTACAGCTTCTTCCTGACAGCAGAGACTGCAACTAATGCTAAGGCTAGTTAGCACAGCCACCAATGACGATGGATAAACAGTTTTCCTGTAACAGCAAGTTGTTTCTCCTCCATTAGCACATTGAGCAGCACGTACATAATCGTGATTTACATTGTAAACAACAAACCTAATCTAACTAAAATAACTAAGAGTAGACTGATCTAATTTAGACAGGAAAAAGGATAATCTAAACAAAACAAAGAATAACTATGGTAAAACACAGATGACAAATGACAAAAACTATAAACCCAGAAAAAAAAAATGAAAATCCTGACACTTATGTGTAAATAACTTTTATGTAGCTTTAACTTTGAAATCAGGTATATTCCTTATTAGGATTCAGCTTACTTGATAAAGACAAAACTAAATTAATTAAGATTATGAATATCTTGTGTTGGTGGAACAAAAAAAAAGATAGCACCCGGTCAATGGAGTGCAGAGAAGGAGGAATAAAACTCATCAAGCAAAGTGGTCATATATTTTTTGTGTTATATAATAGGACATAACGAGATGATAAATGGTCAACAATTTGTTTCTACTTGAAAGAATTTGCAGATACACCTGCTTTTAAATGACTTTTCCTTGATATTTTTTAAAAATATATTCATGTCAGAGGGCTAAAAAGGTAGGCTACATCCTGGACAGTCCATCATGGGGTGATCAGAGAGCATCAAATTTATTTAAAATGTTGAACTGCCATAAACCTAATATGCTAGTTTTTTTAGTGTTTTAAGAGTGGAAATAAATGCTTCAGCCTCTATTCGGCCAAAAGGCTTGTCTGACCTACATTTCATCATCTGTTCCAGCCTGTGAATGTCCTCCAGGTCCCACTGCGAACAAGCAAAGAAACAGGAGGCCAACATTTTGTAAGTGCACAAACTGTGCACATCGGCCTTAGATGTTCTAAGATAAAACTTTCTTTCAAAAGGTGCCGCCAAATAGACAAGAGGACCATAACTGAAGAACAAGGACATAGATGCTTTGAGAAAATGTTGCATGAAGACATTCTTTGTTAGCTACATTGTGCAACACGTGGATAAGGACATACAGAACACCTAAATTAATTCCTAGTAAAAAAAAACATCAATAATTAAAAAAAAAAAAAAAACAATAAAAACCTATTTTGAATAGACAGCAGTAAAATAAGCTTATCAGCATATTTTCAGCACCTATTGGACTTTGGTGTGAAACTGTAGGATGATGAGTCAAACGTTGGGGCGAACGCTTGGGAGCAGCTGACTCAAAAATAGTTTGAACACGAGCGTGAAAATGTTGGTAAGATCCTGCAACCATGCAGAAACCTTTGCATATTTTACAGAGACTAGGCAGCAGAAAGACATATTAAACATCAATGCCTCTCTTGCTGACATTCAAACTTTAAGGATAAGCAAAGAGAGCTAATATAGTGTCAAGACAAACAGCAGAGCAACTGTAGTGCTCATTAACAAAAGAGTTAATCCTGCACTTATAATTAACACTATTAATTGGAGCCTTGTGACCTTGTGATGCATTCCTGTCATGTGCAGAGGCAGAAAGTTGTTTCAAAGTATATCTGTCGATGGCACAATTCTAGGCCAGCAGTGAGTACATTTTAAGGGTCGACGTGGCGCAAATGCTTAAAATGAGATGAATCCTGTCTCCCACACAGTGATTCTGCAATGCAGACTTGGGTTCTATGTGCTTTTGGTCTCTCTGACTTATCAATAGGGAACAACGGTGATTTACAATTTATGGGCCAGTGGGGAGAGAATGCATGTCCAGGATACTGGTGGCTATACAGTTGCAGCACCTTTACTCTACCAAGAGAGTTCACAAGTGTTGTATGTATTTTAATACATGCAGGTGTATTTATAACTCTGCATTGCTGCCGGCAGTGAGTGTGACATCAGCTTTTGTAACCTGGAAACAGGTTACAAACACAACACCCCAAAGGAGTTATGGCAATCACTGAAGATTCTGACCACACCTCTTCTCTCTTCTATGATTCAAATTTTCAAACAGTTTGCCAACTTCAAAACCAAAGAAAACAAAAAGACAGCTTCATATATGCAAGTCTTTGAGTTTGTTTATCTTAGGTATGTTGTCTCCACCATCATGACTGAGTTTGTGACAGCCTAACTAAATATGTCATAGAGAATACATTCTATGGCAAGCCAGAATTCCTGGATTGCCAATAATCTGAAAAAGCTGACATGAAGAAGAAGTCAGGAAATTGTTTTTATAGATATGTAAAGACAGTGTAAAGTTTTGACCAGAAGGTACAATAAAATGTTGTAGACAAAGCTCCAGGAGAATTAAGAGAGGGAGGTCAAGATGGATAAAAACATTTGAGAGGCTTCAAAACAATATACTCAGCAATAAATGGAAATGTGGAAAAAATTGAAAATCACAGGCCTTATGAAGGAGATGCTTTATAAACATAACTACCCACATCAAAACTCTTTCAGATCCCTTTTAAACCCTGTTATGCTTGTCCTACAGCTATTAAGTGAAGATCCAACAAGATTCCAGCTCCAGATGGAGTCAGAACCAGTGTAGTAGAAGACTGGATGGACCAGGCATGTGGGGTCTACAGCACCTTTAATCTTAGCGGGAGTTTTCCGGTGTTATGAAAACATCCTAACTACCAAAAAATAAAATAAAATAATCTAAACTTAGTGACAAAAGACCATCGACCTAAACTTCTACAAGGTGAAAGTTTTGGATAACATACTATTTGAAAGAAAATAAGCACATTTTAAGAGCCGCTAAAGCTCACCTTCAGTACAAAGTTCTGGGCTATAGATGCAAACGTTTACACGTTCAATGGGGAATCACAGTGATGACTTGAAGTAACCTCTAATTTACTCAAATTTTTCCAATTATATTACCCAAACAGCACTTTGCTGTCAGACTGCAGGCTCACATGTGGTTCATGGAGTTTATACTATCTGAATTATTTGCCATTTTTGCTACCATGAGCTTTTTTGCCCTCTTTATTTTTCTTTTCCATAGAAGGTATGCCTGGAACAGTGCTTTCATGGACTTAGGCACTGAAAGAGCCATTGCTGGTATAAACTATTTGTACTCTATTTTTTGTACATTGGAAAGCATTTCTGGTTCATTGCTTCTGTGTTTAACTTTGTCTTGTTCCTCGACACAGAAATTTGTTGAGCTGTTTCAGCCAATACCCATGTACAATCTCTTTGTTTCACTTTGCTTAGATAGTTCTCTTGGTTCAGTGCTTATGTTTAATTATGTAACTTTTACTGGATGGAGCTAGTTCTGCTATTTATGACAGTTCAGCCCAAAAATATTTGTATCCCAGGTACATTTAAATTTTAAATTATTTTAATTTAATCCAATTTTGTTTCTGAAAAGAAAACTCTTAACAATTTATCAAAAGTCACATGTTAAAAATCCTTTATACCCTTAATAATCAGTGTAAAAAGTTTTCATTAACATTACAACAATCAAACTCTTCTTGCAATTGCTGGACAGCTTTATACATCTATTTCCACTGATATTTTGACCATTTATCTTCTGTGATGAGCTCCAAATATAGTAGGTGGGAAGGCAACATTGCCATCACCCCAATCCTTCCCTTTACCAGTTCTTTATCAGGTTCAACTTGGGACGCTGCCTGGGCCAATTCCAAAAAGTTAATATTGCTTCCAGTCAAGAGACTGGTTGGTAAAACCAAAATATTACTTTAAACCTAAATATGCCACATGAATAATTTTGGGCTTAACTGTATGTGTACTTTCCTTGCTTTTCTTTCTTACAGAAAGAACTGTTTCTGTCTCTTTCCTATCCTTTTAACCCCATCCAGTTGCAGCAGATGACTGTTCACACAGAGCATGGTTCTGCTGGAGATTTTGTCATGTTAAAAAGGAGTCTTTTTTTCTACTATTGCAGCATACTTGCTCAAGATGAGGGATTGCAGTGAAGTCAGTGACTCAGAGTAATCAATTAAACTGGATTTTATGGACTTGAATATGAATCTTAATAAATTACTTTTATTGGAATTAATTTGATTGATATGAATGGAATTTTTAAAAAAAGGATTGTGTACAGGTAGATGAAATTGATCTTTTTGTCAAGACATTGAATTTGTTGTGAACTGGCACTTTATAAAAGTGGATTGAGTTGGACTGAACTGGAATGGATAAAACAATATATTACCCAATTGCACTTGTACAGACAGAAGTTGTTTACTTTAGAAAACAAGTTTCCAAGTTTGTTTACTTTAGAAAAGAAGTTTTTCCAAGATTACAAAGTAATTAAATTAAGCATCAATCCAGAATTATAAAATCAAGGTTAGCAACAAAACGACTACAAGGAGATAAACGTCAAGAAGAAAACAATGAATTTCACACTTTAGACACTCAAGAAAGATGTCAGCAGATCTTAACTTTCAATTTGCAGACAATACTTGCGATAACTGAAAAAAGAGATGGAAAACTTAAAAATTCATACATGTTAAACTTTTGACTGGAATGAACCTTAAAGTGTTATTTGGACACTTTGTGGTCAACAGTACAGTGGACAATCACCTACTTGTGGATTTTTCTGTGGAACCCATCTCCAAATTATTTGCTATAAATTTGCATATATGTAGACTTTTTTTGTAAACCATCATTAAAAAATGTGAAAGAAAATGAAGCATGGACCCTGAAATATCGAGGCAAAATGCTACTTCACACACTAAATAGGCGTTACCACACCAGCCAATCCAGAAGCGCCATTTATTTTCTTTTGTGCTGATTGGCTGTACTCTCAGCCAATTAGCACCCTTATCTAAGAGTCAAGATAAAGAAACAAGTGGATTTTAGCTTCTGTGGTAATGCCAAGATGGTTTCCACTCTGCGCATTAATACATATTGGTATATTTGGTGTTGAACTATTAAAATAGGCAGTTTTATTCATGGTTGGCTGTGGTCCCTAATCCCTGCAAATACCTGGGTCGTCAATCAATGTTCTCAGCCATGAACACATGGGAAAATGCTGATCAGAAGAAAGACTGTAACCTTTTTGTGACACTTTAAAAAAAGCTGTTTTTTAAAGAAAATTAAATAGTTTTATTGAAGTCACACATTATGACTGGTAGTCTTTTATTAGCTTCTACAAAACCCTGAAAGGTCCATCACTGGAACATGCTATGTGACCCTCCACATATAGGTAATAAACATGCCTTGTGATACATACTGTGATTTCTTCCACATGTTTCTGAAAGCATCAGAAGTATTTAAAAATATGCAAAACAGTTATGTAACATTTGTAAATTATTAACTTCTTTATGTGGTTAAGACAGAGTTGGAGATATAAATGCCTTATGTAAGGTCTTATATTATTAAAGAGGACAGGTTTTAGGGGTGTATGGCTGAAGTTCAAGTGTGGGCTCATAACTGCTTAAGAAATCCAAGTTATTTTTTATTTAGTACACACAACTGACATCTGAAATACTCTTTTGGTTATAGTGTCATATCAGTGGATCAGATAAATAAGTTGTAGGAATTTTACTTAGAGTTGTCTGACAGCCATGAAAAACTTTACCCAATAAACCATATGACTAAAATTTCAAGTGCAAATGAGGGAAAACTACTACAAGTTAACAGTGAGTGGAGCCTCCAATCTTGGAAAAAAAGGTAGTTGAAGTAAAATAGCAGTAAGAAATGATTCCTCCTCAATGTCTATATGTACTTTTTGTCATTCAAAATAGCCTGACAGCTGTTTGATTAAATGTCCCAAATTACAATGTCTTGCTTAATCTTCCCCTAACCACATAATTAGTTTAACAGTTGTTCTTTCCTGTGACATGACTCAGCAACCATCTTCAAAGCCAATGCCAACCTAGAAGAAATACATTTCCAATTCACCAATTTCCAATTCTAATCATTTCTCTTGACCTCAAATGTTACCTTTATTATACCAGTTTTAAATGCTATTTTAAAAAATAGCCTAATGTTCTTCACAATTTTTATCTCTCTTTTCATGGTAATACTTGATAAGAGCACACTGAAAGGCATCAGGATCTATAGCCACAACCTTGATTTGAGCTATGCTCATTCAAGATGATGGAGCCTCTTCACAAATCAAGCCTGAAATATTCCCTCGTGTTGACCTCCTCAGTTTCTTTACCTGCGTCACTGAAGCTTAAGACAAGATGCTGATTGATTGCTTTCAGCAGGGGAGAAGTGATGAAAATATCTACAGTGAGTGAAGAAAAAAGGAGAGGGATAAAAACAGGAGCTCATCTTTTGTTTATTTTTTTTATTTTTTTTAAGTAAAAGATCCTTACTTGCTTCAGGTGATTTATTTGTTGTGGTAAATGAATACCTCGTACCTTCTGTGCCCCAGCAATTCCCTTCATGAACAATCTCATTGCAGCATCTCTGAGCTGATACACACACACACACACACACACACACATATATATATATATATATATATATATATATATATATATATATATATATATATATATATATATACATACATAAAAAAAAATAAATTCCCTTCTCACCCTCCACGGGTGGTCTTTCTCAACCTCTGAGCTCGGGTCCTCTACCAGAGGCCTGGGAGCTTGAGGGTTCTGCGTAGTATCTTGGCTGTGCTGAGAACTACGCATTTCTGGACTGAGATGTCTGACGTTGTTCCTGGGATCTGTTTTAGCCACTGCTCCAGCTTGGGGGTGACTGCCCCGAGGGCCCCGATGACCACAGGCACCACTGTGGTCTTCACCTTCCAGGCCTTCTCCAGTTCCTCTCTGAGGCCCTGGTATTTCTCCAGTTTCTCATGTTCCTTTTTCCTGATGTTGCAATCGCTTGGTATTGCTACATCCACCACAACGGCTTTCCTCTGTTGTTTATCCACCACCACGATGTCCGGTTGGTTCGCCATTACCATTTTGTCTGTCTGGATCTGGAAGTCCCACAGGATCTTAGCTCGGTCATTCTCCACCACCTTTGGGGGTGTGCCCCACTTTGATCTCGGGGCTTACAGTCCATATCCTGCACAGATGTTTCTGTACACTATGCCCGCTACTTGGTTATGACGTTCCATGTACGCTTTCCCTGCCAGCATCTTGCACCCTGCTGTTATGTGTTGGACTGTCTCAGGGGCCTCCTTGCACAATCTACACCTTGGATCTTGTCTGGTGTGGTAGATCTGAGCCTCTATTGCTCTGGTGTTTAGGGCCTGTTCCTGTGCAGCCAGGATGAGTGCCTCTGTGCTGTCCTTGAGTCCAGCTTTTTCCAGCCATTGGTAGGATTTCCTGATATCAGCCACTTCAGTTATTTGTCGGTGGTACATCCCATGTAGGGGCTTATCCTCCCATGATGGTTCCTCCAGCACCTCATCCTCTGGTCCCCATTGTTTGAGACATTCGCTGAGCACATCGTCGGTTGAGGCTTTGACCTTGATGTATTGATGGATCTTGGATGTTTCATCCTGGACAGTGGCTCTCACACTCGCTAGTCCTCTGCCTCCGTCCTTACGGCTCGCGTATAGTCTCAGGATGCTGGATTTAGGGTGGAACCCTCCATGCATGGTTAGTAGTTTCCGAGTTTTAACATCCATGGTCTTTATCTCTTCCTTTGGCCAGCTTATTATTCCTGCAGGGTATCTGATTACTGGCAAGGCATAGCTGTTTATCGCACGGATCTTGTTCTTGCCATTGAGCTGGCTTCTCAGGACTTGCCTTACTCGTTGGAGGTATTTGGCTGTGGCTCCTTTCCTTGTGACCTCATCGAGGCTGCACCATTTGCTTGTGGTATTCCCAGGTACTTGTAACTGTCCTCAATGTCTGCTATTGCTCCCTCTGGGAGTGAGACCCCTTCTGTGTGGATGACCTTCCCTCTATTTTTGTCTTCCCTCTACCATCCGACCACACTTCTCTAGTCCGAATGACATCCCAATGTCAGTGCTGTAGATCCTGGTGGTGTGGATCAGTGAGTCGATGTCTCGTTTGCTCTTAGCGTACAGCTTGATGTCATCCATAGCCAGTCTTGTTGATGACTTGGCTGAGGGGGTTCAGACCTATGCAGAACAGCAGTGGGGACAGAGCGTCTCCTTGGTATATGCCACATTTGATGGACACTTGTGCAATTGGCTTGTAGTTGGCTTCAAGGGTGGTTTTCCACATCCCCATTAGAGTCCTGTTGATGTTGTACATCTCTAAGCATTCAATGATCCAAGTGTGTGGCATTGAGTCATAGGCTTTCTTGTAATCAATCCAAGCCGTGCACAGGTTGGTGTGTCGGGTTTTGCAGTCTTGGGCGACTGTTTGGTCTACCAGGAGTTGGTGTTTGGCTCCTCTGGTATTTATGCCGATGCCCTTCTGTGCTGTACTCATGTATTTATCCATGTGCCCACCTATCTTAGCTGCTATGATGCCTGACATGAGCTTCCATGTTGTAGAGAGACAGGTTATTGGCCGATAGTTGGATGGGACCGAACCCTTTGAGGGATCCTTCTGGATCAGGATTGTGCGCCCTTCAGTTAACTATTCAGGGTGAGTCCCACTTTGTAGCAGCTGGTTCATTTGAGCTGCCAGTCGCTCATGGAGGGCAGTGAGTTTCTTTAGCCAGTAGGCATGGATCATGTCAGGACCTGGTGCTGTCCAGTTTTTCATACCTGAGACTCTTTCTTGGACATCTGCCACTGTGATAGTTACTGGGGCTTGCTCAGGGAGGTTGCTGTGGTCATCTCGTAGAGAGATTAGCCACTGTGCATTGCTGTTGTGGGTCGCCTCCCTTTCCCATATGCCTTTCCAGTACTGTTGGGTCTCCAGCCTTGGTGGGTCTGCTCTGTTGTTATTACCCTGCCATTGAGAGTACACTTTAGCTGGTTGGGTGGAGAAGAGCCGGTTAATCCTCCTGGCTTCATTTTCTCTCGTGTACCTCTTTAGGCGACTGGCCAAGGCTTTGAGCCTTTGTTTGGCAGTTTCGAGCGCTTCAGGTATGGGCATCTGGCTGTACCTCTTGGGTACTGGTCTTTTGATTGCACCTCTTTGGAGCTCTGACAATTGGCTCACTTCCCTCCTTGTTACCTTGATTTTAGCCTCTAACCGTCTTTTCCATGGTGGGTATTGAATCTCATGGTTGCTCCTATAGCCAAGCATCTCAAGGATCACTGATGCTGAGTTGTACACCAGCTCATTGGTTTCCGTTATGGTGTTGGTAGGGATCGTTCTCAATGCTGCATTCACATCTTCAATGAGACTTTCTGATGGTACTTCACTCAGCCGTTGTAATTGGCATCGGGATTGCCTGGTGTTCATTCGGGCCACGATCCTACCTCTCAGGTCAGTTGCTGCCTCGTTCAGCTGTGATGGTTCGTTCATTATTGGGGCTGCATACCCAATCTCCGGGTGGGGAGTTGAAGCTAACTCCCCTCTGACCTGGCGTCCTGGCTCCCCCTTGCCGTAGCATTTGTGTTGTACCTCGTCTATCTCAAGTTGTGACAGCATTCGCCGTTTGCGGATGTTGGAACACTGAGCTACTAGTTGTTTGGCAGTTAGTGTTGAATGGGGATGTCGACGTAACCATTCCTCCCACATTCTTTGCATGTAACCCCTCTGACTAGGGTTACTTGAGTAGTAGCATTCCAACAGATCCAGGTTTTCACCTCTCACCCAATTCCGTCTTGTTCCAGTAACCCATTTTTCGTGAAGGTGCCCTGGTTCCCCAGCACCTGACGCAGACCTTGTTTGACCGGGCGACGTCTGAGCCGGTATGGCGTGTATTCCTTTGTCACTCATCATGAGGTAGGCAGTAGCGCAAAGGATCTTGCCTAAGGACCCACACTGGATATCTCAACCAAGCGACCCGGCCTGGATTCGAACCCCGGTCTCCCGGGTGAAGGTCGGGTGACTTACCCATTGAGCTACCCAGCCGCTCTCGCTCGCTCGCTCTCTCTCTCTCTCTCTCTCTCTCTGTATGTATGTATATATATATATATATATATATATATATATATATATATATATATATATATATATATATATATATATATATATATATATATATATATATTGCACACACACATGAATACGTGCAGTCCCCTCCAAGAGTATCAGGGCAGCAAGGCAAATGCCTATGTTTTTGTTGTACACTGAAGACATTTGTGTTTAAGTTCAAAAGATGAGCATGAGACTAGAGTTTGGAATGTCAGCTTTTATTTCCTGGTATTTACATGTAGATGTGTGCTAAACAACAAAGGATATATCACTGTTTGTATTACACCACAGCATTTTTAGGTGAGCAAAAGTAAAGGAAGAAATAATCTTAAAGTGAATAACATTTAATATTTGGTGGCATAACCCTTACTTGTAATGACTGCCTCAAGCCCATGACCCATCAACATCACCAAACTGTTGCATTCTTCATTTGTGATGCTATTCTAGGCTTTTACCGCAACTTCTTTCAGTTCTTGTTTGTTTCGGGGGGTGTTTCTTCTTTCAGTTTTCTCTTCAGGAGGTGAACTGTATGCTCTATTGAGTTAAGGTCAGGTAATTGACTTGGCCAGTCTAAAACCTTCCACTTTTTTCCCCTGATGAAGTCTTTTGTTTTGTTGGCAGTGTGCTTTGGGTCATTGTCCTGCTGCATGATAAAATTCCTCCGAAATAGTTCCTCCCAATTATATGGATGCATTTCCCCACAAATTGGCAGACAAAATGTTTCTGTACACTTCGTAATTCATTCTGCTGCTACCGTCATCAACAATAAATTTGAGTGAACCTCTTCCAGAAGCAGCCATGCATGCCCAAGCCATGACATTACCTCCATCATGCTTCACAGATGAGTTTGTGTGCTTCGGATCATAAGCAGTTCCTTTCTTTCTCCACACTTTGGCCTTTCCATCACTTTCGTAGTGATTAATCTTGGTCTCATCAGTCCATAAGATTTCATTCCAGAACTTTTGTGGCTCATCTCTGTACTTCTTTGCTCATTTTAATCAGGGCTTTCGATTCTTACTACTGATAAGTGGTTTGCATCTTTGGTCATGGCCTCTATATTTCTGCTCTCGGAGTCTTCTTTGAACAGTGGATTGTGATACCCTTGCACTGTGGAGATCATTCGTGATGTCACTTAATGATGTTTTGGGGGTGTTCTTCACAGCTCTCACAACATTTCTGTCATCAACTACTGTTGTTTTCCTTGGTCAACCTGTTCTCCTTCTGTTGCTCAGTACACCAGTAGTTTCTTTCTTGTTCAGGACATTCCAAATTGTTGTGCTTACTATGCCCCATGTTTGTCCAATGGTTCTGGTTGATTTTCCTTCTTTTCTTATCTTCAACATGGTGGTCTTTTCTCCCATAGGCAGCTCTCTGGTCATCATGTTGGTTTATCCTCTTTAACAAGAAATACCTACTTTATAGGTTTAAATACAGGCCATAAAGTAGACTAGTCATGCAGAGCTATTTAAATTTTGAGCAATTAACGTTAAAGGCAGCCCAATGAGAAACACCTGTCAGTCACATGTTCCAATAGTTTTGCTCACTTAAAAAACAGGTGGGTTCAAACAAAGGGTGGCATGTTCTGAGTTGTTTAACACATCTACATGTCAATACCGGGAAATAAAAGCTGACATTCTGAACACTTGTTTCATGCTCATCTGTTGATCTTAAACCCAAATGTCTTCAGTGTACAAAAAAAAAAACAAAAACAAAGGAATTTGCTTTGCTGTTCCAGCACTTTTGGAGGGGACGGTATACACACACACACCCATTTTAAAATACGCATTGGCGATACTGGTTTGTCAGATTACAATAACCTTTCTAAAAAACCTTTAAGCAGGTGTTAAACATACTTGTCATTAAGCCCACATTCCTGTTTTAAAAAAATGTTTTTTTTATTCATCTGATGTACTATTCTTATCTTAAATGTCATGTTTTCATTAGCTGTAAGCAAAAAACACAGTAATTAAAAGAAATAAAGACTTGAAATCATCAGTTTGTGTGCCAATGAACTTTTAAATAAAGTTCTAATGTACTGAATATGACTGTATATATCTATATGTATATTTATTTATCTGACCAGAGCTGTAAAAGTGTGTTGCAAGGCAGTCTTCAAACTTAACTCACATACATCAGTTCTGTCTGGAGGAATAGGCCAAAATTCCACCAAACTATTGCAAAAATTACCCACTATTTGTTCATATCTGTATATTTACTACATCTGTGGTTGGTTTTACTGGAGAGTTTGTTCAATTTGTAAATCCCTTTAGGGTAATAAGAATATAGCCATCTTTGTTGCCATATGGAATACACAAGGACAAAACAGAAACATTTGAAAAAGGCTTCAGAGCAAACATCTGGCACTGTGTTCCCAAAAATGGGTTAAATGAATTTCTGAATTGATTTATCCTGCTATGTGAGTTTTTCTTTTCAGCTGATCTGATTTACTTCAGTTAAATTTGAGTGTGTTCACTCCGAGTCAAGCATGTGCGTCAGTAATGGGGGGAGGTTATCGTCAATGAAGCTTTGATACTATGATTCACCATGGCAATGGGTAAATTAAGAGCAACAATTCTGTTTTAATATAATGGTGCAAGAAATATTTATCTGTACAATAGCAGACTGTGGCATTTATGTACTTTTCCCTAAAAGAAGAGTTGTGTAATAGGAGTTAATTAGTTACCATTTTATTTAAGTTTAGCTATTCTTCTGTTATCCAAATGGATCCTCCTTTACATTACATTTAATGTTTGGTATAACAGATAAACATACAGATGACTTATCTCACCAGTGCTGCATTTAGATAGTGATCAACACAATGATTAAAGGTAAAATGTTTAGGTGTGCGGGGACTGTTGGATAATCTAACAGATGCATTTCTTTTCATGAGTCACTGTGTTCCACAGAAGGACAATATATAGACTTCATTATGGGCTGAAAATGAATCACCTTACACAGATGACAGATTCATTATAAAAGTGGATGTGTTAAAGTCCTTGGATAACAACCTGATTTCTAAGTCTTTCCAGGGCAACAATCTCACAACATATTCGCTAGTACCTCACAAATATTGAATTTATTTAATATTCAGATAAATACAGACACAGTGACGCATACGCACCTTTTAGCCTCTCTTCTTAAGAGAGCTTTCAGTATTCAACCTGACAGTTCACAACAGCAAGGCCAACCTCAAACCAGCACTCAGCAAATCATTGAAAAAAAAAAAAATAAAAAAATAAACAATTTAGTCTCAAACACTTTCTTTGATGTGAAATTTGACCATAGAATATGATTTTCCTTTTTGGCATAATCTCTATGTGAGCCATGGTTTATTAAAACACTACATCTCAAATAAACATCTTAAAAAATAAATAAACCATTATGTTGATTCTATAGTCACACCCACATTATTTCCAAATATCGCCTTCAAAAACCCCAGTCTTTATTGTCAAAGTATTTCTCTGTGATTTCTTGAAGTGTTTCAAAGATTAAAAAGGTGTTTTTATGGGCTGCATTTATTTTTATTTTGACTTACTTATTGCTCTGTACAGAATTACCATCATCCAGCAAAAAAAACAACAAAAAACATTAGAAGCCACTAAAATAAAACAAATTTTCAGGCTCACACATAAAACACTGGATGCAGATCTGATAGGGAACTATTAGCACATTTCTTTCCCTAAGTTTTATTAAATATCAAACTCCTGATGTAGATATGCAGTTCACAACAAAGCAAAATGACCAAGTCTTATCTCCAAGGCAGAGTGAGCACTCTTTGATTTGAAGTTAAAATTGGGAGAGGATGAAGATTAGGAGGCAGTTGTTTTTCAACCTTGAGCTGAAAGTGTGATACATTTCTTCAGCTGCAGATCTGAATTAATCAATTTAATATTTTTAAAAGTAACAAGAATTTTTTTCTGTGAATTTTTTACACAAAACATTACTCACTTAAAGTTGCAGTATGTAACTTATAAAAATGTTTTTTTTTTTTTACATATTTGTTAAAACTGTCACTATGTTATCAAAGTATAGTATGAGACAGATAATCTGTGAAAAAAAATTGAGCTCCTCCACCTCCTCCCATTGTTACTATTGCCATGTGCAGAAATACACCACTCCCAGTGAAAATTACCAACCAGAGCCAGGAGGAAGGTCTTAGAACTGCTCAATGTGCTAATGGTGAAGAAACAATTTACAATTACAGGAAAACTGGTCATCCACCATCATTGGTGGCCATGCTAACAAGCCTGAGCATTCATGGCAGGATCTGCTGTCGGGAAGAAGCTGCAGTGTAGCAGAAAGCAAGGGGAAGGGTCTGAGCAGCCCATACACAAGCGTGATTGACAGCACTAAGACGCTCCTCCTGGCTCTGACTGGTTTTCTGACAGAGCAGTGTATTGCTGCAGATAGCACTGGGAGCACTGGGAGGAGCTCGATTTTTTCACAGATTTTCGGTCTCATGCTATACTGTCATGACATAGTGACACTTTTAACAAATATGTAAAAACATATTTGTTTTATAAAAGTTACATACTGGAGCTTTAAGCAAGAATAGTGTATCTTTTAAAACACCTTTAGTAAAACATGTGCTAAGAAAACAAACCCTAGAAATATTAGTGAACTACCACAATTTACTTTTTATGTATTAAAGAATTCAGTCCCAATGATGATTGATGGACACAGTAAATAATTAATCAGTGTGTGTGGCCCTATTTATAATTGCAAATCCAATGTTTGTCAATTCAATGACTGGTGCTGTTTCAGACATGTATTGTGGGCGCAACAACTGCAGAGCTTCAAGCACAGTGAAGTCATAGCAACAAGAAGAATGATGCAGAGAACAGCAAGGCTCAACATGCAGGAGGCAAATCCCATTAAATACATGGGTGAATATTACTTAGAAGGCAGGGCTGCATTCACAATCTTGTGCTTTTTAGGTGTTTGGACTTGAAATTACCTTCCTTGTGTGCTACGACAAGATTCAGCCAGTACCAGCATTCAACAGTTCGCATGAAGGGTCTACTTTCTGCTATACGCAGTAGTACAGAGGAGGGAGAAAATCCTCTAACCCTATTGTGTGGATGGGCTGTGTAGGCAGACAGGGTCTTTTACTCAGGCTCCCAATAATATTGGTTAATTGCTAGATTTCTCTAGCCTCTCTCAACTTGCATCATGAGTAGGCGTGGAGGAGTTTACAGCGGGGGTATATTGCTGCTGACAGAATACAGTGTTCTCTTTCTCTCTCTCTTAATTGTCATTCCCCTGCTCACAGGCACATTTCTCCGGCAGATTCCCTTGAGAGAGGTTTCCCCAGAATCTACGTAAAAGGATTCCTTCCCACGCCATGGTCTTAGGAACATCTCATTTTCATCCGCCCGCGCCTCGCTCATGCACACACACACACTCCCTCTCACCCTGCCACTGTGTCCTCGTGTCTCCCTCCTCGCTCACTCTTTATGTTTTCTGCCTTTTTTCTTCCTCTCCCTTCACTTCTCAACACCCATCACACCCCCCTCCCTCTTCCCCATAACTTATAGATCCTCCGTGGGAGGCAGCATCTCCCTCACACAACAGGCGTGGGCCCTCCTCTGACAAATGACATGCCGGGCCCACCAGCTTTGCGTGGGGGGAGAAAAGCTTTAAGTTAAGAAGGAAGGATGGATTTGATTGGATGCTGCAACTCAGGGGCTGTATCTTGGCAAGCTGTATTGGATTGGTCTCAGGGAAGAAGAGAGAAATGGACAGAAAGCTGCAATGCTGCTGTTTATCAAGCCAACAGTATGTTTTAAGGAAAGAAAATGCCCATAAAACCTAACACCTCTCAAAACTGTCAAGCTTTCAACTGTGACAAAAAAAAACAGTAGTGGTAAAATATTAGACTTGTGACACATAAACATTTGTCTAGACAATGTGGTTTTAAGTTTCAACTTGTGTCCAGGTACAGTTGGTCTTCTTAAGTAAATCACTTACGAGTACTCCTTGGCAAGCTGCTGGGCCAGAGCAATAGCTGTGGGGTCTCGATCTAAGGCCAGGACCGTGACTTCAGGAACTGTGTTTAGTATTGCTTTGGTATGACCACCACCTCCAAATGTCATGTCCAGGACCACCTACATGCGAGAAAGAGAGAAAACAACACATTCTTCTCACAACAGGGCTCCCTATACACGATTCATCATCATCACGATGTTAGTTCATCACTTAAGTGTTTCTTTGTCAGTGGTTCACTGTTAAGACATTTTTTTCTGTGTCTCTCATCCCAAGCAACATCATTTCTATATTAGGACATAACCGAGTTTGAAGAGACATTCACAAGTTAAACTGTCAAAGTATATTTTACTGTGCAACTGAAAACATTTAAAGCTCATATTTCAAATTAAGGTTAGAATATATTCCTTAACTCCACCCAGAGTGAGACAGGTTTTAACAACAACTTATTTTTTTATTTATATTTAGACTTACCCTTTATATTTTGTAAAAGTTTTGACATGTATAAAAATTACTGTGGTAACAAGCATGACAAGGGCAGTGTTTGTTTAATTATTCTTGAAATTGGTTATAATCTCTAGAAAGTTCTGGGAAATGTCAGAAGACAGTGCAGTTATCCAACTGATTTGCAGGCTAAATTAGCCATTAGTCTTCTTCAGAAACCAAATGAACCACAACAAAATTACTTTGGTTCAAAATATAAAAAATAACCCTATGGCATCAGTTACCACTGGACATAAGACTCTATTAAAATAAAAGTTGATGACTAAATCCCTGTCTTTGGACACACTGTTTAATGTCTGTGCATTATACTGTATGTACATGGTATATGAACATTTAGTCATCTAGCTATATTAAATGTAAAATTACCCAACAGTAGTGATGTGCTTTTCAAGAAATAATCTGATTGATTACACATAGGTACACTTTGCCTATGCAACATTTGATAGGCTATTATATTTTGTATGCCATAATATCACATTTTTGTTGCGAATAATATTATTGGTCATTTTACTGTTGTTTATGTCCACACAGGATCTGGATGCTGCAGATGCTAAATCTCAAGAAGAATTATGTGGAAATAAACATTATGAAAAAGGCAGAAAGCAATGAGGAAAGTATGGGTTCATTCCAATTTGTACATGGCATGGCAGGCTGGCAGCTAAGGCCTTGGAGAAGGATTGTCTTCGTCTTCTTCTTGGCAAAGTCATTATCACATTTCTGCTGGACTGTTGTAGTGTCAAAATGTTACAGCCAGCAGCTGGCTGTACAACAAAGTTCAAAGATGGATGGAATTAAATACAGAGCAATCCTGAAAGATAATTTGTTAGAGGCTGCCAAGACTAGGGAGGAGGTTCACTTTTAAACAAAAGGGTGACCCTAAACATGCAAGGTCTGATCTTCAAAAGGTTTGCGCATACAAAAACAGGTGCAAACTTAATAATACATGCAAACCTGATCTACAAACAACACAGAAACAGAACTGCATCAGCAAAATGAGGATAATAGCAGGCGCAATAAATTTAGTGTGTCTGCCTTCATGAATATTCAGAACATGTACTGATCATCAGAAAGGGCAAAATACTGGGAGGAGGACTCACAATACAATTTATTAAACCTGAACCAGATTGCAGGTGCTGTTTCTGCCTCTATTTAGCACGTTTGAAAAGCAGGTGCAAACTGGCAGGTAAAAATGTCTGCGCTCACTGTTGCGAGGAGGAGGCATAGATACAATGACGGAAAACATTGCTTGTCAAATATTTGGAACATATGAAGAACATAAAAAAATAATAATAAAATATAGACGGAAAATATCCTCCATTAAGGCCGATTTTGAGCTCCAGGATTACCAAATAATTCCAGCACGCCATCACTTTATGGCAGCCCACTGTTATGTCTTGATGCTCTGCAGGAGAGCGTCTATATAGCCCAGATTATATTTATTACATTTATTTTCTGCATGTTCCACAAATTGTGTGGTTAGAAGATGTCTGCGTTGGATAGACATTTTTTGGAGTTATTTTGACTGATATTTAAAAGTTCTTACTGTTGTGTTGTACCACATTGTATATTATTTAAATGAAATAAGTATTATTATTATTATTGTTAAACCTCAAGCATAATGACTTTCTACTTCATCTTTCTTTTATGGTCACTCCGCTCTCTGTACCACTTTTGTGCATGCAATCAATTGCATTCGCAATTGGTCTTAGTCCTACTACCACATTTTAAAAGATAAAGGAATAGTGTTCATCTATTCCGAAGATCCTAGTATTAGAAAGTATTTGCATGGATAAAAACATATAACATATGATAATCTAAAACAGAAAAAAGTACATTTAACCTAAAAAAAACTAATGGGCAGACGAGTATAGCGGTAATTTTCCCAAGTCAAAGTCCTGTATTAAATCTCTAATGATTTGAACAGTTTTACATTAAATGCATGCCGTGCTGCATTGTTATACATTGGGAATTCAAACCTGTAGGTACTGATTGGTCTTAGGCCTAATTTTTAACATATATTATCTTTAAAAAATTTAAAATTTATTATTCTTTTTTGCCTTCTTAAAATTTTATTAAACATGTAAAAAGTGCTTTTATTTTGTTTGTAATAACTTGTGTTCATATTGCCCACAGCTTTACTACATTTTTCTCTTTTCTTTGAAACAGAGGATTTTTAAGATTATTAGGAAAACATCTTCTAAATCTATATTTAAAACATTTGTTGTCAAGTCTGAAGAGTAAACATTTTCTAATTACACTTTACTATGAAGAAAGGTGCAATGTGCTGAGTAGAAATGAGGAAAGTCAAACTTCTAAAACTGAACAGAACAGGCGTTGCTTTTACTTTTAAAAGCAGGAAGTATCCTTGAGATGACACAGCTAGCTTGAAAGTGAAAAGTTTCTCAGAGGGCAGCTTCTCTGTGGGGACTTACCCCTGGCATCTTTTTGGATCTCTGGGGGGGTCCCTGTCATCAGTCTGAGCTGTATTGGTGCTGATGAGATAAGTGGGGGCCGGCCGCGGCACCCACTTATCTCACCAACACAGCCTAATCCCTTGCATATGCAACACCACACTTCAGTATTGTCTTGATGTGTGGGGACTATGGGCCTTGTAGAAATGGGTGAAGCACTGTGCAAACCATTGAAACCACACATCGCAACATTTCACAATACCACAGACACACATGTAAACACTGTGTGGTGTAGGGGCTGGGGTCGGAGGGCATGACATGGTCCTCTTTTGCTCCCACCCCAGCACCAGTGCTGGTTCAGTGAGAAGTGGGGGTGTGGGGCTCCCATCAAGTGGCCTATGGCTATCAGGGATGTGTCAGGTTGGCTGTAGGCCACAGGGGCTTTGGTGGGTGCCCATCCCTCCTGAACTCTCAGGGGCCAGCTCACCAGGTGGGGAGGTAATATGCATCCCTGCCTTGATCTTTCTGAGTTCCAGCAGCCATGGTAGGCTGGTACCTTCCCACCATGCCGGGGGTTCTGGGTCCAGGGGGCTGGTTTCTGAGCTTAGCCTGCACGAGGGAAGATGACGACGTGGACACACGCACCGACATACAAATAAACCAAATGGTTGAGGGTCATACAAACATAGGTTACTGCCTACTTTGACGCAGGATTCAGTCTTAATTTAATAAAGCCAATCACACAATTAGGAATTACATCTGGAGATATCATTTTTGTAGAGAAACTCTGCCATGGCACATGTAAGCAACCAATTTCTTCTGGTATGTCTGAAATGCTGTGACAGGACATGTTAAAAAGAGAGAAAAAAAAGGTCTCTCAGAGGGCAATTTAAATCTGTTTTGTTGCTAATTCATCCACAGCCAACTAATAGAGAGTTCAGTTGGAGGGACATCTGTGACGTCATTATGATAAAGATTCAGCAAGCATAATAAATCAAGTGCATCTTTTCACAGGAAAATATGGGCATCAGCTGTCAGAGCTCTACATACAAGCTTGGTTTAACTTTTATTTCTTGGGATAACAACTGTATACAAGAGTTGAATCCCAGACCTCGAATCTAATTCAAGTCTTAGGTCTATTTTTGTCACTTAAGTGCGACTCCAGTTAATTCTGAAACTTACAAGTCCATCTCCAATTCTGTAATGGGGTAGGGCTAAGTATGCCAGCAAACACAAAGAAAATTGGTGCAGAACTTAAAGCTGTTATTCAACATAACCAAACCTAAACTAAAAAAAATTTTGCTATGCTAATGCATGTTATCTTTTCTTTTTTTTTTTTTTTTTACATGTCCTGTCCGGCAGTATGACATGCTTAAATGTTGTCTGAGAGTCAAGGTGAGGCCCAACACATTTACTTTGACAAGCAGAGCATTACGGCTTTCGCCATGATGTTTCACTTTATCTGAAGCTTTATTAGAAATTCCTTTGGGCTTATTTCAAATGCAATGGACACAAAGATGAAAAAGAAAGGAGAAAGAAAAGAGAAAAAGGTGGGTAAAAGGTTTAAAGGGAAAGAAAGAGATAGAAGTAGAGGAGAGAAAGAAGCATAGAGAGAACACAACGCATGTTATCTTGATACCAAAACAACTAACTCTTTCATCTTACAACTTTCTAAATGATGGAAAGACTCAAGTTTATTCTATGGGAATCTTTCACATTTCTACCAACTTTTAATTGACAATATTAAATAGCAAAATAAAAAATATAAATACAAACACATAGGAAGTTGTGTTATGCAACAACAAGTGGCCAAACTATATGGACTTACAAGATACTATCACATAGATCGTTTTGGGTTGTCCCTTACCATTAATGCAGCTGAGATTTCATGGTTTGTATGGTTTGAGCTGCTTATTATTTCATGTTGGGGAAAAAAAAAAAAAAAAAAAAAAAATATATATATATATATATATATATATATATATATATATATATATATATATATATATATATATATATATCAAAACAACTTATTGTCTTCTGTCTTGAAATAAACTCTTATTTCTCTCAGGTATATTTAAAAAAGAACAAAATTATGTGTGAATAATTAATGTAAATATAAGGTCCCAATGAGCTTTTAAGTATGGTTCAAAAAAACAAAAAACTAGGGCTTTTACTTTTATGGCAAGCAATGGAAATGTGCACTACTAAGTGCATTACATTACCTTTTACTATAAGACAAAGTGTAGCAGATTTTAATTATTTTATTTTTTTACAGTATTTTTACTGTTGGCAGGAAGTTTTAGCATTTTTTTCCCCAACGGAACACAACTATTTCAGACTAATGTTTCACATATTCTCATAGCCCATCACTGTTAAAGTATAAGTGTTATAAATATTACTGTATTAATCCAGTCTCCAGGAGAGAGGGAGTGTTAAAATGTGCAATAACTGTCGACCATTATGCAGCATATTTGATGTTAGCTAGGTCCTTATCTCTCCTGTATGGACAACACACAAGAAATCAGAATTCAGAATTTTTTTACAAAATGAAAGAAAAATCACTGCCTGAACAATCTGACACAGAAAAAAAAATGATCATGTTTAGGTTTTTCCCTTTTTTTAACATGTCCCCTCAGGTAGTTGCTGTATTTTGATTAAATGTTAGAAAATAGATGTAAAATGACAATAAAGGAAATGCCACCATTTCTCCCCCAAAAAAACATTAAACATGTCGATCGATAGTGACGTGGAAAGTAGGGTGTGTGCGTGCATGTGTGAGGGAAGAAGTGATCAATGGCGGTTCCCTCTCAGCGCGCAGCAGCAGATGGGGAGGGGGTGTGGGCTAGTGGGATGAGTCACACGCATAATGAACTTGCCTGTTGTGCTATTCAATAAAAAAAAAAGGGAAAACGAAAACAGAAACACATACAGCAAAGTAGGCTGTTTCTATAATAATAGTTGATACAGGTACACCAGGAGGCAAACTGGCTGTGTTCTGGAGTGAACAGAACCTGCCAAGACAGTATTTTATCACCCTGTAGGAAAACTGTGGGTTAAAAAAAAAAAAAAGCTTTTTTTTATTTTTTTATTTCAGTGATTCAAATGATGGAAACATTGTCCATACCTTCTTTAGAAATGGTTGCTGGTTGTTATCACTTGGATAGATTGAAAATAAAACTCTACATCCTTACCAGGATCAAAACTAAATCTTAACTAAAATACCAGACCCTGAAAATAAAAAACTCCATGTTTACTAGGTCATTCAGAAAAGGTGGATTAAAGGTTAGTTCCTTCTGTTGGGAAAAAAAAGGCTCTTTGAAAAGAAAGGATGTTGTAGAAAAAAAAAAATCTTCTGGTACTCCTTTTTGCCAGATGGACAAAACAACTCCTTGAAAAGATTTGGTGATAACAGGTTTGGCATTTGCAAAGATGACTGACACCAAACTTGGATATGAGTCATTCACATTGATATTTCATACAGAACTGTGTCTGCAAGGCCCTCACCTAGACCGTGCCTTTGCAGAGAAAGCAGCAGGCTTCCAGAGTACAATGTGAGTGATCTTGAATGCGCAAATGCACTGATGAAAGAAAAAATCTTTTTTAAAAAAAAAGGTAATTGTTCCTTTCTGTGTTTTGTAGTCTTTGAGAGGCGTGCAATATCTGCCTTTCCCAGCAGAGGGAACAGAAGAGTTAGGAGTGGTTTGTGTTGCGCAGTCCAACAGTGAGGCTGCAAAGTGCTAATATGCAGGAGACTTAAGCAGTTATCACACAGCATTATTAATGGCGGGGGGGGGGGGGGTTCTTTCCTAAACAAAAACAAAACTATATTGAAGACTCTCATTCGACCTGGTTAATAAATACAAGTGTCACTTTTTTGCTTTTGAAAAAAAAGTCACATCTTTAAATAAACAAAACACAGCATGTGCAAGAGTATATTATGTCAAGACCATGTGGCAAACAAGAGTCTCATCTCAAGCTTTCTTGTGGTTGAATTCATTAGGAAAAGGGGAGCAGGAACCTGAGAGAAGCCTGAGTACTCACCTAAATCCTACTTGTGACTCCCCAGCCCAGGTCAGTTACAGTGGGGGATCTAAAATGTCATTGAGGGGAGTTTTTACAGATCTTGTTACACCAACACACAGACCATTAGGGAGACAGATACACAGGTACAGGATCGCTTTTCTTGTCGCGTCCGTTGCCATGGTAAGACTGGTGCTAACCGGTTGCATTTCTTTCTCTGTCATACAAAGTTCATGGCAAGTTACAAGTGTGTAGAAATTTAGGGGGGTTGCAATAAAAGAACAATGTATATGAGGATAGATATGGAGGTTAGCATTATAGACGGAGCTTTTGGGTTTACTGATTGCTAAGAGAGGGTATTGCATTTCACATAAATCTCACCCTCGAAACTGCTGCTCTGCAAAGCCAATATCAATATTATCTTATAATATGTTTTTAGCACCTCAACCTCTTGCTTATCTCATTTGCATTTCAGTTTTACTTCAAAATGGATGAGTTTAGTTCCAATGTTTCATTTAAATGAGTGTAGTAGCTCTGCACACGGGTATAGCAGGTAGTAGGCGGACGTGCACAAAACAGATGGCCAGTGAGAGCAGACAAACTCAAACGGCATGAAAGCTTCCCACAATTATCCTGTCAAGAGATTATGTTGACAGTGATCAGTCATGTCTGAGACTCATGCAGCCTTCTGCCTCATCTACCTAAATTAATTACAACACATACATTCAATAACACGTACAAGTAAGTAAGTAACTAAGTAAGACAGAGTGGGTCAATGAGGGATAAAGGAGCATAAAATACTGTAAAACTCTTTGCCACAGGGCTCCTTCTAAATGTCTTCCTTTATGATGAACTAATCTCTCTTTTGTCAAAGGAATGCTGCAGAGTTACAACAAACACTTTCATTCCTCATCCATTCAGTGCTGTTTGCACTCTTCTGGCAAGAGTTTAAACAAATGTAGTCAAAGAGGTATTTCAACTGGTCAAGACAAGACTCGTCTGCTAGTGTAAAAACAGCCTCAGTTCATTTGACAAAAAAAATAAAATAAAACAAATACTCATCTGAAGTTTGTAGGTCATTTCCAAAACTAGGAATGGATAAATTTAACCTGACGTGCAGACAGAGTTTTCCCCCCGGTATATTACAGGAAACTTTTTTTTTTTTTTTTTTTTTTTTTGGTGTTCCCTGGTGTTAGGCTAAGAATTCAAAACAGAGACAGAAATAAGTTTGGGAATTTGATCAAGGAAAAAGTGACCATGCAGTTACACAAGTGTCTTGGAGTATATACAAGATTGCCAAGACATGACGTTATTCCAAAGGTATGGGCTTAAGAGTTACACATGTGATATCATATAAATTAACTCTGATAAAGAGATTTTGTCTGGAACGATAGCTGTCTGATACACAAGCCTCCTCTTAAGTAGGTAGAAAGGCTGTAAAGTTGTGAAAGAAAAAACAAAAAACACTGCATGTATCGTTTTTATGTGTCAGTGAAAACAGATAACATGGTTCTACTCAAAAGTTTACAGAAACCCATTAATTTCGAGCATTTTCTTTTTTATTTGAACCGTTGTTTTTCTCCTTAGTCCTCATAATTGCTTCCAGATGTTAGTTTCTCTTTGTTTGACAGCAGACATTGGACTGACCATTACTTAGAACCATGGGAAAGTACAAGGAACTCAGTGAAGATCCAAAAGAGAGAAATGTAGATTTAGAAAAGAAAACGTTTTGGAGCTATTTCCAAACATGATTCCAAGATTTTCAGCTCAAAGTTATTTACTTGATTGTGTCACCACTTTGCCACAATCTGGAAAACAACCTGAACTGTCACCCTCAGATGAAAAGATACTGATTAGGATGTTTGGAACCAATCCAGGATCCACCAAGGCTCAAGTCTGCCATGAACTGGAAACTACAGAAACACCAGTGTCACTACACAACAAATCACAACAACTTTAACATTGCATCAGACTGAGAGGGTACGGATCAGGAACGAAGCTCCTGCTCTAAAATTTTAGTTTGCTGCTGCCCACATGAACAAACCAAATGCATTATAGAAAGATTTTGGGCCAAACAATATAACGTGAGATTTTTGTTTAGAGGAATCAGGGTGAGGCTTTCAAATCCAAAAACACTGAACCACTTGCCAAGCATCGTGATGGTAGCATCAATTTCTCTACAAGTGGTACTCACAGATGATAAAAGGTGTATGCAATAATGAAGAAATAGGGCTACCTCCAAATTCATCAATTTCACCTCAAATTAGTTTTGAACTGTCCATTTGAACTCAGTTGGGTGCTCAAATAGGACAATAATCCTAAACACACCTCAAAACTGGAATGGATAAGTGAGGCTAACATTAAGCTTCTGAAATGGCTTTCTCAAAGCACCAACCCCAACCCCACTGAAAACTTGTACACTATTCTTAAAAATCAAGTCTGTGCAACGAAACCAAGTAGCTTATTTGAATTCAGCAAATTGTGCTATGAATGTGTGAGTGTTCAAATATTATTGTAGTTTGTTGTATGTTCATTACACTCCTAAAATAAGACAGAATTGTTTGAATACACATTAAAATGACATTCATGGCCAAGATGAGGGCAGGTAAACCTCTTACTAGAGGTAAAGTAGGAAGTTTGGTGTATGTTTTATGATGGTAATGTCTGATTCCTGTCTGGGGGCTCACAGTATACCTGTGAGTCAAGCATTTTGGACCACAGTTAAATGTCACAGACAATAATGAAGTAATAATTGCTGTGAAATTTGGTTTGGAAATTCTTAGTCCTCAATGGACAGCAGTTTTAATCTGATGAAGGTTATTATTCAAAATCCAAGTTTACACACAGTTCATTGGGTACTGCTATTGAGAGAATAAAATAATGATTTGGAGATATGCAAATACTTTTAAAATATGAAAGGCACAATCAGAGTGATGTACTGGAGAACTGTAGGACATGTTTAAACATCTTTCTCAGAAGGTTCTCATTTAAACGAAACGGCAACAAATGAGAATGTTGCTTTGAAAAACAAACCACAGTGAAACATGTAATCAAATTGGTTAACTCCAGTGTTTTTTTTTTTTGTTTTGTTTTGTTTTTTTAATTAAACATTTTAATTATAAAATACATGTAATTTTGAACACTACGGTTATTTAAGGCTCTCAACTTTTAATCTGAAAACCTGTAATTCATCTGTGTTCTATAAAACACAACCCTAAATTAATGCTCAATTCAACTAAAGATAAGATAAGAACATATAAGTCATGATCTACCATGTATTACACTCATATCAGCACATGTGCGTTACTGTGCCTCATAAGAAAGAACTATCATTTTTGTTAGCTATGTCAGATATAGTGCAGATTTCTACTCTTTTGCTTATTTAACCTATTTAAATGTTTTAGATCACACAAATGTTAACACCAGACATCAATTATCAGAGAAAATACAAAATATAGTTTTTTAGTTGTTGCACAAACCTAATAACTAGCTGCGCAATACATTGGCTGTAAAATCTGCCATCAAGTGTTTGTGAAAACTGGCAGTGAGTCTTTTACATTGCTATGAAAGAATTTTGATCTACTCTTTGCAGCCTCAGCCTCAGTGGGAGATTTTCAAACTTGAATTACCTGTTTAAGGCCATGCCCCAGCATCCCAACTGTATTTAGAAGTCATTCAGAGGTGGACTTTCTAAAGAGCTCTGGATCACTGTCCTACTGTTTAACTCAAATTTAATTAAGATCATGAACCGAGGGTCGGGCATTTCTCTTTATGATTTTCTGGCTCCATCAATACAGAAAAGTTGTCAACACCCTGAGCAGCAAAGCACCCCCAGACCATCACACTACCATCATTATGTTGGACTGTTAATATGAAATTCTTTTTCTGAAATGCTTGCACATTTTCCAAAAAGTTCAACTTTTGTCTTGTTAGTTCAAACTGTAATTTGCCATTAGGTCTGTGGATCATGAAAATATATTTTTGGCAAATATGAGATGGGCTTTAATGTTCTTTTTTGGTCAACAGTGGTTTTTGCCTTGGACATCTACTATGGATGCCATTTTCCCCTCTTTATTATTGTTAAATCTTAAACACAATCCATAACTGAGCCAAATGGCCTCAAGTGTGTTAGAGTAGTCACCTGTTAGTTCTTTTGTGACCTTCTGGATGAGTCCTAATTGCGCTCCTGGAGTAATTATGATAGGTTGGCCATTTATGGTGAACTACAGCTGTAACATGATGACTTAATTTGTGCAAAATTGCTCTCACTGTGATTCATGGAACTCCCAAAGCCTTAGAGATGATTTTGTAAACCTTTTAAGACTGATCGGCGTCACTGACTGTCTTTTAGCCTACTTCAGGTTGTCGAACAGGTCCTATTAAGCTGATTTCTTGATTCTACAATTTAGGCTGTAATCAGTGGCTTTTGAGTGTGGCTTTTGAAACTGAACAGCTTAGAGGAAATGTGGTTAATTATAGTTCATTCACAATTTAACAATGGACCAATTACATTTTTATATAGGGTCAGGTTGGGTTAGACAGCTTTTTACGTTAACTAAATGAACTTATCAACTGAAAATTGCTTTCAGTATTTGCTTAGGTTACCTTTATCTGATTTCTAAATTTGCTTGATATTCTGAACTATATAAATGTGAGAAAAAAGCAAAAATACTTGAAATCTGTATGTGGGCAAGTACTTTTTCACAGCAATGTAAGTAAGCAATACCAAAAAAATTAAATTCTAAATATTTCGAAGAAAGTAGTTTTGAGAGTGCCACATATTTTGACTCTGCATTTTACCTCCTTTTTCTTGTTTTTCTAAGGACATTCCTTGTTTGGCTTGTCTGGAAGATGACATCAGTTACTGGCTGACACATCTGTGTAGCTTTCACGGTAGCAGGAGGCTGAGGACGAACTCAAAAAGCTATCTGAAGAATTTCAGAAGGCTGGCGAGTCAGTTTGTTATGGTGTCTCCCCAAACCTTATATAGCAACTTTTAGGCACAATCTGGCTGTTATAAAACACATAGGAAAGGTTAAGCATATTTATGTTCCCTCTTATGTCACTTTGCTTTACAGTTCCTAAAGATTTATAAGGGTTCACAAAGCCATGAAGTAGAAGCAGCAAATTAATGGGATTTGTGGAAAAGTAACTAAATCAGTCAAATTTATAATGTGCAAAAACAGTAAAATCTTACCCTGCATAACTTTAAAAACAAATAATAAAAGTTTCCAAAATACAACATTGGGGATAAGATGACAGGAAATGAAGACATTATGATTACTGAAAAGTTCTTCCTTCTGTCCTTATTTAGTTTTGTTTTTAACTTAAAACACATCTAACAGTATTACCAGAAGATTGAGAGAGAGAACAGAGATTGAACCTAGAGGCCTGATGAGGAACGAGAAAAACAACACTAGGCTCGAAATGCAGAAGAGGAATCACCGTTCGAGAGGACAGTGAAGGCCTCCAGGAGAAGACCTTTTAATTTCCAAATTTTAAAGTCAGTTCAAGCAGAAATTGTTAAGACAAGTTGAAACAAATCAATGTTTATGTTTAGTTTGGATTTTACTGTCACAAATCAAGCTTCACGTTGGACTGAAAACTCAAAACAGAATTAAATCCAAGAAGGGAAACATTATGGCAGTAATAAAATGAAAGTAAGACATTACTAAACTGTTTTTGTAGCAAGGAAATGTCACTTTTAATATCGACATATATAGACACAAAAGCACCTTTCACAGCTTAATGTAAAAGTGCTGATTTCAAACAGCTTATGGGAAGAGAAAGAAAATATTTAAATGATTTTTCCTTCTGCTTTAATTTTGTCCAGTAAAAGCCCAATCAGAGGCTCTTAAGGTTCTGGAAGCTGATAGAACAATATAGTAAAGTTTTAAACAATATACAGAACAAAAGATTCAACAGAATCAACAGATTCTTCAGTGATAATTTCAGTTCAAGTGGATGATTTTTTTTAACAATTTGTTTACAACTATGCCATGAACGCTGTCCAGGGTGCTGATTCTGGGATCATTGGAGATGTGAAATGTTAAGAAAGATCCTTGATATCGCCCAACAGTTTAAATTACTTAAAAACCTGAAGTAGAGAAAGTACAGTGCTTTAAAAGTGTTTACTCCCTTACAGGTTTCTTCTGTTTCGTTTTAAAAAAATTTTTGGCACTAGTGGCCTTTAATGAACAGTAATTTGACAACAAAGAGAGTAGAGAAAGGGGAAAGATATGCAGCAAATGGCCCGAGACCAGGAATCCAACGCAGGACAACTGCACTGAGGACTACATGGTACGCCTGCTCTACCAACTGAGCCACACAGTGCCCCCTGTTTTTGCCTTTTTTGTCACATTTAAATGCTTCAGATGATTACATTTCAGTATTAGATTAAAAAAAAGAAAAAAAAAACAATAAAGAGGTTGTAATAACTGGCAATGAGTCTTTAACATCACCAATGAAAAATTTTAGCCCACTCAGCTTTGAAGAATGTTTTTTAGCCATGCTGGCAGGGGATCTGAATTGGATTTGACTCCCAACTTTGGCTAAGATGCTACAAAAGTTGTTTTGTGACCTGGCTGATTCGTTGATCTGCTCTTGGAGCAATTTTGGTTGACAAACCTGCTGTATGTATTCTGCAGTTGTGGATTATGGCTCTCACTTTGGTTTGCTGGCTTCCTTAAGTCTTAGAAGTAGCTTTGTAACCCTTTCCAGACTGATAAGTCTCAAAGGCTTTATTTTTCTACGGTTTTTATTTTTTTAGATGGTGTGTTGCTCTCTGAGATCTTTTTTTTTTTTTTTTTTATCATTAGAGAGGTTTTATTTAAATAATTTCTTATATCTGCTGGTCAGGTAATAATCAGGCCTGAGGTTGGCTTGTGAAATTGCACTCAGCTTTCTGAAAGATTTTGCTTAATCACAGTTAATTTATCATTTAATAAGAGGGCCAGACTGGTTTGCATAGATTTCTTCCCTTAATGAACTACATCATCATGTGAAAACATTTTTGTATTTTTACAGGTCATCTTTATTAAATAGTAACATTTGTTTAATGAATTGAAACATTTAAATGTTAAAAAAGCAAAAATAGAAGAAATCTGGAAGACTTTTTTACAGCAGTGTATAATTGTTAAATATTATAAGTAGCCCCAACCACATAAGTGCTAAACATTCTCTAAAAACAATATTTACATAAAAAAAAAATTGTGTTTAAAAATAACTTTTCTTGAGCAAAAGTGTATGATAAACCTATTACTCAAAGTGTTGGTTATTTAGCAGCGGAATCAGCTGTCAGTCTAGAATATGAATTATACACCATTACATTACTAATTAGTCATTAATTAATAATGACAAAACATTTCCTGTTTCGAAAGTTGTGTTTTTCCTAAATTATTATAGAGCGAAAGAATAGTTTTAAAGCCTACTGTTCACTAATCAGTTACTTAGGGCGTGATTTATAAAACTATTGTTATCTCTGATCTCTCCACTTATCTCAGATCATTTACCAATATATTACTATCCCCTTTCCTTTATATATTTTCCACATTTATGTACCCTTATTTTTGTACCAGCATTTTTAAGATAATTTCTTGAAGCACTGCTTCAGTTCTGTTAATACATTTACCTTTCTTATTAAAAAGTAGCCTCAAAAATCTCTCTATAACAAGGAAACCCCCAGACCCATTCCTCCTCCACACGGAAAAGGTTCATAAAGCCCATGTCAAGTGTCCACCCACTTTAAAGAGTCCAAAGACACCTCTTACACCACACTGATGCAGAAGAGGTCCCCAGAGAAACAAGGATAAAAGCTACTCGTATGGTTTCTGAAACTATAAGCATTTAACTCAATATTTACGGTACATGAGCACTTCAAAGTAACAAGAAGTCTTCTTACTGTTTTACATGCTGCATTTGTTTTCAAGATCCAATATAAGGCCAATTATAATTTTAAAAAAAACCCACAAACATAAGCTCACTGTCAAAAAACTAGATAGAAACAGCCTGATTTGGCTTTAACTTGTTACACATGGAGATCAGCGACAGGTATGTAAATACTTTGATATGCACGGAGCTGACACATCTAGAACAGACACCAGAGGGCATCGGTGGTGGCATCACGAGTGGTGTTTATTTGGCAGTGTCCGGAGAGTCCGACAGTCAACAGAAGGGTGAAGGTCACCAGGCTCAGAGGATGACTTGTTGACACAGTAGACAGATTTAACAGAACTTGATAAAGATTGATAACTATTAGCTAGAGGTCTGAATGAAGTCAAATTGCCATACGTGTCACATTGTTTTTATGCAGTGTTGTAACAGTTAGCCACTATTAAGACCTAGTTCCTAGTTCTAGGTTCAGATCACATTTTTTTAAACTAAATTAATTCCTGTTTCAATATGAACTTATTCATTTTAGATTGTGAACATATTGGAATATAAGGAAACATACAATGAAATCATTGCAGCTTTAGTCCTTGTGTTTCCTGAGAGAGAAATTATTTGAAAAGGAAAACAGCACATCTCCCTTGTAGCAGACTACAGGAGAAGCCCTAAGAAGAGAACACTTTGTTCTTTTGAAGGAATTTATTGCTGCAGCAAACCCACGGAAGACCCTTTTTCAGCCATGGAATGACCTCTCACCTTCTGAGAGGGAGTGAATTGTAAAACTACCAAACAGACCTTCTTGGTCATAAACCCACAAAACTAGAATAGCCACACTTCTAAGGAAGTTGAAGAATAAAACTGCTCAAAACATTAGCTCAAACATTAAGTCTGTCCCAGTGCGGATCTGATGGATTTCAAGAATTAATTGCAACAGATCTGGACTGACTTATGACAGGGAGATGTTAAAACAGCTGCATGACTTTGTAACCAGGTCTTAGAAGGGTGACATGAACTGAAATGGGACTAGCAATGTACCCATACTGCCAACTGCAGTATCTGTTTGTTCTCATAGTGTATTTACACCAACAGTCACAAGATCTTCCAACACGTTCCATTTATTTTATTTCCACTAGTCTATGTGCTTATTTTTTCTTGGCAATGAGTGACATTCAATTTTGATAAATCATGTAAAACATATACATAAATCATTTTAAAGTGTATTTAATAAACAATATGTGTCTATATTATTCAGTCAAGGGTTTAGCCAGAGCATGATCAAGCTGGAGGCAGAGAATTCTCATCTGCAGTCTGGTGTAGTCATATCCCCAAAGAACAATTTGTGTGACAGAGTGATATAGGCAGCGTTTTTATTTACCTAGTATATCCTAAATGTTTGCAAATTAAAGCATTGTGGGGATCTGACTTGGAGGCACTGAATGACAGCTGTGAAAAAAATGATTGGACAATGAAAAAAAAATGAAAAGGGAGGGACCTGTACTGCGTGCATGAGTCATCATTCTCAACCCCCACCCCCCAGTCAAACTGTTTTTTTTTTTCTTGCAGGTTAGAGAGCTACAGAGCTGCATGTTTTCTTATAGAAAGAATCCCTTTTGCAGAAAACTGAAGGCAGGACTTAGTAGGTAAAAGATTTAGAATAGCATCAACAGTCAAATCAGTCTACAAAATATAATTTTACGTGCAGAAAAGAAATCTACCTTCATACTGTTTTATACTGAAATGTGCTGGATTTGGGGGCGGTTGCACATTTTGATTTTTTTCATCACATTTATATATCGACACCTGTGTGGTTTAAAGAAAAAGAAAAAAATATACAAATGCTTTCAAATAAACGTGAGTACATATGCCCCAAAATGTACATTTCAACAGACTACAGTCATCCTGTATAACTGTGTACTTAAGCTCCCCATTGACAAGCAGGTTTGCCTGGAGAAAAACTATTTAGATGAAGATGATTGGGTGCTGTGAACATGTCCTTGATTGTGTCAAATCACAAATGCCATAATAATCTGGTATATTATTATCAAGTAGGACAACATTTTTCTTTTTTCATTTGATATTTTGTTATTTAAAAAAAAAAAAAAACAACAACGCACAATTAACTCTATTTTATTCTATCTCCAAACCAAAGAAGAGTTTGTGTGAAGATAACTCTGACTTCACATTTGATTGTAAAACAAAAGCCTATCTGTGCAACTTCAGATTTTGTGGTGTATAAAAACTGTTGGACATTAAAATATTTTGAAAAATGTCATCATGAGTTTAAAATGGTCAACATTTTTTTTCATATTTATTTTTGCACATAATTTCAAGGAAAATGGTTGTGGAGGGGTTTTTTTGTTTGAGAGAGAGAGAGAGAGAGAGAGGTTTTGTTTTAGTTTAAAGGGGGGTTTTAAGTATTTTCCAGGAAAATAGTGCCATATTTTAGTACAATCAAGTAACTATGTTACCATCAATTGTTATAAAAATGCTGTATATATCAAGCATCATTTAAAAGAAACCTGACTTTGCAATTTAATGCCTTGAAATTGGCCTCTGTCTCTTTAAGAACTTCCTACTCTTTCCAACACTCCGCCTTCAGCATCACAACAATGCTACTCCATTATACCGTTTACAACCGTTCTTAGGAACGTTGGACTGAGAAGTAGTTTGTATGATGACCTTAGCAGATGCACATTTCCACCAGGTGATTGCTAATAGCTGCTGCTTCTAGTCTGGAGGAGCTGTGTGTGGGAAGGCACGGGTGAGGGGTTCTCTGTGAGGCTGAAGCTCAGCTGGGGACTGCAGCTCCAAGGAGGAGCTTTGTGGAAATAGGCAGTGCTTTGTGAGAGCAAGCGTTTAGGCACCCCCGAATGGCTGCCAGGGAAGATTCAAGGATTCCTCAAACATGAATGAAAGATTCAAAAGACTACTCCAGGTATGTTTTTGATGAGGGAATGACATTGTAACATGATATAAAGGTCAAAAAAGTCAATTTTACATAATAACCCCTTTTGTTGTAGCAGTCAGTTCTTTTGCTTCTATCAATAACCCTTGTGAGACTTCAACGCTTTAACTGGGGTCGACCTGTGCTTAATTGAATTTATTAAACATAATTATGATCTTGCACTTGTCTGTAAAATGGCTAACAGCTTGTCTGTGGCCAAAGGAAAGGGGGGGGTAATGATCTAGTTGAGCTAACCACCTGCAGATCTGAGATACAGCATTGAGTGAAAGCACTGATTTGGGACAATGTAACTTTATATTTGCAGAAAAGGGTCTGTCTGGAATAATCAAAGGTGACTCATCTTAATCAGATAGTTGAACAATGAATAGGTCTGTTTTGATCTTAGCTTTCTGGACATAAGTTCAGTTTTATCCAACAGGAGTATGCATCATTTTAAGTCAACAGATTTTGATGTATTGTATAGACCTGATCACATATATAGGATTCAATTAAACATATGTAGGTGTGTTGGACGTGTTGGACCAGGGACACATCTACAAGTTTCAGGAGACCTACCTAGAGGACTGGAGGTAAAGACCCTTGCTTTATATATTGACTGGCATAAGTCATCACCTGGATTTAAATTGGCAAATATCCTACTGGATAATTACTGCATGGGCAATATCTTTTAGCTGGCAAGTTATTTAACCCCACTTGATGTAATGAGTAGCTTCTCATTTCTTAAACAACCAGGTTGAATAACACATCCCATGGTCATGGAAAAGATGTTAGTCTGTTTAAGAGGTGTCAAATCACTAGCATGCATCAAGCAGAGAGAAAAAAATCTAAGGAGATTACAGAAACCATCTAACTGTCTAGCAAAGCTGGAGGGAAAGTGAGAAACCAGCATATTCAAAGAATAAATATGGTTGGAAAAAATGTTGAATGCTCATAATTGACAAACACTTAAACGTTTGGTGAAATTAAATTGAATGAAAACAACAGTAGAGCTCAGGGCTATGTTTAATAGTGAAAGTAAGATCATTTCCACATGCACAATGGGATAGGGAACTCAAACGATAGGGATTGAACAGCTGTGTAGTGAGGGTAACTGGAAGAAAAATGTTTTAATTTGCAAAGTAGCATAAAAGATTGGATGCCGGAGCAATGGAAGAAGGTCATGTAGTCTGATGAGTCCAGATTTACCCTCTTGCAGAGAGATGGCCGCATCAGGGTAAGAAAAGAGGGATTTGGAGTGACGCTCCCATCCTGCCAAGTACCTACTGTACAAAGCAGTGCTATGACATGTTAAAAGTAACATTCAACATAAACATGTATAATAACTTTCAAACTTGGTAAAAGCCAGGTATTTTTGTATTTTTTCACTGATGTGTAAAATCCTGCAACTGAAAGCTGGCATACTTTTTTCCCATTACTGTACTTATGCATCGCAATTTTCAAAGATTTAGAAATAAATGCTTTTTTGTTGTTTTTTGTTTGTTTTTTTTTATCTTCAGCCATATTTGAATAAGTCATCCTCAAACTCCCACTAGATGCCACTTCGGAGCAACAACCTCTCAGACCAAGACATGCTAACCCAAAACTAAAAACAAAACCAAACTTGTAAGTTTACAGCACATGTCGGAGGATGATGCAGCTTCAGCATTGATCAGTTTTAAAGCTGCAGCTTAGTCAGGTCTCATCTTTTTAGCTGAGTATATTATGCAAAATAACATTGTTTTATAAGAATTCGGGGGAATGATTGCTTCCTTGAACAGCTGTATCCCTGTGTCCTGAGATTCAAGTTGTGTCCACAAATTTAAGCATCAGACATCTTCAACAAAAAAAAACAAAAACAAAAAAAAAAAAAACACACCAAGCACCTTCCACTATTAGGACAAGCTGAGCTCTCCACCCCGAATATGCTAACCTCTTTTTATAGCTTTCGAACTTGTCATCTGTTGGTTTTCCACAACACGTGCAGATGGGCTATGAAGCTCCACCCCGAAAATACTGAAGATTATTTAATCTAATCTTTTCATAGAACATACTGGTTGCCTAAAACTGTTTATTTAACACAACTCTGCAGACATTTGATTAAAAAGAAATTCTTCAGGCATGTGTTGTAGACACCCACATGTCAACAAGGTAAGAATTGGATTTTTATCTGACAGGAAATGTTGCAGGCACTGATCAACATAAATAAAAAATAAATTACTGAGCAAAAAGACGATCTCTGGTCTCAGTTATAGAAGAAAAATGCTATATATAGCAATTCCTCCTTTCCCTTTTTTGCTGCCTTCTGCGTCACAATACCTATATAAAAACTGGCAGAACTATCACGTCTATCTTTTCTACAAAAGATGATTTAAACTGGAAATTAAATGTTTTTAATTTGTGTAATAGTTTTATTTTAAAGAAATATAGGACACCAAGTTCAATCATTAAATAAAAGCTTTAAATAATGATGTCAAAGGATCCATCTTTGTTTTACCAAGAAACAAGAAATAAGGTCAAAATTACGCCCTGGATCTATTCAAAATGATTTCGTGCTTCATTGGTGCATGCACTAAAAGAATTCTCTTAAGTGTAACACTACTGTCAATACAGTGGGACTAGAAAACAATGCAAACTACATAAAGTGCAAGAGAACATACAAGTAAAAGTGAAAAGAGGGGGTGGAACCCTTTAACTATATTCACAAAATGTAAAGAAGCAACAGAAAAGATGGTTTTCTCTCCTGAAGGTGAATTTCATGGCACTAAAGGAAGACAAAAGATGAACAGGGCCAAGTCCATTAGGGCACACACAGAGGAAACAAACTAAATGAGGGCTACATGGTAGAAGGCTTGGTAATTGTAAAAAGAAATCTAGAGGCATTTAAGATGAGGCTTCCAGTAGTTCAAATACTAGGTTGACAGCGTATGAAATGAAAGGAACTAGGCAATGGGGTGGGGTTGTAAAAGTGGCTTGAGGGAGATGGTGGGCTTGAAGGAAAGCTTTGGAGGAAAGCTTCACACCATCTTAAAAACTAATTTTTAGTGTACTCAACCCAACTTTTGGTTTACCAATACTTCTTTTTTTTCTGTCTTCCAGGTTGATTACCTTGATACATAGAAGTCACATCAATACCTCTAAATTGTTAATGTGAAAGATGTGCCAAAAGCAGTTACCCCAGTGTCAGTTCTAACAGCAATGTCCATATTTATCTGTCGGGAAAATAAAATTAAGTCCTAACCTGAAATACGTAATTGCTATGTCTACACCAGTCATTTTGACTCTTGTACTTTGCAATGGTTGACTTATTTATTCACGTCACCTGCCTATCATATTATCTACCATCTAGCTATTACTCTACCATGTTGATTTGATGTTGATATTTATTAATATATTGTTACACAGTTTAAATGTTATATTTTTCTCATTTTTCTGTCTAAAGGAACAGATCATATTTCTTTATTTTATTACATGGGGATGTTTAGAGTGATTATGAGATATTGAGTCCTAACCTGCAATAAATAGGGAGTCCATGCAACAGTAGTTTAGATGAATAGATAACATTTCCTTGGAGGCTGAAGTCGACAGCTAGTCAGTCCCAAAGGGGTTTTTTTGCCATTTTGAAACAATATTGAAAAACCTACAGTGGTACATGTGAACACCATTTTATAAACCTTTACAATATAGTAACTTTGAATGAGATGGTTATTTATATGTCCATTCATGATTATATTTTTACCAGATGGCGTTGATGTTTTTCCAAATGAAACTCCCCTTTCAAATTGTATGTTGATAAGCGTGACCTTAGAATGTAATAATTCCATACACATGTTATGAAAAATAAGAAACAAAACAAAAGGTAAAAAAACCCCCAAAAAACGTTACTTTATTGATTTCTTAACTTTCTTAGTTTGCATTTAGGTAGTTTCTCTGTACTACTGTGTTTACCATACTCCCATGTTTCACGTGGAATGTTTTTGTTAAAAGACAACACACCAAAACACTATTTTCAAGATATTATTATAAAGTAACAATGCTACTATGGTTACTAGTGATTGCATGAAATGCTTTCAAATTTTAGAAGATCTAGGTGTTTTCGGTATACTTTGGTCTTGGCCCTGCTCTGTCAAGCCATTAGCTTCAACATGTCAAAAACTCTTTTAATGGTCAACAGAAAATTCTTCATAGGTATAACAGCAATCAGATCCATATTATAATTACTGATCAGCTTTTTGCCTGTCTCCACTTTTGGCAATCTGTCTCTGGTGATGAGCTCCTTGCTATCACCCTAGTCTTTAGTTGCCTCCAAAGATTCTTTATCTGATTCAGAGTGGGACTCAGGGCCACTCCAAAACGCCATTATTACAACCAGTTAGAAGACACATGTTGGTAAAACTAAAAGATTACTTAACTTTATTACTGAGTTCAGGTTCTTTTACAAAGATATTTTGGCATCAACATGAATGAAATGGTTGTCTTTTTTTTTTTTTTTTTCTTTTTCCACAGCACTCACTGCAGTTTTCTTTTTCTACAAGAGACCTCTCTGCAAAGACAATCTTCCCCAAAGCAACAGGTGGTAGTAAAAGAGGAATCTAGATGAAGTGTATAATGTACAACCTAAGCTACTTCCAATAGGCATCATTTTAGGTCGGATGGAGCTTTATGCAAGGTTTGCAATTTTTCTTTTTGTGATTTTTTTCAGCCATGCATGTGATGTACAGACATCTATGCAATATGCCTAAATTTACCAAACTGCAGTTGTAAGGACTGTCTATTTAGTACAGCTATTGAGTGCTCATAATTTACACAAGTCTTTAAAAAAATTGAACCGTCCTTTTAGCCGGGATAAAAAGGTTTGTACATATCTGCAATATGCCTTATTTTTTAAAGATGACTTTTTAACAAGTAGCAATGCTAATATTGTGCATACTGTATTTTTAGGGTACTTCAAAGTTAATAGTAAAGGGTTGATCCCAAGCATAACAGCAGTTTAAACATTATTTTTGTCAACAAGGATACAGCAAGCCAGAAGAACAGTGGCCTTTAGCTTTTCCTAAAATACATGAAGGAAAATGATGATTGTTGTGCATGATCTGCTCATGAAGCACTGAACAGACATTCAAGTGATTAACTCTATGCAAGGATATTCTACTTGGGCTGCACAAGTCGGCATTATATATGAACACTGAGAAATGAGTAAAGAAACCTCTGGTACTGGCTTAGGTCAGCATAGTCATGTAACGTCAAGCTGACATGGTCCTTCCTGCCAAATTAGCCAAGAAAAAGAGTGGGCAAGAATGGGAACACTCTGGCTTTGAACAACAGAACCTTATCTAAATGTCAAAGGAGTGCAGATAATGTTGGCTACACATGATGTACTAGAACTAACTTATCAGAAAAAGGTGCAACAGCTCATGTTAGATAAAGGAACATATCCCAACCAAAACCAGTGAAAAAGTTTTGTTATCAACTGCTTTAAATAATCTTAGGTTTGATTCTGCTGCAGGACCTTGGTAGGAAATAAAACGGATTTTACAACTGGTAAGTTGACGCCAATCATTTTCCTCTATGTATTAACTATCAGCTGTCAGGGTAAATGTAGAATTATCCAGTTTACTTTACAAGATTACTTGAGTCTATATGCCTAGAAGATTTATTTCTACACAATTCCATATCTACACAAATTTTAAAAAATTGAACCATTTATTTTTAAAAAATTATTGGAAATTGAGATTTACTGTAAAAACAATTCATCTATACCTCGGTCAAGAAAGGAAAATTGTCTATATGAATAATTCATGTTTTTTTTTTATTATCCATATTTAAACAAAAGACTGCTGATAATGTAGTTGGCCCTCTTTCTCTCTCTCTCTCTCTCTCTCTCTCTCTCTCTCTCACACACACACACACACACACACACACACACACACACACACACACACACATACTGAAGAAAGATGTGTTGCAAGAATGAGTCATCTCCATCCAGCTGTCCACAGGGCATCCATGTGATAAGCGTACCCACATTCTCACATCAGGAACAAATGTAAACATTGCAATAAAACCTGCTGTAATAAAATCAATTCTGCATTAAAGATGGATTCCAGTGTTATACTATTTAAATACTTGGCATTCAAGCTATATGCAAATGCAGCTCTCTGGACTTAATATTGTAGAAGCACAGTCTTTCCCCAATCTGTCCAAATCACTGTAGTTGTTTTACAAATGAATCATATAGAGGTTTTCTCTCACACATCCACTGATTTTGCTTACAGCTCTTTACTTGTATGGGATCATTTTTTGGTTTTGGTTGAACAAAATAAAAAACAAAAATAAAAAATTTAAATCTTGGTAACCTATACTCACTGTCCAGTTTATTAGGTACACTATGATAGTTCCAGTTAAAAACTGCAGTATGTAAGTTTTATAAACAATATGGTTTTTACATATTTGTTAAAACTGTCACTACATCCTGACACTATAACATGACACAATCTTTGAAAAAAGTGACCTCCTCTGCCTTCTCGCTGTGGTCCTACTGCCATCTGCAGAAATACGTCACTCAGTCAGAAGCAACCAATCAGAGCCAGAAGGAGGGTCTTAACGCTGTCAATCACGCTAGTGTACGTGCTCCTCACACCCTCCCCCTTGCTTTCTGCTAAGCTACAGCTAGTTCCTCACACCAGAGCCTTCCGTGAATGGTCAGACTAGTAAGCATGGCCACTGATGATGGCAGATAAACATTTTTCCTGTGACGGTAAGTTATATCTCCACTATTAGCACATTGAGTAACACATACACTAGCATGACTAACAGTGGTAAGACCTTTCACTCAGCTCTGATTAGTTGTTTCTGACAGGGAATGGTTATTTCTGCAGATGGCAGTAGGACCACAACGACAAGTCAGAGGAGCTTGATTTTTTCACAGATTATCTGTCTCATGTTATGCTGTCACAACATAGTGATGTTTTTAACAAAATATCTAAAAAATATATATATTGTTTATAAAAGTTACATACTGCTGCTTTAAACCCACTTTAGCCTTCATAACACCGTTACGTCTTAGTAGCATAGATTCAACAATTGGTTTCAAACATTTATCAGAGATTTCATTCCATGTTGATATAGCATCACTTGTTTGACAACACCCCAAAATTTGCTCTACTCCAGGGGTACCAAGTCCAGTCCTTCAGAGCTTCTGTCTTGCAACTTTAAGATACATCCCTGTTCTAACACACCTAAATCAAATGGCTAAATTTCCTCATCAGCATGTCATTTAACTCTGAAGAGGCCTGGTATTGAGACATTCATTTAATTCAGGTGTGTTGGATTGGGATGCACCAAAAAGTTGAGAATAGTAAATCTCAAGGACTAGATTTGGGGACTCATGCTCTACTGGATTGAGATCTAGCGACTGTGGAGGCCAATTGATATGGAGAAGTCATGATCCCTTTTCAGATCAAAGTTCTGCAATGTTGACACAACTACAAACCCTCCCATTTCAGATCATTTTGTCCTCTCATAACATAACTCAAACCGATAAGTGCACTTTAAGATCATGCACTAGGGGATCTGGAACCAAAAGGGATGGCCTACAACTTGCAGACATTATATGCATAAGATGTGTGCAATTTTCCCAAACTGTTAATCCCTCACAAAGCACTGAGATGTTTTGTGATCCTCCTCCAGGCCACCTGTGCAAACACATTCAATGTTTTAAATATAAGCAAAGTTGTTCTGTGCTATCCTTAGCATGTTATTTTCTATATTAGATTCTTCTGATCAAATTGTCTGTACCTTTTAATTACTGTTTTGTACAATACACACCAGTGTGCCTCTTGACCAGGTCTCCCTTGAAAAAGAGATTTTATCTTAAGGGACTTCGTGGCAAAACAACAGTTGAATAAAAATAAATAACTACATATACACTGCCTGGCTAAAAAAAGTGGCTACCAAAAAAAAAGTCACACTCTAAAATTTTGTTGGACCACCTTAAGCTTTGCTTATAGCACACATTTGCTGTGGCATTGTTTCGATAAGCTTCTGCAATGTCACAAGATTTAATTCCATCTTGAGTTGCATTAATTTTTCACCAAGACATTGTGTTGATGATGGGAGAGTACAAAGCCTTCTCCAGAACATCACAAAGATTCTCAATGGGATTAAGGCCAGAACTCTGTGGTGGCCATCCATGTCTGAGAATGATGTTTCATGCTCCCTGAACGACTCTTTCACAATTTCTTGGCATTGTCATCTTAGAATATCCCTGTGTCATTGGGGAAGAAACAATCCATTGATGGAATAACTTGGTCACTCAGTATATTTAGGTAGTCAGTTGACCTAATTATGTAGCTGAACCTGGACCTGACTAACTGCAGCACCCACAGGCTTGTACAGTAGACACAAGACTGTGATGGGTGCATCATTTCATCTGCCTCTCTTCTTAACCTGATGCACCCATTACTCTGGAAGAGGGTAAATCTGGACTCATCAGATCACATGACCTTCTTACACATCGCTAGAGTCCAATCCTCATGATCCGTTGCAAATTGACATGATGCCACCTGTCAAATCCAGTGGGTTTGTCATCAACTGACCAATCAGTGATTGCAATTTGTCCTGAAGTGAAACGCCTCTTACCTGGAAGAACTGAACCTCCAAACAAAGTTGTCAGGGTTTATCATTACGAATGTGCTGTGGTCATAGAGATTTGGTGAAAAGTAAGAAAAAATTGTTAAAATTTGTCATTTGGGATCATGCACTTAAGACATGCTTTACCCAGGGCATTTGGAGGGCAGAATAGAGTTCATTCCATATTCAAAACCCAAACTGAGTCTGGACAAATGTAAAAGGTGGATAAATGCTTGTGACCAACCTCATGAGCAGCTGAATACTACAGTGATCGACGGTATAACTACAACATGTTCATCTCTGTGAAGGTTTTTGTTATCATTACATTGTATGCTTAGTGGTTAAATCAAAGATTAATACGTCAAGCTGGGTCCAAAACAATAAATGTGTGTTGTGGCTACAAATGGGTACAGGTTCTTTGTAAAGCAGTGACATTTCAGTTCTGTAGTACAAATACTCATACACAGCCTGACATACATGTTCAAAACACAGTTCAGATTTGCTCGTTTAAGTTCAGTACTATTAAGCAGTTACTCACCTGCTTTTTGCAAGTGCAAAATGCATCTAACACAACTATGATGAGAAGGACACATATACAATGACAGAAAACATGGCTGGTTGAATAATAATAATAATAATAATAATAATAATAATAATAATAATAATAGATTATGAATGTCCTTCAGCAATGCCAATTTTGAGCAGCTGGACAGCCTAATAAATCCAGCACATCATCATGTTATGGCACAACACCGTTATGTCTAGATGCCTTGGGTCTAAAGCCCAGAAAAGATGATGCAGATTATTTTTGTCATCTGCATGTTCCACAAATTGTGTGGACAAAAGATGTCTGAGTGGGACAGATTAGTGCAGCCGGACTGCAGAGAATATTTACGCATTTATGCAAGACCCTTATGGGCTTTAACGTTACTTTCTCTGTGGATTCCCGCAAATAACTTCACGGACCTGGTGTATGACTTGCTCAAAATTTTTTTTGTCAGTCTTCTTTAACTTAATGTTGGCTGACAAGCCAAAATGCCTCACCAAATGTCTCAGGTAACGCCGTGACTTTCACTACCTTCACCTTAAAAAGTGTTTATTTATCGAAGGTTCTGGGCAGAGAAATATTACTTTGGCGTCATGTCAGTTGTAGCCATTTCCTCCAGTTAGTCTCAATGATTAGTGGTTTTCTTATGGCTACACAGCTTTTCAGTCCCAAACCCTTAAGTTCCCTTCACCTTGTGTGCTTGGAAATGCTCTTACTTTTACTATTAAACACAGCCCGGAGTTCTACTTTTGTTTTTCTTTGATTTGATGTCATCAAACATTTAAGTGATCACCGATCACGGTCATTCAGGGGTTTTTTTCCAACCACATTTCTTCCTCAAAGACAATAGTTCCCCACTATCGTTCCAGTTTTAATAATGTGTTGGATAGTTCTCAACCCAATTTTAGCAGTTTCTGCAATCTCCTTTTATGTTTTCGCTGCTTGATGCCTGCCAATGATTTGACCCTTAAACAGACTAACATCGTTTACACAATCATGGGATGTGTCTTTTCACATGGTTAATTAAGAAATGAGAAGCCACTCATTGCCACAGCTGGGGTTAAATAAGTTGTTGCCAGCTGGAAGACAGTTGTATTGAGGGTCCACTGTATAGAGCAGGATAGATCCATGCATTCATGATATTTACACCAAATTCTGACCACATCTGAAGGTCGAAGCCAAAATAGAAAATTATTAAACCAAGCAATGCATTTCTAATTGGTTATTGTCCAAATCAGTTCAGCCTGTATGAATTGGAGCCTAACATTCCTGTTTTTAGCTAACAGGAGTGGCATTTATTGTTGTCTCCTGCTGATGTGGCCATTCTGCTTCAAGGTTCCTCTTTTTTTAAGTTCAGATATTTATTTAGCATTCCTTGGTTGTAACAAGCGGTTATTTGACCTACTATTGCCTTTCTATCATCTTGAACAAGCCAGCCGATTGTCTACTGACCTCTGACATCAAGAAGTCATTTTGCCCACACAATTGCTATTCACTGGAAAGTTATTCTATAAACGTAGGCTCTGGTTGACAGTAAAAAATATGTAAGTCCACTTGGACCATCCCATTTGACACCAATAACCATGCAATGCTCATAGTAATCAAGTCAACTTCACAAAATCCAGATGCCTAAATGAATCGATCTGTTGCATTGTGATTGTCAGCAGGCAGTTTAATAGGGGTAGACTGTCAGTGGATTTATATTTTGGAGTGAACTTACTTGAGTTGAGCAATGACAGGTAGCACTTGTTTAAAAGCACAAAGAAAGTTGGCTTTATTTGTTTACATTGTTGATCATCTGAACTTGAAGCAAAAGTTTGTAAGACTGAAGTCCAAACAAGTCTAGCAGACAGTGTGGTGAAGTGCCCTCAAAGAGGCTGTCTACTCAGCAAGGCTGAACGATTTGGCGCTCTGAAGGCTGAGGCACCCCATTTGGCTAATGAAGTTCCAGACTGTCTTCACACCACACCCCCACCCACCGCTCCACTATGAAATGTTCTACTCATGAAAGTAATGAGCCAGGGAGGGAGAAAGACTCTTCTGGCCACTGATAACCTCAGACTAAACTTGCAACCTTACGAGACAAGGGCCTAATATCTGGCCGTCAATCAGCCCCAGCATCCCCGGCAGGAGTGTTTAGTTACAAGGATCAATTATTTACCAGCCTCCTCTTTCACTACTCAGTGCACCCAAAAAAGGAGTGTGAAGAAATAAGAAAAGAAAAACACTGTCAAGTGGTAGCCAACTCAGTAGAAAGAAATTAGGGTGAAAAACTTCTGTGCTTAGTATCACACAGTGTTTGTGTATTACTTTTTGCGAATTAAAGACTATTTGACTTGAAAAGAATAAAATACATATAAAAAAAACTCCTCTGCACTTTGTACAACAGAAAAAATGTATTCTGTATTAGAACGTTAAGGTAAACATACAAAATAATAATAATAAAAATAAATAAATAAAATGCCACTGTGAGAGCTTACAATAATATCCATATATCTAGATGTAAGCATTATTATTTAGGCCAGACAATAAAACAACTGTAAGATATTAATAGCCAGAAAACACATTACTTAAACAAGATATTTGACAACTCTCAAGAATGATGGTATTTGATGAAAAAACATGCACAAACAGTATTATAATGATAAAATCTTTCTGAAACCATGTACTTCATATTTACTCTTAACCCACTGACTGCGCAGCTGAAATAGCAACTTCAAGCTTTTAACTAATTTAGAGACAAGCTCATATTACCGCTTTGCTCAAATTAACATTAGCACTTCACCTTGCTGGCTGAGTCTGGAAGTAAATACAAAGTCACAGAGAAGATCTTTAACCTTAAACAATAATATAAAAATATAATATTTATTTCAGGGTGTATTCAACACTGTTATTACAAATAACTCAAAGATGAGATTTTATTACATATACCTTTTGGCAGTGTAAGATATTTTCATACATGTTCTCTTAAGCTGATCAAATTGAGCAATTACATGTTTGGACTCAATAAAAAAAAAAAAAAAAAAAAAAAAAAAAAAAAAAAAAAAAACAAACAAAAAAAAAAAAAACATACAAGCACAACACAAGTGTCAGAAAGAGAACTGTATTGGTCAAAAGGAGTGTGAAATACTGCAGATTTATTTTTGTCATCAAATTGTGTTATTTGGAAAAAGGTTTGGTATACAGTTACAGATCAGAAAAACATATAATTAGAACAGATGGCAAAATTGTCAAAAAAAAAATTTAAATTACTGTACATGATTATGTAAACATTATTGTGCTTTGTTAAGTGTTTCTCAGGCCCCAGCTAAAGGTTCCAGTACAGTTTCTAAACAGATCTACAGTGTCTGTGGGATTCCACTCAAAACTTTTGTAATACCTATGCTGTGCCAGCAGGTGGCAATAACATCAACACTAATTACATTTGAATTCAAAGGAAGAAAATGATAGGCACGGTTAAAAATTTAATTTGGATTTTTTAAAAGTTAATAGTTCCCTTACCTCCAGTAGAAATATGTCATCATAAATACAACTTCGGAGTAGCAGGAAGCTAACAAGCTAGTCACCAATCAATCTGCCTCAGCACAGGAGCATGCTATCTTTGATGCTGTTGCACAACTGCCATTCGAATGCAAAAATGTGCCAAGAAGACATCACTCACACCATTATAACACCACCAGCAGCAGCCTGAACCTTTGATACAAGGGCACATCGATCCCCATCTTGATGTTGTTTGCGCCAAATTTGGATTCTACCATCTCAACATCACATATCAAGACTCAGACAAGACAACTCTCTACCAATCAGTTATTGTATAAGTGTGGGGAACCTGTGCAACCTGTGTAGCCTCAATTTCTAGTTCTTAGCAAACAAGAGTCAAAGGCTGTGTAATACTCTGCTGCTGTAGTTGGTCTGCTTCACCGTTCCACATGTTATGCAGTATTCTTCATACTTGGTTGTTATGTGTTGAGCTACTGTTGCCTTTTTATCATCTCATTCTACTCTGAACTCTGGCATCAACAAGGCATTTTTATCCACACAACTACTGCTCAATGGATATTTTGTCTTTCTCAGACCATTTTCTGTAACCCTGACAGATGGTTATGCATAAACATCTAAGTAGATCAGTAGTTTCTAAAATACTTGAAGCAGCCTTTCTGGCACCAACGGCTATGCCATGCCCAAAGTTAGGGCTGCACATCATAAGGAAAACGTCTGATATACATTAATGTTAATGAATGTAGTGGTAACGATATAACTTGCAAGAAATAAACAAATAGGTGAAGGGTATTGATGTTCTCACACCTTTTCAGCTGGTGTGGTTGCTTTCACACTGCACCATGTCAAACGAACCAAACCCTTTGAGCAACTTGTGGTGGCGCTGCACCAAGAACCACTGAAGGAAACGACATGAAAAACTCTGACTAAGACTCCATCCGCATTGAGATGATTTTAAAACAAAAGTTTTTTGTTGTTTAGGATGTGCAGCCACATGGATTCGGCATCTTGGTAGACCAGAAATGTTCAATTTTGAAACCGGGTTCCAGAGTGAATAAATTTCAAAGCGCCAGTTTCATGTTTCTGTGTGGCCATGGAAGCCACGTCTTTTTTTAAACGATGACACTGTAGCTTCATCTCTCTCTCTATCCCACATGTGCCTCACTGTCACAAATAACAAACATGGCGCCATTTTGTGCTTTTTGTGCCATTCTCTGGGAGTGTTACAGCGCCAATAATTGTCCCAGCATGCCTACTACATCATTTTCTGTGGTATTTCATTCTGTCATGTGGACGCACATTTTCTCTTAATCATTTACAAAAATATACTGTGCTCGTCTCCGTGTGTATGGGCCCAAGACACTGAATGCAACTTCCTTCTTCACGAAATGTAAACAAAATGGAGTGGCATCATATTTATCACTCCACATCTGACCCTGACCGCTAGTACTAGATGCGCATGTTTGATCTGGTTGTATTTAACCAGAATCCCCTCCGCTGTAGTCCACTTCCTGCTTCTGGAGCGGTCTCCAGTCCGCTTTGCATTCATATATGCATTCGAACTGCTCTTCAACCAAACTTCAACTGAACCGAGACCTAGTTTTGTAGGCGGACCAGAGTTCACTTTTTTGGCCGCCTCAGAGTTCAATTAAAGCGGACTAAACGTGGCTGGTGTGAATGTATCCTTAATGTCTTTCTGCTTTGGGTTTATAGCAAACACAGACCCCCAGTAATGAGTAGTCTATCCAGCTACAAGAAGAAAAGTATTTCCATTGTAACAACAATGAAAATAAAAAAAACTTCTTTCTGGCCAACATCTGCTGTTTTAACAAAAAAACATTTGAAATGATTTAATGTAAAGATGTGTTAAAAGTTAAAGAGTTGGTAAGGTGGTAAAGTCATTAAGAAATTAATGACCACCTTATAAATTCTTTACCTTCTAAAACATTTTTATGTTGAATAAAACAACAGGTGTCAACAAATTTATGACAGTTATATACTGAACATATTAGTGCTTAGTAAATTAGCTAACCTAAATTTTAGTCTAAGCATTTCCTTACGATATGCATTTTCCATACAAAGATATTGTGATAATGACACCTTTGCAATATATTGCACAGTTCAATTTCAAAATAAATCTAAATCCCCTTTATTTCTCATTCTGATGCTTGGTTTGAACTTCAAGAAGGTTTTCTTCACCATTTGTAAATGCATTGAGTTGCTGTCATGTGATTGGCTAGCTCATTATTTGTGTTGACCAGCAACTGAAAAGGTGTGCCTCATAAAGTGGCCAGTAAGTGTACTGTGTAACATATATGCAGAGAAGGTCTTTACCAAATCAATCCTGTTTAAACACCTAATAAGACAGAGCGAAAACTTACTGGCCTTGTTTTAAGTTTATTCTTTTTAGCCTGCAAAGACTTTGGAAACTCACCAGGAGATGCTGAGGAGTGCTGCTGAAGAGATCAATACTCTATCTGGGGCAGGTTTGTACGTTCATTTGGTTTTTGTTTCCTTTGTTCAATCATTCATTTATTCATTCACTTAAGGATAGAGTCATCTTGTAGTAATGCCTACATTGAACAACACATGTTGATGTAACCCTCATGAACTAACAGTGTAAGAATGCCAGTAGATAAGAACTGAATGGGTTTTTAGTAAACCTGCTAACACTCAGAACTGCAGCATAACAGAATCAGCTGAAGGACAACAGTGTCATTAATAAGACCTGTGTGATGCCTATACACTCTCCCCCTTATATACCCGGCAATTTGTTTCTGTGACTACCTGCGTTTCCATTGAGTTGGTCCATCAGGTTCAGATTGTAAATATTGTGTAAAGAGAGCTGTGGATTCACTGTGACAGATTCTTTTTCACTTTCAAGCAGTTTTAGCTATATTCCCCAAAAGTACATTTATTGTAAACTATGGAGAAGGACAGAAGGAAATAACTTAATCAATTGTGTATAACCTTACACCAAATTTTAGTTTGTGTTTGGTTCTCACATTCTGAAACCTTCAGAGGTAGCAGCTGGTTGAGTATGCTGAGGTAATCTATTCATAAAACGAAGGGCCTCTTTAAATGAGCAAATCACAATGAGTAAAATAACCCAAACAGCAAAATAACCAAAATAAGTAACTTTGCTTTAGGGACTTAAGCTACCAAACTTTAATAAGTGGCTTGCTTGTTTTACTGCATTTATGAGCATCACCACTAGTGTGCTCAAGAGCTGAGCCTATGCTTTTTTGTTGTCCAAGAGCTCAACAGAGAACAACTGCTCTCTATGAAAACTGCACTAATACTTTGTTATAGTCTACAGTAATCTGGGACAAATAACTTTACTTAAGTGTGTGTGGGGGGGGGACTATGCAAAATCGTCTTTTGTGCTCTTTTTTTTAGCTTTACATCATATTATAATGTTATTACCTCTTCAAAAACATATCCCACTTGTTGCTTTGACTCATTCATGCATGTCTGAGGAATCCTTAAATCTCCCGTTGCAGCCATTCGAGGATGCCTTAATGCCTGCTTCGGCAATGCACCGCCTGTTTTACTAAAGCTCCACCTTGAAGCTTCAGTCTCCCTCCAAGCTCCCATCCCACAGAGTACCCCTCCCCCATGCCTCCCAAGCCCAGATGATGTGTAATAACAACTATGATGAAGCTCAAACAAACCATGGCCAAGCCCTAAAGGTGATCTATAACAACACAAAATCTAATTGTACCTAATTTTAATTGAAAATGAGTTTATACAGGACTACTTTAAATCACCACTTTGCACCCTGAAGCAAACAGCTCTTTGGGAATCGCTCTGCTGGTGCTAAAATAATGAGTGTCTAACCAAACTAAAACATTTTTTAAAAAGTCCAATAGCCACAGAAAAACTTTGAAAGATGCTCAAAAAGAACTGTTCAGCATGACGAGATTACCAGTAAGTCTAGGTACTCTGAACTCAAAATGCACTTTATGCAGTTCTGTTTTGAAATATAAACACTCAACAAGCTCCAGAAGTTTCACCTTAATAGCGCTCATTCAGTAAGCTGCATGGCAGAGCAGTGCCAGCTTCTCAACCAAAAATTACTAGAAAGGTGAGAATGACATGACAGAAAAGCATTACGCAAAAAAGTTGAAACATGATAGAAACAGACATGATGCAAATAAGCAAGGTTGATGGTGAGGCCTTTCGTGAGTTAATGCATTTCATGGAGTCAAGTTTTAACATTCCTTCAAGAGCAACCATAACCACCATTAACCAACCACAACTAACAGCAAAAAGTGTCTCTCTCACCACTGATTGTTGGGACTCCCCTGACAACAGAGATTAATTTTTAACTTAGATGTTATCCAGTCTTTGAATGATAGTTTTACATTTCTCATAGAGGATTAAGTGTTTCATATATTTTATTCTTATCTTTTTTTCTATTGAACAATCTAATAGATTTTTGTTTTGTTATGTTTTGTAAATATGTCTAAATTTAATAACGTGTGAGAAAAAATGTTTTTGTTTATTCAGTCAGTATTTATACAGCTGACACAAAAATTTAAAAATATAATGATGTGTTCATTCTTAAAATTCAGCATATTATAAAAAATGTAGCCCTTCTTGTTATGGAAAGACCCTTTTGGTAGAAAGGAAAACTCTGGTTTTTTAAGAAAATGGCCGCTTGTCAATTAATCATGAGTCGAAAATTGATTGACAAGATCAATCAATTTCAGATTAACTCAATCGATACCTTGCATCCCTAACAGCAATAGATTTAGGAAGTTTTTCCTCTACTTGAAAACTATAAATTTTATTAATAAGGCTTTTCTACGAGGAGGAGTGGGTTGAGACCAAAGTGTAAGATTAGCCAGCTTGTTCCTCCTTCAGGAGCAGTACAGGGTTCTTTCCCTGGACTCACAGCTGATGGCTCATTAATCTATTCCAGAGGAGGTCCCTGACACAGGGGCCTCTGCCAGTGAAAACCTCTGCACACTCTTTTTATCACATTACTAATTTATTTGTGTGTATCACTGACTTAAAGAAAGTGCTGAAGCTGACAAAAATCTACAAAAAAATTAGGCTTTGGAAATGGTTTTACATTTAAATTAAATCCTGTCTCTTGCTTGCTGACAAATAGTACGACAGAAATAAAGAACAGAGTTTACTTCTGCAGACTATTAAGTTAAGGCAGGGTTTCTGCAAGGTGGACTCTTAGGTCAACATAAATAAAAAAAATAAGCAAAACATTATAACTTATGGGTTGGAGAATTATTATTATTATTGAGTATTTTACCTATAGCACATTATACAATAGGTTTCATAATGATCAGTAGTGGACACCTAGTATAAAATCCACATTTTCACAGTAAACCTAAATTATTATAAACTTTCCTGTGATGAAAAAGCTTGTATTGGATGGTTTAAAAATTATACATATTTATGTTTTAATTTCCTAAACTATGGATGTCAAAGTCATATTCATGGAGTGTCACAGTTAAAAAGTTAGTCAAAGATGAAGGCCAGACTTGAAGTGAAAAGTGAAGACATTGACATTTTTTAGGATGTTTAATGTCAAAATTTCCATGCAGAGTATTTGAATTTAATGTTTCTTAAGCTATTTACAATAGAATTTCACAACAATATCCATTTATCAAGCGTTTCTGCAGCCTTTTCAATTAGCTTGGTATTACTGAAAACAGAATTTATGCACAGACATACAAATAAAAATAAACAAATAAAAATGCTCAACTGAAAAGCCAAACATACTACTGCTAATATTCAAATGAGAAACTACAGGAGAAAACAGAAAAATATAAATATAGTTGCCAAGTGTTCTTTTTTGTTGTAAGTAGGCAAGTGAACAATGTTATAATTTCTGCGCAAGTCTCTAGAAATGTAAAAACTACCACAACCTTACATTGCCTTTAGCATGTATCTGCAATCACTCTGTAACCCTCAAGGTAAATTTATGACAAAAGATCCTTAATCCAACGTCACCCACAATAAATATAGGCTACTTTCTGAAATATTGTAACACTAAACATCTTTTTCCACTGGAATGCACAAACAGTTTTCCCAACAAAGCTGGATCTCCTGAGCTGCAACGCAAGCCTATACTGACATAATTTACATAACTACAAAATCTGAGACCTGGTGTGGGATTTGAATATAGCCTACATTCACATCCAAGTTATAACATTATGAAATTAACTTGACGTTTAGCATGCACCCATTTTTCTGCTGCACACGTCTCTGAAAACCACCAAAATGATGACGATTAATACTTGAGCAAGACACAAGCCTCTGTAAAAATGTAAATAGAGATTAACACAAAAGTTAGAAATGGAATTTAATCTAGACCATAGTAGGCATGGACCAGTTGTTAGTATCCAAGTATGCTAACATTATAAACAGTTACAAAACCGCAAAATGTTTTCATTCATGCAGTTCCTGTGCTTTAAATTCCTTTTATTAAGAGGCCAGAGAAAGTGCCACAATGACTCAGCTCCTCCCCCTCAAACTGTTGCTGGACACTGCCTGTCAGCTGGCTGAAAGATGGTTCCTACACTTTTTTTTCCATGTTTGCAACAAAGGAAAATTCAGATTTTTGGAAAGCTTTCTGGTCTAGAAAAACACAGACATGATATGGAAAAAGGAGCACCATTGCCCCCCTTTTAATGTTTTGCTGTTTTAAAACTGCAGTTGATAAGCTATGAGAAGTGGGTCTGACTGAAGGCTTGTTACCCATGCAGATAGCTAGACTGATTAACCATTTAATATCAGTTTGTAAAACTATGAGATTGTACTTTGTATTGAGCAAATAGAAAAAAATTACGAAATTTAGCAGGTATTGCTTAAGTCTAAGTGTAAAAGACTAAATAATACTTAATTGTTGAGATAACATTTTAACTAATTACCATTATTTATTTTTTTTTTTTTCCCCCTCAAGGTTATCATATTGTCAGAATCTCATACCTCACTATGCATACGGCATAATGTAGCAACAGCAAACCAACTTATGGTTTTTTGTTACATGTTTCTGAGATTCCTGTTAAAGTATGATGAGCTAGCACATAATGAAGTGAAAATTTATTATAGGCAACCGGGGCAAATTAACTACCTCCACAGAAACATGTAGTCAGACATCCAGTGTGGGAGGCATTGGGGCACTGAAAGACACCATTTACACACATTAGTTTGACTGCAGAGCTTGACTTGACACTAATCACTGGTTAAATACTCCATTCATACACATGCTTCTCTGCTCTATGAGTAAGTAGATGCTGCCCATCTTTTTAAATCATGTTTATTCAAATCACTAACTGTTTGTTGACTTCCCTGATATGACTGGAGCTGGTTATTTTCTTCACAACAGCTGATATGTTTGTGACACCAATAGTAAACTGATACAAATATTAGTTCTTACAAATTTTCTTCAGAGCTTATATATTTTTTAAAGTTTGACAGAAAGCTACACACAATGTGAATGGGTCTTTGGAATGAGACAAGTAGTAATATCTATATTTAGCTATATAAAAACATGAAAACCCGCTGTGGTTACAGAAGCAGTGCTTTTGTATAGACGTTTAAATAAATAAACAACCCTCTGTGGTGAAACAGAGTTTAAGAGACTTCTTAGTGTGACCATAAAGCATTTTCCCAGAATGTCACACTGACTGAGGTCTACAGCATGTACTGTACAAAAAAATTAATTAAATCTATCAAACTGTTTTTTTTTAAGAGCATCTGATTGGCAAGCCGTCTTGGGACAGTTGGCAAATGGGCGGGCAGCGGAGGAGTTTAGAGGTGCTAAAGTTCAGGCAGGAGCGACGCAGCACCCTGTGTCCTGCCAACAGCCCTACAGTGGCGCAAATCCTGACTAAGTTGTTGACCCGTGGCCCCCACCTGCCTTGACCATGCATTATATGGAGGGAGGGGGGCATTACTTTCCTTCCTAAGCTGCCTTCCACACCAGAAGGCTTTTGACTCATGCCCATCTGTCCTGGTAGTACATACATTAAGTGAAAGCCAAGATACTGGCAACCTGTCCAATTCATGAGTGCCTTGTTATGTGAAGTGTGAACACGATCTCAGCAACCATTCAGTCGGGAGAAAAATGATCAGTTAGGAGGTCATTCCAAACGGTTCTCTTCAAGTTGCAATAACACATGAGAAAGATTAATGGTGTGAACATTTAGGGAATTCTTTCTAAACATAAGTATCATTATTTCCTCGCCCAATTAAGAACAAACCAATGTAATAAACACTGAAGTTTTCAATAATTGACAATCAAATATTCTCACACATGAAAAGAGCAGAATTAAAAGGACTTGAGAAACACCTATCAGTGTGAGTTTGAATGCCTATGTTATTACTACAGGAACTAAAGGCAGACAGGATTACAATGGTTGAAATACAAATATGTCCTAATCACTTGCAAATACCAGTGTGGATGGTCAGTATAGAGATTCAGTTTAGTCATAAATCATACATTTGCCTACAAGCAGAGCACATTCTGGGTCATTTTTAGCATGACAACACATCAGTGGGTGAAGTATTATATTAGAAATGATGGTAAGATGTGAGGCCAAAAAATAGCATTACATTATTTAAACAACTGCTTACAAAACCCTTTCCTGGAATAATTTTAGTTTCAAATATGTTATTTTAAGAAACATTTCCTTCAGGCAGGTATTTACTTTGACATTTATGTTTCTTTAAAAAAAAAATATGAGCAAGTAAGAAACAGAGACAAAGACAGAGACAAAAACAAACCAAAAAAATGTGCATGGGACATAATTCAGCCTGCCCATCTAATCCCAACCCCGAGTACACACAACCTCCCCTACCTCCACAGAAATGCATTGCTACTGACTGTTTTAGTTGTTTTTTTTTGTCAAGGTAAGAAACTAAAGGCAGTCACATGTTCACAAAATCTCTCAGTTTGTCTTTTAAGATTAATCTTATTCTCTCCAAAAGGAGAGTTTTTTTTGTTTTGTTTTGTTTTTTTTCAGAAGACAAGGATCTTTTTTTTTTTTTTTTTTTTTTTACAGTCATAACACCATATGCTAGAAGGCGCCGTTGTGCTACGTTGAGTTTTATAAGCTCGTCAAATATTCCTAGAATGATCAGAATTGGATCTGGCACCACCTGAACTTCCAGTATCTTGGAAAGGAAACAGAATATGTCACACCAGTAATCTTGAAGTTCAGAACAACCTGCATAGCTGTGTGATAGGGTAGCCTCAGTGGATTCACACTTCTCAGACAAGGGCGAAGAATCTGGAAACATTCTATGCATCCTAATCTTTGAGTAATGTAACCTGTGTAAGATCTTAATTTGTATTAAGCGATGCTGGGCATTAATAGAACACTCATGAACATATGTCTCATAAAGTAGGGAGACTATGAAAACTGAATTGGCAAATATTCTAATACAGCTCTCTAGCATGTCTGAGTTAGCCCTCTCAAAGTTGAGAAGGTGTGTTTGAACATAGTTTCTAATCAGCAGAGAGCTAAAAAAAATAGGTTGGGTAAATTACATTTCTGCTGGAGTTGTTGGAATGAGCCAAAAGTCCCTCCAATGTAAAACTGTCAATATTACAAACTCCAGTTTCCTTTCAGACATTGAGTGTCCCATCCATGATGGAGGAAGTAAACGAAGTTATTGCTGTTATCAGCAATAAAAAGGAGAGCAATTTGAAGTTGACATGTTTTTTCCAATTGTTTCCATATCCACATGGGTGAATTTTAAAGCTCTATTGAAAAACATACAGATTCAATTGACAATGATAAATTTACTTTCATAAGCAGCTGAACAAGCTGTTAACTACAAAGAATGGACTGATTTCACAAAAACCAGAGCAACATTTCAAAACCTGAAAAACAGATCCCAGGCTGACTTAACTGTACCTAATCTACATCTTAAAATCTTACACTGAAAATCTATGGTGTATTGTCCTTAAAACATACTGAACCTCTAGTACAGGCTTGTCCAACGTCAGTCCTCAAGGGCTGGTATCCTGCATATTTTAGTTCTCTCCCTGGTAGTAACTACATCTTCAGCATGTCAATATTCTGCAGAAGCCTGTTAACGAGTCATCATTTGATTCAGGTTTGCTGAATCAGGGAGTGAAACATGCAGGAAACGGCCCTTGAGGACTGACTTTGGACACCCCTGCTCTCGTATTTATTAGTAACATACCGGACTGTCTTATGAGACACATACACTCACTGTACAGTTGTTCAGTTCCAGGGTAACACATAAAACGACTGAAGTCAATCTCATGACAGCAACTTAAGACGACTTGAAGTTCAAACTGACCATCAGAATGAGGCAGAAAGAGGATTGTAGTGACATTGAATGAGGTATACTTTCTGTTGCCAGACAGACTGGTCTAATTATTTCAGAAACTGCTGATGTACTGGGATCTTCACACACAGCCATCCCTTAGATTTACAGAGAATGGTCCAAAAAAGTGAAAATACCCAGTAAGCAGTGGGTGTCAGAGGTGAATGGAGAGATTGGTTTGAGATGATAGAAAGGCAACAGTTGCTGAAATAACCACTCATTTCAACAAAGCTATTCCGGGTGCAACTCTTGACAGCAAAGAACAGGAAATTAAGCCTCCATATCGCACAGGCTCACCAAACTTGGACAATAATAGGCTGTAACAATCCTGCCTGGTTTTATGATTCTTGATTTAAATGCCAACATTCAAATGGCAGGATCAAAACTTGGCATAAAAATCATGGCAGCATGGCTCCATCATGCCTTATATCAATGGTTCAGGTTGGTTCTGGTATATGGGGGTGGAACTTTGGTGCACTTAGAATCAGCTGAAGATCAGCTAAACATCACAAACTACCAAAGTATTGTTACTGATCATGTGCATCTCTTTCTTACCACAGTGTCTTCTGTCATGTCAATTTTGAACAAAATCTGCAAGGAATGTTTCTAACATCTTGCTGAAGCTATGCCATGAAAAATTTAGGTGATTCTAAAGGTGAAAGGAGGTTCAAAGTAGTACTACTAAGGTCTGGCTAATAAAGTGATCCATGAGTATATATCCCTAATATCAAAGAGACAAAAGGGTTAAACAGATAATTAGGGTGCGAACATACCTGAGCTGGTTGGATGTCTAAGTAATGAAGCACTTCTTTAAGCATGACAGGCGTGTGAGGAGGCTTTTCAGCAGAAGCAGTAGAGAGTTCGTCAGACCTATCCCAAGAAACAGGACCAGAACACAAACCCGCGGCAGAGGAATTCAGCCTCAACATTAATGACCTCCATGCTCTCTGTGCTGCCAGGTTTGTTTTCCATATCATTATGTTGGAGTTAAAAACCATGTTCTTGTAATGACCTGTGGAGAAACAACAGCAAGTTATGCTAATTTAATGTATTACTTCAGGTTTGTGGCTGTTTTTAACACCATAAAAAATAAACATTTTAGTCTGATGGCTGTTTTGTTGTCCCTATATTCATTCATTCTGCATCTTGCTCCAACTCTGCTGCTAACAATGCAATGTGGTGTGTTGCCTCAGCTAACTGAAACTCCATTAGAGACCAAGTGTGAATGTTGTGTTTGCTGACAATAACAATTTGGCTTGCTCTGCAACATGATGTTAACATAATTAATGTTACATTCAAACTGTACAGTTCTTAAATTGTATTACATCTACATGTATTATTGGGAGGAACTGTGGATACTAACCCTTTTTTTGTTGACTCAATTTTCATATTTTTAGAAATACTTTCCACCACAATATACTGTATGTTATAAATCTATATAACAATTTGTCAATGTATGTAACCAGTAAGGTTTCTATACTTTAAACTTGATTGACGGACTATAGAAGAGATTAAACATGAAATGACAAAGATCGAAAAAAAAATGGTGGTATCTCTATCACAAGGTATGCCAATTAAGAAGTTAACTATCTGCTGACAAATAACCCAGGAAGAAATGATGATGAGCACCAAAGGAGTTTTCCTCTTAAACGATGGTTAAAGAATTTAATGGTAGGAGGTGGAGGAGGTGTCACCCTAAATTAGTAACAACCTGTCAGAGCTATCTAATTTTAAAATGCCATTAGAAACTAATAAAATAAATGTGCGTTATTACAATAAGCACCCAGCGATCACCTGACTGCACAACCTAATCGGTGCCTTGCAGGCCTCAATAGTAAATAACTGGTGTGGAACCACTTCTCTCAAAAAAGTACAGCCTTTCCATCTAGGAACATTTTGGGGCTGAAACTTCTCTCCCACAACTCTGTCTTGGTCCTGGCTCCAGCAGAAAGACATCAAAACGCACCCTGATTCCTGAATAAAGTTTCTGTAGGTCTACAGCTGGCTACACATTAAGGTCTATTTCTATGTATTATATGCTTGCATCATACTTCATTCATTTGATCATGCACAGTCAAATTTAAAACATTAACAAAAAGTACAAAATCATATGAAAATATAAATAAGTGCTATAGCCACAACAAATGGTGGTAGACAGGATCAGCGAATGCATAAATTAAGTCAAAGGATCTTTCTTCATGAAATATTGGCCATCATTAACAAAGGACACATTCCTGGCAGCAGTGTTGCTGTGACTATTTTAACAATAAAAACATGAAATGTGTGACATTACAAACCTCAAACCATCAAACTGTAGGCTGACCTCAGAATACACAGTCAGCTTCTATGGGGTCTTAACCACCATACCGGTTTAAGTGGTACTAAGAACTGGCTCTTTTGTGTTCCCACTGAGACAAACTCGAACCCAAGCCCTGAAAACCAAAGCTATCCCAGCCCCAGTTAGTTCACTCCTGGGCCAAAGAGAAAGAACTGCTTCTGTCAGGAGGTGGGCTCATGGGGAACATCAACCAATCAAAACCTTGAGAACACCATGGTTAAAACTCCAGAGTATGGTTCCATTTTGGATCAGAAAAATTTAAAACACAAAAACAGTAAAACTACTATCCTTTAAGAAGAATTAAATGTAGAATTAGCATCAAAATAACAGAGGTTAACACAGGTTATCTTCCTTCAGGTTATTTTGAAATCCCCCATCATCGAATTTAGGTAGTTAAATGCAACATTTATAGCTGCGCTCACAGCTTTCTCCCCTTAATCCATAAATGTTATTTCCAATTCAGTTCTTTCACATGGGTGGTCTTTAATTTCACTAGGTCTTGTTATAAATCGTGCACTAAAACTTGTGTTCAACTCCTCTTTACCAGCTCTGGTGTTGATGAGAGATCAGCTGATCAGGAGTGTGAAGCATTCACAAGCACACCTGCTTGTTTAAAACAGCGTTAATAAATTAAACTTGGGATTATTATAGAATCTATATGCAGAGGTACTGGGATAAATAATGTGTGGTCTCCATGGAGCCAAACGATAAATGATTGAGATGTTTATAATGATGTAATGACATGGCTCTGCCTTGCCTTTCGGGTGGTGGAAAAGCAAAAGGGTTCTTCTACAGACCCAGCTAAGAACTGGCTCTAACACCAGACTTGACACAGTTAAGAACTGGAACCTCTTGGGCGGAAAAGCTCAGTTTAACCTGTGCAATTTAAAGCTACCTTCATTCAGCTGTAGCTTTGTGACCAATGAGTTCAAACCACTTATGGGTCTCATACAAGAAGGCTCTGATAAAAAATCATCTGTACGAGAACATCTCTCTCCTTTGGAGGCTATA